>CAXKVI010000003.1:103760258-103927102 GCA_964058755.1 Campiglossa producta
GTGTTATGTCGTTGACAATAGAATGTTATGACGCATAGTTTGACACACCCTACCACATCTCATATTTGCACTAATAATCGTATATTTATGTTATAACATTAAAAGTATGTTCTTACTACCTATGCAAGTATTTACATAGGCTACATGCATAGGTACATACATACATTTATTTTAGTAGCCTGCGGGTCACTTTTGTTTACTTTTTGGCAGCCTGTTGAAGCCAATTCTATTGAGTTCGTTTGACTTTAACGCTTTTAACAAGGCTTATAGGCTTAAAGGATATCAAAACTGTGTTTTTTGTTAATAAATTAATGTGTTTGTGTTTATGTAGGAGTCTGACCCTTATAAAAGATTATTTTTAGGTTGTAGCTTTTGATATGTCATACAACCAACGTCATAGAAACTAAATTTGCGTGCGTAGTCACGGTGATAGTTTTTGGTAAAATTTTTTTGAAGTTAACTTCTTAGGCGGCGATATGAAGTTTTGATTGAGAGTAAAATTTGAAAAAATGGCTGAAAATGCAACGGAAATAGAAATTGTAGCCGATTTTCTGGCGTAGGCGATTTTCACCACGGTGTTTAGCTGTGCAATAAAAATTGGAAGTGAAATTCTAGGATATAGCTTTACTTCGACTTACACATTTTTGTGATTATAAATAAATGTAAAATCAAAGCTCAATATCTCGCGCTCAGACTTGCCGAATTTCACTTAAATAGGTTTATGTATCTAGTACATATGTGTGTAACAGAGAACTACAAACATACCTAAACCATCCATGCTATGATGCCAGACGGAATCTTCTGTTACACAATAACGTTTGTCTTCTAATTCCTACATTGCCAAATCAATCAACGTAAACGATTTCAAGAAAGCAAAAAAAAATTAAATTGGCTGCTTAATGTCAATAATATATCAAGACCACTTTCTTTTTCCCACTAGATTATTAACTTTTTGGTGGTTATTCACAAATGTTGCAGTAATAGTAAGTTTGTAAAAAATCTCGAATTTTTACTTTCCCATAGTAAAGTAATAGTTTGTTAGTCAGCACGCCGCTAGTGAAACAGCGAAATGTGAAAAAATCAGGCAGTCAATCAGTTAGTAAGTGAATGAGGCAATCATCGAATGCATGCAGGAATTCCAATAAATATCTCAAAATATACGTATGTATATATGTATACTAGGGTTATTCAAATTAAAAAAAAAAATTGTTTTTTTTTTTTTCGGTCTTACCCCCTGAAACTTTAGGTATTGATGAGAAAATAAGCCTTGCAAAAAATTAGCGCTCTAACTTAACCCTTAGGGGTGGCTATTTTTTCGCCCTTTCTTATACATTTTGTATGGGAAAAATTACACTTTTTTTAAAGTGAATTTTCTTTTAATTTTTGAAACTTTTTTCAAAATATTTTTACATACTCTTTCAAGCTTTCAAAATGGTAAGCCATGTGCCGTGGTGTAGCGGTTAAGTGTTCGGCCTTCTACACCAAGTCGTGTCGGTTCGATGCCCGGCAAAAGTAACTCCAAAAATGATTTAGAGAAAGAATTTTTCTAAACGGGGTCGCCCCTCGGCAGTAGTTTGGCAAACTCTCCGGGTGTATTTCTGCCATGAGAAGTTTCTCAGCAAAAAAAATTCATTTCCTTTGCAAGTGCCGTTCGGAGTCGGCAAAAAACTGTAGGTCCCGCCAAATTGTAGGAAAAACTCAAAAGCAACACACCACAAGTTGGAAAGAGAAGCTCGGCTAAAAATCTCGTTAGAGGTTATGATGACCTGTTGGTATATCGCCGCCATTAGTTTTTTTTTTTTTTTTATTAAAATAATTACAGCCATTAAAAATTTACTAGATTTTATAAATGTTACTGTGTATGTGTGTGCATTAGTGTAAAACTCGGTCGTTTTTTAATAAGGATTAAGTTAGAGCGCTAATTTTTTGTAAGGCTTATTTTCTCATCAATGCATAACTTTTTAGAGGGTACGACCAAGGCGACATTTTTTTGAATCACCTTATTGTGTACTATGGTTAAAAGTAATAAAAAACGAAACTTTCTCATTTACGAAGCCTGTCACTTATCGCCAAGGATGTATTACGGTTTGACTTTATTTTTTTTCTTAGTACATATATAGTTTTCTTATTCAATCGATATATCGGAGCATTGCGAGTAGATGTAACTAAGTCAATGAAAATTAGTTTTATCTAATTGAAACTAAAGTGTGCCCATTGGTGGAAATTAAATTTCAAGACTTTATTTTAATTTTTTATTGTAAGAAATCTGGCAACCCACTTGTGCACGCTTATGTATCTCTATTCTTTATAGGTTTGTTTATTGGGCTGCTCTAGCTTACGCCAGGTTGATATATTTCACAAAATTTTGTTTAACGAACACTTTTCTCGCTCTAGGTTGCTCTATCTTTTGTTTCATGAGTACGCTCAAAACAAAACTAGAGTAATCCAGATCACAAATTTCTGCTCTAGCTTTTTTTATAGAGTAAGTTATAGCAGAGAAGCAATTGTCAGTCAGGAAAAAATAAATTTTTGAAAACTTCAAAAAAATTAGCTTGCGAGAAAATCAATGTTTTTGTATACGTGAATTTGCATTCATTTTGAAGATTTAAACAAAAAACCCAAATAAAAAGAAACTATCGAGATTCAAGAGTTTCATGGCATTTCTGCTCTGAGTTGCTCTAAGTTGCTCTATTTCTATTTTGACAGCTGCCCTCCTCTGCTCTGCTCTAACCTGCTCTGAACTTTTTTTGGTCAGTAAACAAACCTTATATCACTTTTCATTATCAATTATTCTGAATAAACCTCCCTTAGCGTTAACTCGTGCCTTTTACTGAAAAAGAAGCGCGGGCGTACTCAAAACAGTTAATCTAACCTAACAGTTATCTTTTATGAAGTTCCTTTAGTTGGTCATATTATACCTTTCATGAATATGAAATGGTATTATAACTTTGGTCCGATTTTTGTAAGTATGAGAAGAAGATGGACCCATCAATAAGTATACCGAAATGATCAGGATGACGAGATGAGTTGATTTAACCATGTCCGTCTGTCCGTCTGTCTGTCTGTCTGTCTGTCTGTTTGAACGCAAACTATTCCTCAGTTTTTGAGATATTTGGCTGAAATTTTGTATGCGGCCACCATTTTCCAATATAGGAATCATTTGTCGGAACCGGCAAGGTCCGACCGATATTACATATAGCTCCCATACAATCGATTGTTGCGATAAACGAATTTTGGGCTAAAGTGATAGGAATGTGAAATTTTGTAAGTATTGCTATTTTTATATGAAATATTGATGTTAAAAATCATTGAGATGGGATAAATATTTCACATAGCTCCCATACAATCGATTGTTCCGATAAACGGTCGCTTTTTTATATGTGAAATATCGATGCTGAAAATCAGCGAGATGGGATAAATATTTCACATAGCCCCCATACAATCGATTGTTCAGATAAAAGGATTTTGGTAGATAACTCCTATAATTATATAGGTAGGAACGTGAAATTTCATAACTGTTGCTATTTTAGAATGTGGAATATCGATTGTAAAAATCAATGCGATTGGACCAATATAACGCATCGCCCCCATATAATCGATAGTTCCGACAAATTCGGTATGAGATAAAGTTAAATTCACACAGGCTGTACTGGGGATCAAACAGTGAAAATCGTGCGTTTATTCATGAAAGGTTTATAGCCTTCGGCACAGCCGAAGACAGCTTTCCTTACTTGTTTTTATTCTATTTTTTTTTTTGTAAATAAATTTTTTCCAATATATTTCAGGTATACTCTTTTACAGGTCTTTAAGATTGGACGCTGAGCTTTATTTTGTTTTATTTTACTTTATTTTTTTATTTTTTTTTTATTTTATATATTTTTATATTATTTTATATTTTACTGTATTTTATTTTGTTTCATTTCATTTTATTTTATTTTATTTTACACAATTCTTTTTTCAGACTGGCTCTAGGTCAATAAATTAAACACGTTGTTGTTGTTGTTGTTTTCCAATATATTTCGATTTCGATTTGGAAAACAACAACAACAACGTGTTTAATTTATTGACCTAGAGCCAGTCTGAAAAAAGAATTGTCAAAAAAATTTAAAAAAATTTAAAGGTCGCCAAAAATCAAAATTTGTTATTTTATTTTACTTTAATTTTATTTTATTTTATTTTATTTTATTTTATTTTAGTTTATTTTATTTTATTTTATTTTATTTTATTTTATTTTATTTTATTTTACTTTATTTTATTTTCATTTATTTTATTTTATTTTATTTTATTTTATTCTATTTTATTTTATTTTATTTTATATTATTTTATTTTATTTTATTTAATTTTGTATTTTTTTATTTATTTTTTTTATTGCATTTTTTTTTTTTTTATTTGCGTCAATTTTATTTTATTATTATTTTACCATATAATCGATAGTTCCGACAAATTCGGTATGAGATAAAGTTAAATTCACACAGGCTGTACTGGGGATCAAACAGTGAAAATCGTGCGTTTATTCATGAAAGGTTTATAGCCTTCGGCACAGCCGAAGACAGCTTTCCTTACTTGTTTTTATTCTATTTTTTTTTTTGTAAATAAATTTTTTCCAATATATTTCAGGTATACTCTTTTACAAGTCTTTAAGATTGGACGCTGAGCTTTATTTTGTTTTATTTTACTTTATTTTTTTATTTTTTTTTTATTTTATATATTTTTATATTATTTTATATTTTACTGTATTTTATTTTGTTTCATTTCATTTTATTTTATTTTATTTTACACAATTCTTTTTTCAGACTGGCTCTAGGTCAATAAATTAAACACGTTGTTGTTGTTGTTGTTTTCCAATATATTTCGATTTCGATTTGGAAAACAACAACAACAACGTGCTTAATTGACCTAGAGCCAGTCTGAAAAAAGAATTGTCAAAAATTTAAAGGTCGCCAAAAATCAAAATTTGTTATTTTATTTTACTTTAATTTTATTTTATTTTATTTTATTTTATTTTATTTTAGTTTATTTTATTTTATTTTATTTTATTTTATTTTATTTTATTTTATTTTATTTTATTTTATTTTATTTTATTTTATTTTATTTTATTTTATTTTATTTTATTTTATTTTATTTTATTTTATTTTATTTTATTTTATTTTATTTTATTTTATTTTATTTTATTTTATTTTATTTTATTTTATTTTATTTTATTTTATTTTATTTTATTTTATTTTATTTTATTTTATTTTATTTTATTTTATTTTATTTTAATTTTATTTTATTTTATTTTATTTTATTTTATTTTATTTTATTTTATTTTATTTTATTTTATTTTATTTTATTTTATTTTATTTTACTTTATTTTATTTAAATTTATTTTATTTTATTTTATTTTATTTTATTCTATTTTATTTTATTTTATTTTATTTTATTTTATTTTATTTTATTTTATTTTATTTTATTTTATTTTATTTTATTTTATTTTATTTTATTTTATTTTATTTTATTTTATTTTATTTTATTTTATTTTATTTTATTTTATTTTATTTTATTTTATTTTATTTTATTTTATTTTATTTTATTTTATTTTATTTTATTTTATTTTATTTTATTTTATTTTATTTTATTTTATTTTATTTTATTTTATTTTATTTTATTTTATTTTAATTTTATTTTATTTTATTTTATTTTATTTTATTTTATTTTATTTTATTTTATTTTATTTTATTTTATTTTATTTTATTTTATTTTATTTTATCTTGTTTTATTTTATTCTATTTTATTTTATTTTATTTTATTTTATTTTATTTTATTTTGATTTATTTTATTTTATTTTATTTTATTTTATTTTATTTTATTTTATTTTATTTTATTTTATTTTATTTTATTTTATTTTATTTTATTTTATTTTATTTTATTTTATTTTATTTTATTTTATTTTATTTTATTTTATTTTATTTTATTTTATTTTATTTTATTTTATTTTATTTTATTTTATTTTATTTTATTTTATTTTATTTTATTTGATTTAATTTTATTTTACTTTATTTTATTTTAATTTATTTTATTTTATTTTATTTTATTTTATTTTATTCTATTTTATTTTATTTTATTTTATATTATTTTATTTTATTTTATTTAATTTTGTATTTTTTTATTTATTTTTTTTATTGCATTTTTTTTTTTTTTATTTGCGTCAATTTTATTTTATGTTAATTATTTTAATTTTATTTGACTAACTTTTTTTTTATTTGACTCTATTTTATCGTTTTCTCACTTTACTTTCGAGGACTCTGATCAAAAGGACGTTACCTTATTTTGTACTTGTAAAAAACTTTAATTATGTTGTATTACAATCTTAAATTCGGGCCATCAAGTATTCATAGATGGGAGTTGTGTAATGAAACAAAAATGTCATTGTTCTCGTATTTGCCCACAAGCTACTGAGGCCATCACATTTAATTGACAAAAAAAAAAAACACCGCGGATATATGGGGTCCAGATTATGGGCAATGTGCAAATGGACATATATATGACTATAACATATGTATGAAAAGCACATCAATAAAGGCAAACATAATTTCGCTTATAGTTTTAAAACAGACATAATACATACAGTCATATACCCACACACACATATGGACGGATTGGAGACAAAGTTTCTCCAACCGTCCAAATTGAAACCCAGCTTGGCGATAATAACTAAACAAGGGATAAAGCATTATACGAGTAAGATAATAACAACAGTTTTGAACCCACGGCCAGTCCAACTGTTTTGGTTCACAATGGGAACCATTATGCGAGCGAGTGATTTATTGTAATCATGGGTGAGTAGATTTGAAGCGGATTGGAACCACGGCCCTTCCAACCGCTTGGTCTAAGGGCCAATGCGGCGAATACTGCCAACTAATGACAGCTTTGGACCCACGGCCTGTCCAAGTGTCTTGGTTCAGAACGAGAGCCGGTATGCGAGTAAATGTTTATTGCAAACATAGGACTTTATACCAATAACGGCGAATACTGTCTACTGAGGACAGTCTTGGACCCACGGCCTGTCCAACTGTCCTGGCTCACAAGGAGAGCCGTGATATGAGTAAGCGGTCAATTGTGTAAGTAAGTGTAAATCTCTGCCAGGAAACATGCGTTTATTTTAAAAGAGGCGGATTGGAACCACGGCCCTTCCAACCGCCTAGCTTCGGAAGTACCAAACAGGTAATTGAAAGCGTTCATAAACTATTACCAAAGTAGTCAAAAATGTTTATGTATACGATAGTATGTACTTATATTATGATAACGACAATAAACGAATGATGTATTTGTGTTGGTGGACAAGACCAACCTTCCCAACACCACTCCTGACGAGTAGAATGAAAATCTAGCAAAAAGATCCCCAGTCATGAACTGAAATGGACGGTTACGCCGACCAACAGACGTTGAGACTAGTGCTCAAACCACCTCTCGACGGAATACTTAACGGTAGTACCGGGGGGATCGGTACATGACGGTTGGAGTTTTAGTGCTTAGGTTCAAGTCCCACACTGACTTTAAGGCTTTCGATGCTTTCTCCACTGAAAAAAAAAAAAAACACACATATGGGGAAATGCTTGTGCGTAAGTGGCTGAGCTTATTCTTCAAGTCGCTGTTCAAATGTAGCAAGGCATCACTTGCTTTGAAGGTGAAATTCATATCACAAAAAATGCATGTGTGCATACATACTTCCCAATCCATTCAATTGTAAGCACGAACATTTATATTCACAGGTGCATATGAATATATCCATTTAAAAGAAATAAAGTTCTCGAAATAAATTGCCGAGCCTTCAATTCAGAAATTGAGATTACCTTACTAGCCATGGCTACAAACCACTCCACGGCCGCAAACAATTCAGTTCAATCGTTCGGCCTACTTGGAAAAACGGTATATGAATGGGAGGAAAGAACTTCTGCGCTAGTTCGTTTGAAAGGTTTCCATATTCCAAAAATGATGGTCTTGCAGTGATTAATTGAGAAATGCTTGACTCAAGGGTTTTTTAAGAGCCGTAGAACTGTTTCAGTTGAAAATTGGTTTGCAACCCTGTTGCTGTAAGAATGCTTAATAAACGCAAAAGCATAAACGAATCCATGTATGCATTTTTTATATGTATGCGTATGTGGAGTTGCATGCACAAATAAGAGAGCGTATAAATATTAGACCGAACAGAAAAAAACAGAATGTAGCATAGTACACGTGATAAAAATTTACTTCCTATCTTAAGAATAATTGATACGAAAAATCATGTATGCATATACATTAGGGTGGCCCTTTTAATCAAATATACATTTTTCCAGTCTCACCCCCTAGATAGGTTGCACCACGGTAAACGTTATCGCGCCTTAATTTTTATCCCGATTGAAGATGGTTGAGGCGTGTCGCATGGGGATGTAAGTTCAGATTTCCCTTTTAGTCTGATACTCGAAATCGATAACACTATGTTCGGAGATAACATATACAAAATTTGGTTCCGATTGGAAACACCTAAGTTCAGATTATCCCATGCAAACTCAAAAAAATAAAAATGGTTCTTTTTAACTACATAATACTTGCTGTTGTAACGAGGTGTAGCCCTGCCCAACGGGTACTTCTCCTTATCCTAAATGGCCATCAATAGCTTCTAACGGGAATCCTGGGAAGCTAGCTCTTTCAATAGGGTTGGACCTAAGGGAGATGGGTGTTAGAAGAGTGGGCTGCGTAGAGCACGGAGGGACGAGCCGCATGCCGGACACTCATTCGGCACGTCGGGGTTCAGTCTACATAGATAAGTAGGAGTTTAAGGATTGGTGTCGAAATTCTGTATGTACAAAATTCTAAAAAAAAATTCTGCTTTTTAAAATTCTGTTTTTTTTAAATTCTGCTTTCTAAAATTCTGCTTTTAACATTCTGTATTACAAAATTCTGTATTGCAAAATTCTGTACTACAAAATTCTGCATTAAAATATAATGTTAACAATGTAATTATTTTGAAAAAGTGCGTTATAGGAGACATAAGGACGCACCCCGTAGCGGTTCTGAGTGCGGTGTTTTGGCAGGCCTGCAGCTGACACCAATAAATGCTTGCAGGCCACGGCGACCATATCGCTGATGCATAGTTCAGGATCGGTCGACCAATTGCCTTGTAAGTTAGCAACAACGTTTCTTTGTCTTTGCCCCAAGTACTCAAAATCGATAACACTATGGTCGGAAATATCATATACAAAATTTGGTTTCGATCGGGAACGCCTAAAGCGTATCGCAGGAGTAGTCTAAACTTTCAATCAAATTTTGTATATATAATCTTCGACCATAGTGCTATCGATTTTGAGTATTAGATAAGAATAAAAATCGTTCTAATTTTTTGAGTATCCGTAGGGCAATCTGAACTTTGACCTCCGTGCAACACGCCTTAATCATTTTCAATCGCGCCCACAATTTGTGTCTGATATCTTCGGCTATATTACTAAGATTTAGGGTTCGAGCCTTTGAAAATCTTATTATAAAATTGTCTCCCTACAAATAATTTTTGTTATTATACTTTATACATATAAATATAAAAGTATTCCTATTGGAGCATAAGGCCTCAATCGATCCCAATATTGATCACTAACCCCAAACAGAACTAAACCTAAAATCAAGTGACTTAATGCTGTTTTGCCAATGTCCCCTTACGCTAACTGGCTTTTTTTGACAGATAATCGAACAATTTCTGTCAATTGAACTACCGCGGCATGTCGGCTAGCTTTAATTATTAAGTAAACATGTCTTCTTAGCATTGTGGATAAAATAAAGTGTGAAATGTGGCTTTGACAGAAATGTCAAAACACACTTCCACGTCAAATCACATTTGTCAAAACACTCATACATGTCAAAAATCTGGGTTGCTATTGTTGTTTTCGTTGCGCTCGGCAATGACTCGGCAAAACAGGGTTTTGTGTAGGACCGCAAATTGATCAGACAGGGTTCTTGTTTGCACAAAAGTGTTGCTGTGTTGCACAACATTTTCCTTTCAATTTGTGGCGAAATTTTTAAGCGTACCTTTAAGTTTTTTCTTTTAGGGGGGGTTTTTGGACTAGCCGTCAACTTTAGCGCTCACTATAATATTTATCGGGCACGTACTCCTTGTCATAAGACATCGCAATGTTAATTCTAGCACAATTTTTATATGGAAAATGATTACATTTAGAGTACTCTGATGCTCCAATTGGATTACTCTTTAGATATCGAACTGAGTACTCTAAATATTTGCAGGTTTAACAGGCAGTTGAGAAATCCGCCCTTAATATAACATACATAAATAAAAGTGAACAAAAAAAAAATACAAAACATAAATCGACCAATATTTTAATTAGTTTACGGGTAAATTTAAAGTATCTTTAAAATGGGGGGTTGTGCAGTTTGGGGACCCTAAACCTCCGTAATTTTGTTTAAAAGGGGAAAGTGGGGGATCAAAAACGCAAATTAACGAGTAGATCAAGAATCCGAAAGCGGAAATTATATTTGTTTATCCGTTCAAAAGTTATAGACAGAAATACATTAATTTAGTTAAAATTAAATTTTTAACATACGCGGTTTCGCATCCACAAGAGTGGTACCTCAAATGAAAGGTAACTTAATTATCCATCCAATGCCTACGTTGCTACCTCCTGGGTGGTGTGGAATAGCCAAGCAAAACTATTGGAATATTGATTATTTTATTCCATAAAAATTTTTAATTTCTATCCATCAAAAACAATTTTTTAATAATATATTTTTATACTATTTTTTTACATACCGAGATCATGAAGCAAAGTATTATTTACAACAACAACAGTTCTGTGGTCCAGAAACAGTTCTGCGGTCAAAAAATATATTATATATATAGTATAGATTTGGATATACGATGTACATATAGAATTATTACCCCATGCTTTGATCAATAAATACAAGATTTAATTGTATAAAAAGTGTATTTATTGTATTTTTCTCGCAAAGGACATTTGTAAGTATGTACAATAGTACACAAAAGGAACTTTTCAAAAATTAAAACTTTTTACAAAAATATATAATTTGTGCGAACAAAATTATTTTGAAAGAAAAAGTAATCCATTTAACTTTTTTTCGTGTGCACAAACCTAAAAAATTATTAGGTTTGTTTACTGACCAAAAAAAAAGTTCAGAGCAGGTTAGAGCAGAGCAGGGCAGGGCAGCTGTCAAAATAGAAATAGAGCAACTTAGAGCCACTCAGAGCAGATGTGCCATGAAACACTTGAATCTCGATAGTTTCTTTTTATTTGGTTTTTTTGTTTAAATTAGTGCAAATTCACGTATACAAAAATATTGATTTTCTTCCAAGCTAATTTTTTTGAAGTTTTCAAAAATTTTTTTTTTCCTGACTGACAATTGCTTCTCTGCTCTAACTTACTCCATAAAAAAAGTTAGAGCAGAAATTTGTGATCTGGATTACTCTAGTTTTGTTTTGAGCGTACTCATGAAAGAAAAGATAGAGCAACCTAGAGCAAGAAAAGTGCTCGTTAAACACAATTTTGTGAAATATCTCAATCTGGCGTAAGCTAGAGCAGCCCAATACAAACCTATTAAACATTTTTATAAAATTTAGCTTGTCGTTACAGTCAAATTTTTCCAAGTCATTTGTCACCTAACGCACCAGTCGATTGTGCAATAATCAATCACGTATTGACGTTGGTTTCAATTAATTAACCAATTAAAAAATATGTAGAAATGTATATTATATAACATATCGACGTGCCATACGAAATCTAACACTTTCAATTTTTTACGAAAAGTAATACTTAAAAAATTGTGTTTCTATTTGATGTTGTAGTCCTTTTATTTCTTCTTGATGTTGTTCGAATGTGCTCTGCGCCAAGCGCTGCTGACAAGCATTTAATTTATGCTGGCGGAGCTCTAATTGTTCTTTGATTCGGTTGTAATTGTGTGCTGCATCCGTGACCATTGTGACAATGGTGACCATACTGAAAGAAGGAATTGCGATAACCTATGTAGGTGTATACTAGCAAATTTAAAACATATATACATACCGTAATTTTTGCTCTGCATTATTCTCTTTCTTTATTTCTGCTAGCTCTGCCATGGCACATGATCTAACGTTGTTGGATGTGGCACTGATAGTGTTAGATCGTCTTTTACAGCAGGATGCATAATTGACTACAGCAGACACTAAATTTTGCTCGGTTATAACACGCACTGATGCTGGCGGGGCTCTTTCTGTTGAACGCGTTGTAAGACGACGTCGACGCGGCTATTGTCGTAAGCGCTGCCGTGTTTGTACATGACCTTGTTGTGATGCGCGTAGTAACCAGTGTACCGCCTGCTCTTTCGCCGTTTCATTTTGTTGTAAACATAAAGGAAAAAAGATTATTAAATTATTATTTGTGCATATACAAATGTTGGCATACCAATGGGCTTATCGAGCAACTGTTTGGCCAAGTCATATTTAACCTCGGAATCATCAATATGTTTTATTTTTTTTTAAGTTTAGAGAACATATGCACTTTTCTTTACTACTAATTTTTTGATACCCAATCGAATGGCTCTCGGCGCAAAATGATGCTCTTTTTCCAAAAAAGCAACTCTGATCATCAGGTGTTCAACTCATTTTGAAATTTTGAAGTCTATGGAGAGGATTCCACACTTGTATTGGTACACCTACCGTTCTAAAATGCAGCACCACAGATCTCAATTTTAGATTTTCCCGTTCTTGATTTTTTGGTCTTAATAAAAGAACATTTTGTCTTGAAAATATACCACCCTGTCTCAAAATAACAACCAGGTTCTTGAAATGCGAATGAAGTTATCGAAAATAGAACGGTCGGTGTTGTTATCAGAACGATGTTATCGAAAATAGAAAGGCCGGTGTTATCATCAGAATACATAATAAGAACGTTACAACATCGTTGCATACTTCTAGGCATTTAGCCTGTAAACAACTTTAACAGAACAAATCCAACAGCGAAGATACATACTGTCATTGCTGTCATAGAACAAAGCTGCAATTAGACGCCACCAAAATAAGTACGCGATGGCCTGATGGTAAACACCTCCGTTCAGCAGTCAAAGCAGTGTGAGCTCGACTCCCGGTCGAGGCAAACCACAAAACAACGTGAGAAATATTTGTCGTTCAGAAGAACTCTGAAAAATAATTTTTTTTAATTTTTTTTTTACTTTGACCCAAAGTGTTCCTAAAATAAGCCCAATACGTTCTCAGAATAAGTTACAAATGTTCATAGATCAAGTCCAAACTGTTCATGGAACACACAACATGTTCTTGAAAAATCCGTTCTCAAAATAAGACAATCGTTCACGAGTTAAGTCAAAACGTTACTGACAGACTTTCGTGCACGAATGTTCTCAGTTTTAGACTTGTTTCGTTCGTTTTAGAACGATTCTTTGAGTGTACACAGTGCTTCCTAGTCTATGAAATGCCTTTTAAGCTGAAAGTTATTACTTTAACGGATAGTGATTAAAAAATAGTAAGAGCAGTCATCCACAATTTTCGCACTTGAATTTTGATTCAAATAAAAAAATCGCGTTTATCTTTAACAATTTTTCTATGACATGATTGAAGTAAATTGTCCAATATGGAAAATATTTCAAAAATAAATGATAGCTCTCTTCTCACCGGTTTAATATTATTTTATACATACATATGTATGTGTGTAAATAAGTATTTTTTGAGTGTGTGTTTCAAGCCATTTGTTCCCGCTTCAGAACTTTTGAAGCGTATTTTTGAATTAACTTGCTATTTGAATGCAGCATTCTTTTCATCAGCCATTCGGTCTCCCATTCATTCATACATTTAATCATTTAGTCGTTCATATGTATGTTTGTGTTGTATCCATGTACATTTATAAAGTCATTTATTCTTTCATTTGATTCGGTACAAACTATTCTGAGACTAGAAATGTTGAATGAGAAATGAGTTGACTTACAGCCTCCTCGGGCTAACTAACTTGCCAATTTAGAAAATCACTCAATGCTCGGTTTTGCTTTGTCTCCATAAAGATTCTAAATACGCTCAACTTTGCAGTTTGAGATGTTCTGATTCAATTGTATGAATAAACAGTAAAGATGCGGAGTATTTCCTGTAACTCTTACTTAAATATCTTAAATATCTGAACGTAGGCTGTTTGGTATATCAAAAAGTTTGAACTCGGAAAATATTCTTAAAAAATACTGACAGGAGCGGCAGAAAAGAAATTATTTCAGCCGTTCCCTAGGTTTTGGTCGATATACGAAGGAATAAATTAAATGGAGTTTAGTGGCAACCCTGCATCTTCGTTGGTATACGGCCGATGGTACGTTTCATTTTATAGGAACATATCTTGCTCAATATTCAAACAAATTAGATAGGTAGAAACCCTGTAAGCCGTACTTTCAGTTCAGCACCCAGTTTTTGTAAAATTTTAACGAAATTCGTTATTGTCGTTAGCATCGATTTTGACAAATTTTGTACAGAAAATTGTGTCAAAATTTAAGGTTTTTTTTTGTAACGAACTTCGTTAAAAAGATACAGGAACGAGGTGCAATTCCCGAGATATTGGTCAATTTACGAAGGAATAAATAAAATGCCGTTAGGTAGCAACCCTAGGTGGAAACCCTGCCTGAAAATATCTTCGCTGTCAGACGGCTTAAAATATAAATCATTTGATACTCATTGTCTAAGCTGAAGTTAAATGAGGGCGGCGAGCCGCTTATTAATATTGTTGTTGTTATATTATATGGTTCAGGGAGTTGGCCGGGGTTGCCGGTTCGAATCCCACCTCAACCAAAGTCTTTATAATTTTATTTAATTTATTATTTTTATATTCCATCAAGTCTCATGGACTGTGTTTGGTTCTTTTCAATTATTCGTATGTACCATCAAGTCTAGTGGACTGTGTTTTGGTAGTGATACTCTGTATGTATTAATTGGGGCAAGCACTTTGGCTCATTTCCTTAGAAAACCCCTCAAAATTTATTTTTTGGTGCTGAGCACTTGGGCTCTGAGGCATTGGCGGCTATTGGCTTACCCCATTTTGCTTGTGAAAACCCACGATTTTTGATTGCGACTATAAGCTATGTATTCCGAATATTCCATAAATTA
Source organism: Campiglossa producta (assembly GCA_964058755.1). Lineage (NCBI taxonomy): Eukaryota > Metazoa > Arthropoda > Insecta > Diptera > Tephritidae > Campiglossa > Campiglossa producta. The sequence continues at coordinate 103,775,365 of CAXKVI010000003.1, forward strand.
TCTGCGAATTATAATAGTATGTAATGCAGATGAAATAAACGAAACCATGTTATGTCGCTTAAACACTCATATTTACCTATTTCTGGTCAATATTAAAAAAAGTATGTAGAAGGCAACCCCCTAAATATTCCGAAGTCTCAAATATATCTAAATGCCAAATTTGGTTCCAATTGATTCACCCTATCCCAAGATATGGTTCGATATACGAATGAATTAATGAAATTGGGTTAGGTGGCAGCCCGACGTGAACATATCTTCGTTGGAACTCGTCTATCTTTTGTTTTTTTTTTTAAATACTCTGCTGTCGTTGACTACTCTTGGATGACTCGATGAAATCTCATCAGCGGAAAATATTAAATGCTGCCTTAGCAACAACAAAGACTAAAGCAAATAGTTTTAATAATTATTTCAAAAATCCACAAAAGCTCACTCAATCTGATAGCAATTGATGATCACACAAATCATTGCTTTAACCCTTTCGCGGACACACGAAGTTTAGTAAATGTTATCAGAATGACACATGCATTTATTTGGTTTACAATGTTCCACTCACGAAAATTTCCGTTATAGTTAACAAAAAAAAAAAAAAAAAAAACAAATCGAATTGGGACACTAACTTAAATCTGATTGCTTCTGCATGGGCGCACAATAAGCTACTACATACATATAAAACCAATGCAGTAGACGTCGCCTATGTCCGACGTGTTTATATACGATTTTTTTTCTATGTCGGCATATACCAACGTGTCCAATTTAAGCCATTCGTTGTGTCGGATTATGCCGACGTGTCCGCGAAAGGGTTAATGGCTACTGCACAATATATTCTAACAGATGTTTCGGAATTACTCAGTCAATGCTCATCACAATCAGTTTCATGATTGTGCCTTTTATACCTCCTTCATTTCAAGATTCACATTTTATATTTATATGAACATTTTCATTCTGCCTGTCCAGCCCTTCTTTTACGCAGATTTCACGTAGACGCTCTTAACTGGCCATTCAAACGAAAAAGCTCAGAACTGGTACGTGATACAAAGCTTCTTTTATTTGAAGATCTTATTTGATATGTATTAAATTGGATTTTTAATTTTTTTTTCGCTTCCTTTTATTGAAAGTAAAACGAAAGCTAATATGTACAAGCTAGTATGTACAGCCAGCCGAAAGCGAATCATGCATGAAAGAAATGTGGGTGGGTCATTTGTGGGATGTTAACATTTCGTCATCGACAAAAGAATACTAGATATGTATATCCTTTATGCGATGCACTGAAAAGCGTTTTACAGTTATTATTTCTTTTTTATTACGACTGCACGCTTGTGCATTTCCTTAAAACGTTTGCTGATCTAATGTTTAGATTGTATGTATTTGCACTTTACGCCATCAGCGAACATCAGCAAACAAATAGATGAATATAAACTTTTATTTATATGGATTTCATACGAGTTTATGTACATAGTTTTGTGTGTATATTAGATTGGGTCGAACAAATTTTACACTCAATATTTTTTAGTAGCCCACTCCATTTTAATACAAATATGTAAGTAATTTACAGGTTTTTGGAAGGTTATAAATAGTTTCTATATGGGGGATCTTGGACCACAAAATATTTGCTGTTGAAACTTTTACTTATCTGTTTCAATAATGAGTGCATCATCTAAAAATGGTTACAATATAACAGAGACTTGTAACAATACCTGTTTTCTGCTGTTATTGTTTCGAATAATATCGAAATATAGGAACATAATTAGAAACGAAATGAGTGGAAAGGTTCGCAATGAGAAACAGAAGAGTAACGCAAACCCTGTGTAAAAAACGAAACCTCGTAACAACTTTTGTATCTATACCTGAAGGTTTCGTTAAGGTTTTGTTACTGATGTAGCGTTACTAGTTTCTTTTCGGTACAGGTTTGGTTTCTGCTGACACCGTAACGTGGAAATTGTTACGAGTTTGTCTACAAAGTAGTATCGTTATTCGCATTTTTGTTTGGCCTGTCGGTATACCGTTATTTATACAGTTTTTTTCGTTACTTATCTGAAGTACAATAACGAAACTGAAACGAGTTACAAGTAAATGGTTTACAATAATATTTGTATAACTTTCATGAACATGAAGAAGATATGGACCCATCAGTATTTAAGTATACCGAATTTATCAGGATGACGAGCTGAATTGAGTTAGCCATGTTCGTCTGTATATCTGTTTGACTTTTTTAACGCAAACTAGTCACTCAGCGTTTGAGATATACAATCGATTGTTACGATAAACAAATTTCGCAACTTTAGTACTTCTTGCATTCCTTATGTAACTAGGTATATAGAGAAATTCAGTGAGATTGTTATCAATATAACATAAAGGCCTTCCTAAAATATTTGATTCATGTCGTATTTGGTTTCATATTGGACTACCCTTAGGATGGTTCTTTGTCATGCGAAAGAAACCAGTTCTAGACTCTACATCAGCTTATTTTTACCCGAAAATTTATCGGAAGACCCCATTTTATCTTATCCGGACTATCTCGGGAACTGCTTGACTGATTTAGATGAAATTTGGTATAGAGATAGTATGCTTGATTCTAAGACTAATAACTTGGGTACTGCCACTTGGGACGGTTTACAGGGTTGCCACCTAACTCAATTTTTTTTTTTTAATTTTAAGCAATATATGCCAAGTATGGTTGGCACCTAGGGTTGCCACCTTATCACAGTATACGAGTATTTGTATTTTTGTATATCCGGTACCATCTCACAAACCGCTTGACAGATTTCGACGAAATTTGGCATAGAGATAGTATGCTTGGTTCTAAGACTAACTATTTTGGTGTTGTCAGCTGAAGTGGTTTACAGGGTTGCCAGCTCTCTCAAATGTTGAATTTTTGGGAAAAATATGCCAATATCAAGTAAAAGAAATTTTCGGCGACATAGCAACTGAAATATCTTTAAGTAGGGTTTCCCCCTAGGGTTGCCACCCAACCGCATTATATATGTATATTTGTATAATATCCGGTAATATCTCGAAACCCGTTTGCCCGAATTCGCTGAAATTTTCAATAGGAATAGTATGGGTGGTTCTAAGACTTTTCACTTAGGTATTGCCACTTGGGGCGCTTTAGAGGGTTGCCACCAGTTTTTTTTAAGTATTTAGCAGGATACGCCAACATGGGTATCAAATGAAAGGTATCTCGGCGATATACCAACTGAAAGATTTTCAAATTGGGTTGCCGCCCAGGGTTGCAATTTTACCGTAATGTAAAAATTATATATTTTGGGGTCATTTTGGGATCATATTGATAATACTTTAGGATCATTTTGAGATCATTTTGCGAATAATTTTGGGATAATTTTGAGGCTGTTTTGAAATCATTTTAGGGTTAATTTTTGATCATTTTGGATCTTTTAAGAACATTTTGGGATCAATTAAGGGTCATTTTGGGTTCATTTCGGGATCATTTTGGCATCGTTTTGGAGTTATTTTGGCCCGCTTGATCGGTTTCGATGAAATTTTCATAGGGATAGTATGCTTGAATTTAAGACTGTCCACTTGAGTCGTGCCACTTGGGCGGTGTACAGGGTAATATTGAGCAAGGTATGACAATATGATGCCTTAAAAATGAGTTGGCATCCAGGGTTGCCACCTTACTACATTTTATTTACTTCTTCGTATATTGACCGATTTGGATGGAATTTTGTATGTGGATAATATGCTTCATTCCGTAATTTTCTACTGGGATTTGCCACTTAAGGAGCGTTATAAGTTTGCCACCTACATTTTTGATAGTTTTTCGGAGATCTATTTTGAGAAGTTTATGTTGGTAAGTAAGTCTATTGGACAAAATCGTCAACAGCTAAATGCAAATTTCTATAGCTAAACTTCAAAATTAATTCCCAAATCTAGCTACAAAAGTGCTAAAATGGCAACACTGTCATAAAAATTGCGGCCGCAATGTTTTAGGTTGTATTTGCGTTAACACATGCAACTGTCGAGCCAACAATCCCAGGATTTCCCCACCTTATGTATAATTCACAAGTTGATGTAATCGCGCGCTACCAGCAGCATAAATTTTACTCAAAGGGAATAAGTGAGTGTATGTTGCAGATGTATGCTTATGTTCATGCTGGCTGCTGCCAGGTCTATTGTTATTGTTGTTTTTAAGGTCACATGACGCTAGAGCCGCTATAGAAATCAACAGCGCTGCAGTTTACCACAGAAATGTTGACGTGGCTCTCAGTATTATAATTCAATTTCGTTTTTGGAAAATTTAGTTACAAACGTACCACATATAAATACTTTTTGCATATTTTTAGCTGCACATAATTCATTGCGCCAATATATGTATAAACATATAACTATTTGGCAAGCAGTATCAAGTAAAACAAGAACAGGAGCACCACAAAATTATAATCTTTTGCAGACACGGTTAATGCAAGTTCTATTATTTGAGTTTCGTAAACTACAGACTTTATATACAAATCGAAAAGTGCAAAACCACGTAAGTGCTGTCACTCAAATTTTACAGGAGAGGCAAACAACTGTTAACCTTTAGCAAGAAACGATATATAGTGGGAAAAATTCCTACATAGCTAGATGCGTAGAATATCTTTCTTCCCCAATATCTACAAAGTTTTGGTGAGAAGAACACAAGAATAGGTACATTCCGACTCATTGCATTCCAAGTACAGATTTAGCCTCACAACCACTCCCATAAAACCCTGATTTCTCTTTACTAAAGAATGGAGCCGGGTACCGAGTCCGTGGTAAGCAAATCTCAATTTTTACCGAAGTGTCCATTACGTTTTTTTTGCATTTGTTCGTTACTTGGTTTTGTATAATCACCGACGATATGTGGTACATGAGAATATATCAGTGTGGTTTGAATAAACAAATACACACACGTATGCAAATACATACAACTTTCTATGCAGAGTTTTGACTTTTGGTGTCTAGACTTCACCTTAATCAGGTTTGGTTTAACTTTAAACAAATTCATGCTGCAGGCATTTGGAAATTGAAGCGTGAAGAGTAACTTTTCTGAGGTTGCAAATGCGAAATAATATAAAATGTTTTAGTTTAATTGATTCACGTTTTTTAAACAAAGCTAAACGCGAAATTTTTGCAAATAAAATAAAGTTTTAATGGGCCCTTTTCATCTTAGGCATATTGCCGAAAGAAATAATTGAATTGAGGTCACTCCAACTCGATCCAGAAGCACAGAAAAAAAAAATCACGGAGAAATACAATAAAAACAAGTAAGGAAAGCTGGCTTCGGCTGTGGCTCATAACGAAATTATCGGAACTATCGATTATATGGGGGCGATGTGTTTTATTGGTCCAATCTCATGATTTTTAACATCGGCATTCCACATTCTAACAGAGCAATAGTTACGAAATTTCACAACCCTACCTATACAATTACAGGAGTTATAGCCGAAAATCCGTTTATCGGAACAATCGATTGTATGGGGGCTATGTGAAATATTTATCTCATCTCAATGATTTTCAACATCGATATTTCACATATAAAAACAGCAATACTTACAAAATTTCACGTTACTAGCTCTTTAATTACAGAAGTTATAGCCCGAAATCCGTTTATCGGGTCAATCGATTGTATGGGAGCTATGAGTAGTGTTGGTCCGATCTTGCTGGTTCCGACGAATGATTATTCTCATATAAAATAACGCCTCCATACAAAATTTCATCGATATATCTCTAAAATTGAGGGACTAGTTTGCGTACAAACAGACGGACGGACGGACAGACGGACATGGCTAAATCGAATAAACTCATCGTCCTGATCATAACAGTATACTTATTAGTGGGTCTATCTCTTCTTCTTCTCATACTTACAAACATCGGACCATACCATTTCATGTTCATGAAATGTATAAAAACTAATGGCGGCGATATACGACCAGTTCATCATAACCTCTAACGAGACTTTAGCCAAGCTTTTATTCCAACTTGTGGTGTGCTGCTTTTGAGTTATTCCTACAAGTTTTTTAAGATTCCGAACGCCACTTGCAAATCAAATAAGTTTTTGCTGAGAAGCTTCTCATGGCTGAAATACACCCGGAGAGATTACCAAACTAGGTACTGCCGAGGCGCGACCCCGTTAAGAAAAATTCTCTTTCTAACTACACTTTTTTGAAATAACTATGTGCGCTTCCTTTTCGTAGTTACTTTCAATATCATTATGTCAGTTGTTGTTGTTGTAACGATGTGTAGTCCTGCCCAACGCGTATTTTTCCTTAGCCTAATTGTCATCAATATCTTCTAACGGGAGTCCAAAGAAACTAGCAGTTTCAATAGGATTGGACCAAAGAGAGATGGGTGTTAGAAGAGTGGGCTCAAATGAGCAAGAAAATAAGTGATTGGTATTGTGGGGGGATGAGCCGCATGCCGGACATACATTCGGCACATCAGGGTTCAGTCTAGATATGTAGGAGTTTAACCTACTACAATATCCAGAGCGTAATTGAGCCAGAGTGACCCTTGTCTCTCGAGGAAGATGACGCTCCTCTTCAGAAATGCCAGGTGTTGCGGCATGTAAGACATTGTTTAGCGGACAGAGCGCAGAGTAATGGCCAACAGACGTTGTATGGATATGCCCCAAAGCCTGTTTGTGCACCTGTAGATCAAACGGCGTTGTTATATAGTGACGGATCTCATCAAAATGTTTACGTAGATGCGACCTTATGGTCCTAGGAGGCGGAATGAGTTCAAGCAGTTGTCTACCGGGATGCTGTGGTTTACAGCAGTTCAGTAGGTACTGCTTGTTTAGCATTTCATTATGCTCCCTAACTGGAAGCATTACCACCTCATTATGTATATGAGATATAGGTGACATAAGGACGCACCCCGTAGCGGTTCTGAGCGCGGTGTTTTGACAGGCCTGAAGCTGATTCCAGTGAACGTCTGCAAGCCCCGGCGACCATATCGGCGACGCATAGTTCAGGATCGGCCGACCAATTGCCTTGTACGTTACCAACAACGTTTCTTTGTCTTTACCCCAAGTACTGCCGGCTAGTGACTTGAGGATTTTGTTGCGGCTCTGTAATTTTGAGACAATTGCAGCTGAATGGACAGCGAAAGTGTGCATGGTGTCAAAAGTCACTCCTAAAATTTTTGGGTGAGCGACAGTAGGTATTTTATGATCACCTACATAGATTTCTAATTCCATGCCAACCTGCGCCGTCCACGTCGTGAATAAGGTCGCCGAAGACTTTGTTGGCGACAATGTCAAGGTTCGGGCAGTAAAGAACTCGACTAGAGAGGGGAGATAACCATTTATTTTGGAGCACAGCTCATCAACGGAAGTACCAGTTGCCAATATCGTGCAATCGTCTGCGTAAGAAACAATCGTAACTTCTTCTGGTGGAGGAGGAAGCTTCGAAATATAGAAGTTAAACAATAACGGGGAGAGGACACCACCCTGTGGTACCCCTTGTTTTATCTTCCTGGCTTTAGATTTTTTGTTTCTAAATACAACAGACGACCTACGACCACTGAGATAATTGGCGGTCCAACGCTTTAGACAGGGGGGAGTGACGAGTCTTCCAAATCAGCTACAAGTTGCCCATGATTTACTGTGTCAAAAGCTTGACTCAAATCAAGTGCAACTAGAACCGTCCTGTCATTAGGCCTATTTTGATTAAGACCGTCAGTTATCTGAGTGTTTATGACATTTAGAGCAGATGTTGTGCTCCTACCCTTCCTGAAGCCATGTTGGTGCTCGGCTAACATCAAGTGTGATGTGTAGAGCGGGAGTAGGACCGCCTCAAGTGTCTTTACTACTGGCGAGAGGAGTGATATCGGGCGATATGACTCCCCAACGTTAGCTGGCTTGCCAGGCTTTAGTAGTGGGATCACAGTTGCCTGCTTCCATTTTTCGGGTATGACAGCTGTGATCAGAGACAAATTGAAGACGGCCGTTAAATATTTGACTCCCGCTAGGCCGATGTGTTTTAGATGCACCATGGCTATGCCATCAGGGCCGATGGCTTTGGAGTTTTTGGCCTTCCGGATGGCCTCTTGAACCTCTGTAGCGGTGATGGGAACGGGGGCATAGTTTTTGTGTTTATGCGCACGCCTGAAGATTCCACGTCTAGCCCTGTCTTGCGCAGGGTGTGGGACATATTGTCGACAAAAAGCCTGTGCACATTTCCTGGGGTCATTTATTGTCTTGTCACCAAAGGTAATGTCGACATTTTTTGGTGGACCCGAAGGATTCGACAAGGACTTGACGGTGGACCATAATTTCCCAACACCGGTAGAGAGGTTACAAGACCTGAGGTGCTCCTCCCATTTGGTTTGTTTGTGTTCGTTAACCAGCCTTCTGATTTCCGCGTTGAGATCACCGATCTGGTCAGATGGATCGATGTTGCGTATGAGGTCACGTTCGTTGGCCAAGGCTGCGGCCTCAGCTGGGAAGTTAGGCCTGATATCTTTTATCCTACCAGCTGGTATGAAACGGGCTGTAGCCTTTTTAATGACCTCACGTATGTTGCGCTCGCCAACGTGTACGTCAGTGGGAATGGGAAGATCACCAAAGGAGCTCTCCGTGAATTCCAAAAAGCCGACCCAATTGGCCTTTTTGAAATTCACGTAAGTACGTTTCTCCGACGTGATAAAATCCGTGGCACGATCGACAGACAGGATGATAGGCAGGTGGTCGGATGACAGGGCCACCATAGGTTGCCAGTTGATGCTGTTAATTAACCCCGGGCTAACAATAGTTAGGTCCGGGGAGCTACTGCAGTTAACAGCCATCTTAGTTGAGGAGTCTCCGTTCACAGTACAGAAAGAGGAGTTATCAATTTGCTCGGCTAATTCCCGTCCTCTGCCGTCCACCGAAAGGTGTGAATGCCACATATCATGATGGGCATTAAAATCGCCCATGATGATACGGTTATCGCCACAAAGAAACGCCCTAAGGTCAGGACGATAACTTCTGGGGCAGCAGGTGACGGGAGGAAAGTATATATTGATTAGCTCGAGATCAACGCCACCAGCTTGTATAACTATACCTTGACACTCTAAAGGTAAGTCACTTTGGTCAGTGTTGATATCAAATTCCCTATACTGCACCGTATGGTGTACAAGGAACGCGAGACCACCTCCGCCGTCTGTACGATCATGCCGGAGTACGTGGTAGCCTCCACTCGCTCGGAGATTCGAGTGGGGGCCAAGTTTTGTCTCCTGGATTGCAGCAATTTTGATTTTATGTAGCTGCATAAATGTGGTTATCTCCGCTATCTTGCCGGTCAAGCCGTTGCAGTTAAATTGCAACAATTTAAATTGCGAAGGAGAGGCAATGGCCACTCTGGGAGTTAAAGACTGATGTGTTCGCCTAGATGGTGGTAGGTTATGTCGCGATATTGATCTCCGTTGCAGTCCTGAAGCCGGCGGAATTCGTTCACTATTAGATGAGTGTACTTCCGTCGGCGTTGAGGGCTGCACAACTCGACAGCAAGGCGCGACAAACACATCAGTCCAAAGATTTCTGTTTGCGAGCCCAGAACATATGCGTAGGTGACACAGGCCTAGGCAGGAGTTGCACTTGACCGATGCCACAGACGCATATATCCTGTGCCGACATACAGTGCACGAAGAGTGAGGGACCAGAAGTTGATGGACTTGACTTTCATTCGTGCTAGTGCCGGAAGAAGTTATTAAAGAGTTTAGAGACGGGGGCTGAAGCTCAGTAGTGCTACAAGCATCAACCGATGTGCTACGAAGAAAGTAGCCATGAGTGGGTGCTTGTGCTGTTGATGCACTAGGAAGTAAGCTACAGCCGGGAACACATATATTCTGCTGGGCAATATAATTATTGCAGGTCGTGGAGACTTGATTATTATTAGAGGGCGATAAAGCAACATATGAGCGTCGCTTGCCTCGGGACGTCCTACGACGTGAACAGCAGGGCGCCACAAAATTTTTATAGAAACTAGTGGGCCTATGTGCTTTCGGATCTAGTCCGGAGCAACTTGATTTGTGCAACCAACCTTTGCATGATGCACACTGTACTGAGTGTGATCGTCTTGTATATATTTTCTTCCGACAAACGCAGCAGAACCATTCTCTTGGGCCAGGATTTGGCTCAATGCCAGCCCGGATCAAGAGAATAAGGAGCAGCCGTGCTGCAAGGGGCTGTTCCGGGGATGACAATAGGTGAGGGAATCGTGACGCGTTAGACAGGGTCACTTCGAAATGTATTGCTCTTGGCCGAGTCATTATAAAAAAAAACAACCCGGGTCGTTTCGGTACGAAGGGTATTGTACAGGTACAAATACCGTTCTCGCAGAACCGGCAATACGTGAAACGCAGGCTGCCTTCCTGCAAGATTTTTGCCTTCCATTTTATAATGTATCCAAGCAGTCTTCAACTGCCTAGATTTTTATACCCAGTATATTAGTACTAGTACAAGTGCATTCTAATTTTGGCCACATAACGGTACTATGTAACGGCACAAAGCAATCGAGACAGATATAGAGTTCCATATATGAAAGCTCTTAGTTTGAAAAGAGGAGTTGCTTCGTCCGTCTCTCCGCCCGTGTACACCATAACTTGAGTAAAAATTGAGACATTTGCATGAAATTTTGTGCACAGGTTACTTTCTGGCCAAGGTAGGTTGCTATTGAAAATGGATTAATCGCCCCCTTTTTCGATCTCGAAAATTTCGAAAATTACATAAACTGACATAACTTCAGTAAAAATAGAGATATTTGCATTAAATTTGGAATACAGGGGGGTTAAGGGGGCCATTTTTAAAATTCGACTGGTCATAATTTTAAAACTGATTATAGTAGAATCGTATAGGAAATACTCCTGATGAAACTGGTTGATATCGCTGGCTATATAATGTTTGGTTTACCCGAACTTAGACTTTCTTACTTTTTTCTTTCTAAATCTAAAACTTTGAATTCACATTCAATTGCGTTTAAAAATGTACCTTATTGTCCGTTTTTGAATTCAAAATAAACAAGTGCAAGTGCACTGTTTTATATTCCCGTTATGTTTAGTTTGGTATTTTTTCTGGTGAAGGTGGTCGAAAATAGCAGATCGTGGACCTATTTTAGCAAAACAAGGTGGATTGCCCATATTTCCAATAAATCCGGTAAGAAAATTTTATAGTAAGAAAATTCAAAGAGGTGGTACCTATACGTGCCAGCCGTCTTCTCTAGTGCTACATACATATATGTACCAATAGTCCGGCTTTACTTAATTTACCCAAGGTTGTACCACATAATATCCCTGGTGGGATCTATCATTACTAAGGGAATGCCGGGTCGAAAGGGCTAAATCTAAAAAAAAACCGCGTGTAGCCAGTACACGTGAAAGAAGTTAACTTCTTAAATTCAGAAATAACGAAATAAAATTGAAGAAAAAAAAACTTTTTTAAAAATAAGCTTTTATTATTGGTTTATAAAATTAACTAAAAAGTAAAAAATAAATTGACTGTAAAGGAATATAACACTTTATAAGTTCATTGTAACCTTTAAAGATAATTTGGCTTCTTCGTCTGCCACAAAATAATTCCATATTGTACATAATTATATATTTCTAACATTAAAACTTTACACCTAAATTATTAAATCTTCCAGTATATATCACATTCCTAATTTTATTAATAATAAAAGCGTGTTAAATTTTGATGGTATAATTAAGAACATTCAGGACCTTCTTTTCTTCAATTCGCGTTTTCCTTCAAATTCTGCATGTGGGTAGAATTATGCCTAATTTAAGAGGGCCTAATACGAATGGCGGCCGCCGTGGTGTAGCGGTTAAGTGTTCGGCCTTCTACACCAAGTCGTGGCGGTTCGATGCGCGGCAAAAGTAACATCATAAATTAATTAGAAAAAGAATTTTTCTGAACGGGATCGCCCCTCGGCAGTAGTTTGGCAAACTCTCCGGGTGTATTTCTGCCATGAGAAGCTTCTCAGTAAAAAATTCATTTGCTTTGCAAGTGCCGTTCAGAGTCGGCAAAAAACTGTAGGTCGCGCCAACTTGTAGGAAAACTCAAAAGCAATACACCACAAGTTGGAAAGAGAAGCTCGGCTAAAAATCTCGTTAGAGGTTATGATAACCTGTTGGTATATCGCCGCCATTAGTATATAATACGAATGGGATATAGAGGAAGATCGCTTGGCCTTGTAGGTTTTTATTGCGAGTTCGAAACTCGCTGGCGACATCAACTCATATTTTTCTTTCTTTTTGTGCAATACCTAATCTCATTCCCGCCATCGTCTGACCATCAAGCATGGATGTATAAGAAGACAAAATTTGACTAAATCAAAGTTTTTTGGGGTCGTTCGTTTTGGAAGACAAAAACGATTTTGTCATGCAATTACATTGAAGTAAATCAATGCACCTATGAAAATGTTTGGGAAATTGCCAAAAATCCAGAGATATAAGAAAAAATAAATAAATTGCGGTTATGTGGAAAGTCCTGTTTGAAATAGGTCGAAAATACCTTTCATTTGGTACCCATATTGGCATATCTAGCTTTATTTAAAAGAAAATTGGGATATGTGGCAACCCTGTAATCCACCCTTAGTGGCAGCACTCATGTATATAATCTAAGAATGAATCAAGTTGTCTATATGCCAAATTTTATCCAAATCCTGGTTGACCGATTTGGATAAAATTTGGCATATAGACAACTTGATTCATTCTTAGATTATATACATGGGTGCTGCCACTAAGGGTGGATTACAGGGATACACCCGAGATACACGAAAAAAATAAATTAATTAAAATTATCCTATTTGGAATACGGTCGAGAATACCTTTCATTTGATTCCAATATTGGCATATCTAGCCTTATATTAAAAAAAATTGGTCAAGCAAATCCTGATATATACGAAAAAAATAAATAAATTGCGGTTAGGTGGAAACTCTAAGTGACAACCCTGCTTGAAATTATCTTATTTCGAATACGGTTGAAAATATCTTTCATTTGATACCCATACTGGCATATCTAGTTCTAAATTAAAAAAAACAAGTAAGGAAAGCTGTCTTCGGCTGTGCCGAAGGCTATATACCTTTCATGAATAAGCGTCACGATTTTCACTGTTCGATCCCCAGTACAGCCTGTGTCAATTTAGCTATATTTACTATACACATTACACATCTTTGTTATAATTTAAAAAAAACTTACAAAATAATAGGATCCGAGTTATCGGAACAATCGATTGTATGGAGGCTATATATTATACGTGTTCAATTGTACTGACTTACACTATACACATTACATATGTAGAAAGTACTAAAGGTGCAATATTTTACGTTCCTAACTTTTTAAATGCGGAAGTATTGGCCAAAAAACCTTATATCGGAACAACTGGTTGTATGGGGCTATATGTTATATTTACCCGATCTTCTTGATTTTCCTCTACACACTACATAAATTGAAAGTACTCAAGTTGCAAAATTTTATGTTCCTAACTTTTTAATTGCAGAAGTTTTGGCCAAAAAACTTATATCTGAACAATCGGTTGTATGGGGGCTATATGTTACATTTGCCCGATCTTTTTGATTTTCACTATATACACTACATAAATAGAAAGTACTCGAGATGCAAAATTTTACGTTCCTAACTTTTTAATTGCAGAAGTTTTGGTCAAAAAACCTTATATCTGAACAATCGGTTGTATGGGGGCTATATGTTACATTTGCCCGATCTTTCTGATTTTCACTATACACACTACATAAATAGAGAGTACTCGAGTTGCAAAATTTTACGTTCCTAACTTTTTAATTGCAGAAGTTTTGGTCAAAAAACCTTATATCTGAACAATCGGTTGTATGGGGACTATATGTTACATTTGCCCGATCTTGTTGATTTTCACTATATACACTACATAAATAGAATGTACTCGAGTTGCAAAATTTTACGGTCCTAACTTTTTAATTGCAGAAGTTTTGGCCAAAAAACCTTATATCTGAACAATCGGTTGTATGGGGGCTATATGTTACATTTGCCCGATCTTGTTGATTTTCACTATATACACTACATAAATAGAAAGTACTCGAGTTGCAAAATTTTACGTTCCTAACTCTTTAATTGCAGAAGTTTTGGCCAAAAATTCTTATATCTGAACAATCGGTTGTATGGGGGCTATATGTTGCATTTGCCCGATCTCGTTGATTTTCACTATATACACTACATAAATAGAAATTACTCGAGTTGCAAAATTTTACGTTCCTAACTGTTTAATTGCGGAAGTTTTGGCCAAAAAACCTTATATCTGAACAATCGGTTGTATGGGGGCTATATGTTATACTGGTCCGATCTTGTCAGTTCCGACAAATGATTCCTATATTACAAAATGGTGGCCACATACAAAATTTCAGCCAGATATCTCAAAAATTGAGGGACTAGTTTGCGTTCAAACAGACAGACGGACAGACGGACAGACGGACAGACGGACAGACGGACAGACGGACATGGCTAAATCAACTCATCTCGTCATCCTGATCATTTCGGTATACTTATTGATGGGTCTATCTCTTCTTCTTCTCATATTTACAAACATCGGACCAAAGTTATAATACCATTTCATGTTCATGAAAGGTATAAAAATGGGATAGGGGGCAACCCTGTAAACCGCCATAGATAAGTGACAATGGGCGCGTTTCGAATGCACAATAGTTGTAAACTGTTGGATCGGTTGATTAGTAATCGGTTTGGTGATCGAAATTGTGCTTTCGAAACGATACGTTGCGCATACGTTGAGTCAAATGTCAGATAGCATCACTTGTTACGCGACATACAAGATTCATCATCATCATTTATTGGCGCTTAACCGCCTAAGCGATTTTGGCCGTCGACATACAAGATTATTAATGTTGTAATCGCGTGTCTCCATCACTGTTTTTATTCATTAATAATAAATAAATGGAAATTTGCAAAAAAAAGCGCCGAAGATTTTATTTACATAACCTAGCTATCGAACTGTCAAACAATCGATAAATACGTTGAGTGAAGGTAGCGAAAAAATTTTATGATTAGCATTTTGACGTAAAATTCAAACTGTTTGATGGATCAGAACTACTCAACTGTGCGTTTCCAAAGTAATCACTGCTTACTTATCGAAACAGTTCCGCTTCGAAACGCGCCCAATCTGTGCAATGTTAGCTCGATCCTAGAATTTCACATTCTATTTGATTTGCACAGCTAAACAACGTGGTAAAAATCGCCTACGCATGAAAGTCGGCTACAATTTCTATTTCCGTTCCATCATCAGCCATTTTCTCAAATTTTACTCTCAAATAAAACTTAATGTCGCCGCTTAAGAAGTTAATTTCAAAAATTATTTCCCAACGAAACGTACCAGACTTTTTCTATCTGCTACATTTTCAGAATATCGCTGGCTTCGTGAGCAAATGTCGTAAGTCCAGTTTTTTTTTTTTTTTAATGAGATTTTAATGCAAAACGATAGTACAGTTATAAATACATCGTTTTGCAGTAACATCTCATTTAAAAGAAAAATGGACTTATGACATTTGCTCACGAAGCCAGCGATATAATTTTGACTTTTTCTCGCAAATATTAAATAAATTATGAAATACTGACACTGATACGCTGCAGTACCGCTGATGGACTGTCATAGATTACAGTTAAACACACTATGTATACAAGTGCATACATACATACCCTTGTTATACCTTTCATGAACATGAAATGGTATTATAACTTTGGTCCGATGTTTGTAAGTATGAGAAGAAGAAGAGATAGACCCATCAATAAGTATACCGAAATGATCAGGATGACGAGATGAGTTGATTTAGCCATGTCCGTCTGTCCGTCAGTCCGTCTGTCTGCCTGTCTGTTTGAACGCAAACTAGTCCCTCAGTTTTTGAGATATATGCCTGAAATTTTATGCGGCCACCATTTTCCAATATAGGAATCATTTGTTGGAACCAGCAAGATCGGACCGATATTAAATATAGCTCCCATTCAATCGATTGTTCCGATAAACGGATTTTGGGCTATGACTCCTGTAATTAAACACGTAGGAACGTGAATTTTTGGAGGTATCGCTGTTTTTATATGTGAAATATCGATGATGAAAATCATCGAGATAGGATAAATATTTCACATAGCCCCCATACAATCGATTGTTCCGATAAACGGATTTTGGTAGATAACTCCTGTAATTATATAGGTAGAGTCGGTAAATTTCGTAACTATTGCTCTGTTGGAATATGGAATGTCGATGTTAAAAATCAATGAGAATGGACGAATATAACACATCGCCCCCATATAATGGATAGTTCAGATAATTTCGGTATGAGCTAAAGTTAAATTCCCACAGGCAGTACTGGGGATCGAACAATGACGCTTATTCATGAAAGGTATTTAGCCTTCGGTACAGCCGAAGACAGCTTTCCTTACTTGTTTTTACATTAGGTTAAACACGTATGTACGTCTATCGAGCAGCGCTGTAAGGTCCCTAACTACTTTTCTATAATGTGAGTAGTCTCATTTGAGCGCAGTATGAAACTTCACAGCTGCCGTAACTACTTTGACTGCAGCTTATGATGATAGGCAAAAGCAGTTGCTGCATAATAGCATTATCATATCATATACTACCTACCTACAGATGTATACCCGTGGATGCGCTATGGAGCGGATAATGTGCCACACATCAACAGTTCACACTGTTGGCGGCGGCGGTTACCCCCACAACCTCAATGCCACCACTAATATGTAGTATTGCTGCAGCCAACACTGTCATTACATGTCATGCTTTTCTCTGCTAAGTTATGCCATTACATAGCTAAACTAACTAAGCTGACACATATGCGTCGAGTCGAGAGCAGAGTAGTTCAGTGCGCTTAGGCGTTTTGGAGATGCTCTTATGCCACAGGATATGTGCTACAGCTATGTGTGGTAAAGGCGGAGGGGGTGAAGGAAAAAGCATCATAGCTGCCAGCGGCAAGTGGATTTGATATGTATGTTTTCAATATCGTAAAATTTTCTGTGTAGTTGTGTGTGTATGTATGTCGTGTGAACTGGCTTCTGTGTCGATATGTCGTTCCTATTGTAGCTGTCGTTTAAGCATTAGTAGAGTCACATATGTTTTCGAGCGATTGCAGCTTAAATAATGCATCAGCACATGAGTGGGTGAGTGAGTTACGGAGCTAGTGTTATGCCTCACTCGGCGAAAGTCTTGCTGTAGGCCAAAACCCCTCTATCTGATGTATCAACCTACACTGGCTGTACTTAAGTTACTCCATCACATACAGTTATTCACTGTTCACAGTCAATATTGTTGTAATCTTATAGTTATGTACTTCTACTTGTACCATTATGTATAGGTATGTATTGAGTGTTGGTTATATAACATCATCATCTATATCGATGACTTGTTATACCATAAAGTACATAGTTTATATAAGAATTTGAAAGTAGCAGTGATACAGTAACACTAAAACTGACCTGATTGGTTTTATAAAGAACTCCATTAACCTTAACCCAACCAGGGAGGAAATTTTCGTTCTATGAAATGATAGCGTGAAAAAAAAAATTTGTATGAATACGCTTTTTTTTAATACCGGAACCGTTAAGATTTGGGATCTTAAGCAATTATTGAAGCTTGTTCCTATCAAGACGTATCCTGTTAATTAATCAAATTTGTGAGAAATCAATTTTTTAAATAATTAAATTTAACAAAATTAAGAGTCAGCGACTATGCAACAATGCAGTAAGCTATGCTAAAGTGAAACCAAACATATGTGTGTGTCCTTAGCTTTCACTCAATGTACGTACGCCACTTCTCATTTTGCATACCTGACGTTTGGGTGATTAAATTATTTCTAAATATTTAAAAACCTCAAATTGAAATCTAATGTAGTCCGCGATTATGAAAAGGATAGCCAGAGGACGCGGAACACGTGCTACAAAGGTGAATAGACTGCTTACCATTTGTGGAAAAAAATTTCTGGAGGTATTTATATGCTCGGTACCTACATGCTTACACGGCACATGATTTTCCTAACTAGGATTTTTGAGCGAAAAAGGCACTAAAACCATAAAATTTCTAAGTTGTTGAATACTTTTGGATAATGGAGGACAAATTTTCGACATTAGTCGTCGCCCAAGTGGCAATTTTGAACTACTAAACAAACTAAGTTTTTGCACCTTATACTCGTTATATGATGATAAAGCCCCAAATATATTTCCATAATTTAAATTTACTGCTCAAGGAGGAAAGTGCAGATTTCCCCGTTTTTAGTGTTGCTACCTAATTCTGTTATATATTGATTATTTTGTAAACCGCTATTATCGCGAAAACAACTTTAATAGTTTGGATAAACTTTTACATAAATATTTGAAATATACTCAAATTAAAGCTCTCCTACTTAAGTGTTGCCACTTAAGCTGTTTTCATAGGGTTACCACCTAACTGATTTTTTAATGCTAATATGCCATTTTTCGATGTGTTCAAGGTAAAATATTAAAAAAGAGTATCATCTAGGTTTGCCACCTAGCCTTATTATTTTTGCAATATTACCCCATTTGGACAAACCTTTGTAGAAAGATAATACGCTACATTTCAAGGTACCATATGGAAGTGTTCCCGCTTATGATATTCTTTACAAAATGGTATCTACTTCGAACTAAATTATATGGAAACCTCGAAAACTGATGATCAGAACTCTTCCGCCCATATACTTGGCGTAATAAGAACAAAAAAGGCAAAGCTGTGTATCTAAAGATGAAGATAATATAAGAACAAACAATCCATACATTTTTGTCTTCTTCTTGAACAAGTTATAAATTATTTAAAAAAAAATGTTTCGAAATGTTTGCAATGAGTCACTTGTTATAAATGCAGATAAGTAAATGTTTGGGCAGCACAACTTCCTCCGGGTCTGCTAGTACTTATATATCGCCGGTTCCAAAGTAAACAGATGTATTTTCTTTTTAAAATTTTTGTGAAAACAGCATTTCAAACTTGTATTTTTTCATAGAACTCCATTGTAAAAAAAAAATGAAATTTGGATGCCGTTTTAAAAACAGTTTAAATTTTGAAATACTTCGCTTTACTTTAAAACCGGCGATATGTTCATTAAAGTTGGTATAAATAAGGATTTAAAGAGGAAACGGTGTACCCAAACGAGTTTACCTCTTCAAATATCGAAACACATAATGTTGCTGCAAAATTTACATAAACTGCTTTGAACACAAATGAATCAAATGATCAGTTTCATACTTGAAATGCCCATTATCTCCTTATGGGAAGACCAATTTTGTATTATTTTAGCAGAAATTAATTAATTACAGAAAGTAAAAAGATATTCCTGCATGCGGACCTGATACCGGGATTTAATGGGTCAATGAAATTTGATGAAAGTGATCTGCTATGTAAGAAGAAAAATATCATCAAAGGTCGCGTATAAATATTGGATGGTTACCGGGTTTGAATTCTTCTTTTTCGAATATAAATAAAATAAATGTTATTGAAAAATTTTAGTAAAAATTTTATAAAAAGAAATTTTCAGGCAGTTTCTGGCAATTCAATGTTTTTCAAATTTGGACATCTTAAAATAATTTTTTTTTTGTTAATTTTAATTTAAAGCTTTTTCCTTTAAACTTATACATTTTTTGAAATGAACCTCGAAAATTTCTTTAATGAATTGCTATAAAACGCAATTTATTTACGGATTTTTTTTTTAAATTTCCGATTTGATATAGTGTCCGATTTCTTTGGCAAAAATTTACAACTAAAACCCATTACACATCCTGTCATGATGAAAAATAAAAATTAATTTCTTTTAATGGTGTGCTTTTTTGTTTGAGATAACAATTCATTAAAGAAATTTCCGAGGTCCCGTACAAAAAATGGTATAATTTTAGAAGAAAGAGATCAAGCTTTAAATTAAAATTAAAAAAAGAAAATTATTAAAAATTGTATCACGTCAAATATGTACATGACTTTCTAATTTTTAGAAAAAAGGCCTACAAAAAAGTATTCCGAATTCAAACCCGTATATCTCGGTAACATTTGTACGCGACCTTTAGTGATAATTTGATTTTCATAGCAGATGACTTTCACCAAATTTCATTCAAATCGAGCGATGAAATTTTTAGGTGGTCCGGTCGACGAATTTAGTCCCTTATATCAAATTTTCCCACTTCTATTTACTCAAAAATCTTTCCCTGAAGGCAATGAAGCATTTTTTAAACTGCCCTATTCAAAATACCTACATACATACATACACACATATTTGTCATAAAGGAAGAATGCTTTTAACGGCTGCATTGAAATGCCACAAGAAAGTCAAACAAATTCCACATCGAAATTTTAAAAACTTTACAAGAATTTAGGACAAGTTTGTATGTAGATAAAGACTTAAATGGCTTTCCGTTAATAGATATATGTATTTATCCATGGATACAACATTTAAGGCTTATGTACATTTTCAAATTAAATCGTAGAGAAGGTTGTGACACACATATAGTATACGTAACTTAAAACTCTTAAAAATTGTATATGACACATACATATTATTAAGCGAAAAAAATGAATGTAGATACTACAAAGAATATTTCAATACAGCCAATCGTTGTAGGCAGCGACTCTATTTTTATTTTTTTTTTGTTTTCGTTTCTCCTAATGATATGATTGATTTGCATAGATATTGCATGGAAATTCGAAACCAAAACAACAACATAAAATTGGTTTAAATTTGTAAAGATGCCTTACAAATCAGGAAACCAGAAGCTCAAGCACGTAGAAAGTATTATATGACAAATGCTGACAGCTTGACAATGGGCAGGAAGAAAGTTGTAGAAAATATATTTCTTCGGAAATGCCTACACTAAAAATATAATTTTTTTATGTGAGAGTAGTCGCAGTATAAGCTTCGGTGACAGGTAATTTTCACATCTCTATATATATAAAAAATGAAATGGTGTTCAGTCATCATGCTAAAACTCGAAAAAGGCTGAACCAAATTATATACTTCCTTTGGGGGGTTTGTTTGTTATTACCACACGCAGGTCATGCATTAAAATCAAAACAAAATATTAGGGGGCGTGGTACCTCCCATACAATCTTGTTAATTCCACTATATTTTTGTTTATTTTCCATATTTTCATTCTGTGTTGAATTGGTTTTTGTCGTAGCTGCGTTTGATGAGCAAAATTTTTCAGTAACAGATGTCGCTGCATGGTTCAACGCAGTGTTCAAATTGGGTCGTTTTTTGGGTTTCATACTAAAGGCATTAAAATGTTAAGAAGTTGCGTCGTTTTTTAATTTTTTTTACGTATTACTATCTTGAATGCATATATCTGTTTTCATAATCCAAAAAAGCATTGTAGCCTTAAAATTGATTTAATGAAATTTGGTATTAAACGAAAATTCTTTGGGTATTTTTGTTTTAATGTGCATACCACGGATCTACGTGAAAGCGCACCGAAGGTAAAGTCTTAAGGTACGGGTACACCTAGCGACACGACGCGACGCGACCAATTAGTTGCCTATTTGGAGAGAACGTTGATTATTACGTTATTTGATGAACATTGTTGTGTCGCGTCGTGTCGCGTGGTGCTGCTGTCGCTAGGTGTACTCTGCTCCATAAGAACACAGTTAATGTTTGTGGGTCTTTAACGTCTGAACCAATGCTCCGATCTTTACCAAATTTTGCACACAAATTCTTAGGAGTATAGAGTCTGAAACAGGCACCATGAAATTTCGATATATTTATCGATAACATAGTTATCGGTCAAAATGTAGTTTTACGTAAACTTTGGAATATTCGCACAAATTTGGTATTTAACGAATGGGGAAGACCGCAACGTGCATTTGGACTTTGGTTCATTTCGATATATTTATCGATAACAGAGTTATTGGTCAAAATGTGTTTTCGGGTAAACTTTGGAATATTTTCACAAAATTGATATCAAACGAATGGGAAAGACCACAGCTTTCATTTGGACTTTGGTAGATTTCGATATATTTATCGATAACAGAGTTATCGGTCAAAATGTGGTTTCGGGTAAACTTTGGAATATTCGCACAAAATTGGTTTCAAACGAATTTTCGAAATCACAGATATCATTGGGACTTTGGTTCATTTCGATATATTTGTCGATAACAGAGGTATCGGTCAAAATGTGGTTTCGGGTAAACTTTGAAATACTCGCACAAAATTGGTATCTAAAGATAAGGGAAGACCACAGCTTTCATTCAAATTCATCACCAAAGCCTGGCGCACGAAGTAAAGGAGATGTGGCAAGTAGACAAGGTTGACATCATACCCATAATAATATCAACAACTGGAGTCATCCCAAAGTCTTTAAACTGCAGCCTTGAGAAGCTTCAGCTTAGCGAAAAGCGAAGATCAATACAGAAAGCTGTTATTTTATCGACAACTTCTATCGTTAGAAAATTTTTAAGTATACATTAAGCTAGAAAAATGTATTTAAAAATGTATATACAAATTCTGTGATTTTAAAAGAAGTTGTAAAACAATAGTGGTATTCGCTCTTTAGTGTATGCATTGTACAATTGTAAGTGTAACTTAGATGAGCGTGAGCGCACCTTGATATCATGGGGTTACAACAATCAGCTGATTTTTATTTTGATAAAAAAAAAACTGCGCACGCAAAATGCCAAGAAGCAGTTGCCATATGTTTAAACAAAAAATCTATCAATTTGAGAAACATAATCTCAAATTCAACTGTCAAAAGCTTACACTGATCTCACACTTACACCACTTGATTTCTACAATCATCTGCAAATGTTGTAGGGTTATGATAATAGTGTAACATCAATTTCTGAGTGATTTGTTATTGCAATTGTATTTTGTGTACTTTCTAGACCCTTGTAACTTCACATACACTTAATGTACCTGACCAATAGTATTAAGAATATGAACAATAATGTTAAGTATCTTGTTATTTATAACCGATATTTGATGTAAACCCTTAAAGGAGAAAAATAAAGGATTTAAAAAAAAATTAGAATAAAAAAAAAAAATAATATAAAATAAAATAAAATAAAATAAATAAAATAAAATAAAATAAAATAAAATAAAAAAAAAAATATAAAAAAATAAAAAAAAAAATAAAATAAAATAAAATAAAATAAAATAAAATAAAATAAAATAAAATAAAATAAAATAAAATAAAATAAAATAAAATAAAATAAAATAAAATAAAATAAAATAAAATAAAATAAAATAAAATAAAATAAAATAAAATAAAATAAAATAAAATAAAATAAAATAAAATAAAATAAAATAAAATAAAATAAAATAAAATAAAATAAAATAAAATAAAATAAAATAAAATAAAATAAAATAAAAGAAAATAAAATAAAATAAAGTAAAATAAAAAAGTAAAATAAAACAAAATAAAATAATATAAAAAAAAATAAAATAAAATAAAATACAATTTTTATCACGTCTTCTCGAGTTTTGAATTCTCGTTTCCTTTTACAAATTTACTCTCCACTGAAAAGCTGCAGCTAGCCTTAAGGTGGTAGGTTTTATAAAAAAAGATACAAACAATAGGTGCAGCATACAAATCCATTTCACATACTGAGAAATAAAAATGATGTCAAAGGAAAACAATAGGCATCGGATGAGAGTGTTACAAATTTATGAGGCATTCTGTGGCAAAACAATGCCTCACATTTTTTGTAGTATTAATGCCTGAGGGCATATGAGCAGCAGAAACAATGGCTTTGTCTGTCAGCCAGTCAACCAGACCTGCCAGCTAACCAATGCAGCTGGGCAGCAATGACAAAACACACTTTTGTGTACAGTGAATAGTCGGTCGAACTACATATATATTTATTTATCACGTGGTTAGTCATTGATAAAGTGTGTGTGAGTGTCTCTAACCGTATTAGTTATAACTTAGTTGGGGTGAGCGCTGCAAAAAAAATGGTACTGCACCAATAGTGAGTGAATGGTATTTTCTTGCTAACAGGATGAATAGACAGTGGCGATATTTGCATATCAAGGTCATATTTATTCATTTATGAAGTGTATCCATATATCGATGTACAAAACTATATGATATATGTTTTTCAGATGGATATAAGATAAGTTCAATGACACGAAAAATGTTCAAAATTTACCAAAACACCTTGATGTATACTGCACAGCAGAGGAGGAAAATGCTGGAGCAAGCGAGAACGCAACGTCGGAAACTCCATTTCTTTATCAGCCGAGAGATCGACAGCGATGGCAACTACGAGTCGATTAGCTCTGGATAATAAGGGGGTAATCCCCAAAGTTAGTACCGGTACAAACACGGTGAAGCCAACTACGGCTGATGCTAAAGCCCTAGTAAGTGCCGGTAACGAAACCAAGTCTTTAACGTCTGTGACAGTGGTCTACGACCTGGTCACAGAGATCCAAATAAGGGAACGACCGCGATGGCAACTACGGGTCGAAATTTACCCCAAAAGACATCACCCAGTCGCTCTGAGTACTTGGACAAAAGAGCGGCCGCAAGGATCCTGAAGAAATACGAGGGTATTTCACAAGAGACGCTATCGCCGAATGCTAGAAAGACGGTGGAGATGGCTGAAGCTATCTTACCGAACTTCCAAAGCGAGTACGCCCAAAGAAGGTTAATGGAAATCCCTTCAAACGCCAGAGATCGGACGTGGATTTAAAACCTCACCCGAAGCGGCAGCAACACGCCCCCGTAATGGGTAAACTCAGCTTTGCTGAAGTGACTAAGGATAGGATCCTCATAGGCGTCATTGACCGAGGTAATGAAAGCTGGGCCATCCCTAGGGACCAGTGGCGGTACGTCCGGAATGCTATCGGTAATGCCCTTCTCGACATTATGGATGAGTCTCCGGGTGCCACTCCGATGGGTTCTGATGCGGGATGGCACCAGGGCCGAATCAAGGTATTCGTTTGCTAGGATGCAAAAACTGTTGCACTGTACAAGGCAGCAGCTGCAAGACTAGGTGCGATCTACCAAGGGGCAAGAATCGAGGTTGTCGACTGGAAGGACATCCCGGCTCGGCCAAGGGCAAGAGCGTGGATTCCTGCTATCCCTGCTGAACCTGAAATGGCGAAGGAGCAGTGAACAGCTCGGAGATGGGAGACAGCCTGCTGGACGGGGAAGACCTCAACGTTACAGTGTTAGCAGCTTATCCTGAGAGCACCAATGTTGACACTGCCACAGTTATTAGGATCTCTGCCACGCCAAACCGTGGTCTGAACAAGTCGTCGTTGAAAGATAAGCCTCCAGACGAGGTGGAACTCGACGATACGGCGGTGGCATGGAAGTCTGAGCGCTCTCATGTTGGTGGTGATTCAGATAAACCTGCACAAATCTAAAGCAGCCTCGGCTGCTTTAATCAGTCGTCTCTCTAAAGGCGACGTAGATGTGGTCCTCATCCAAGAACCCTGGGTCAACAGCTCAAGGATTTGCGATTTGGGAACTAAGGGTTTTAAGCTTATTCGAGCCAGCGAGGGGGGCAGGGTTAGAGCCTGTATTTTGGTTAAGTCTGAGCTGAATGCCTTTCTCTTGCCCAACTATACCAATGGTGACGTTACAGCTGCCAGTTTAACAGTCGACAGTACAAGTAAACAGTAAAAGACCTGGTGGCGAATTTTTCCATGGGTCATCTTATTATCGGAACTGACGCCAATGCTTATCACGTCCAGTGGGGAAGCTCCGATATCAATGCTAGAGGAGAGTCGTTGTTTGACTATTTGTTAACAACTAACTTGGTAGTTTGCAACGTGGGTAACGAACCTACGTTTATTACTAAAACCCGTAGGGAGGTCATAGATCTCACTATTTGCAGCGAATGCGCTTATGAGTGGGTCAGAAAATGGCGCGTTCTCGATGAGCACTCATTCTCCGACCACTGGTACGTAGAATTAGTTCTAGACTTTTCTGTTGAGCAGCCGGTTATGAAACGCAACCCACGTAACACTAACTGGCAGCTACACAATGAAATACTATCTAGGGACTTACCAGCACTGCCCGCACAAGTCCCCTCATCAGTAGGGGAGTTGGAGGATCTGGTAAAAACAACGGCGCTCTGGAATGCCCTATAGCAGGCTTGCCCAGTGCCAAAACCACGTAAACATAGGCCGCATTGGTGGTCCTACGACCTGGACTCGCTCCGAAAATCATGTAGGACACAATTTAATAAGGCCAAGAGCCTTGGCACGGAGACTCAATGGCTCGAATATAAAGTTAAACTCAGGGCCTACAAAAAAGCTCTGAGGCAGGCGAAGATAGTATCGTGGAGAAATTTCTGCACTGGGGTCGAAAATGTCGACGATACAGCGAGACTTAGACGAGTGCTCTCAAAAACTCAAACAGCCACAAGCTATTTGCGCAAACCTGACGGATCCTGGACCAGCACGGAGAGGGAAACCCTAGAGCTGCTCTTGAATACGCACTTCGCAGGGAACTTGCATGAGGAACCCGTAGCACCTACAACAAACCTGGCTGTATACATACCCATCACGGAGGAAAAGGTTAGGTGGGCGGTTAAAAGTTTCGAACCGTTCAAGGCTGCCGGGCAAGACGGGATTATTCCCGCACAACGCATAAACACGCTGGAGACATCAGCCAAATGGCTGGTATTTCTCTATACAGCCTGCCTTTCTCTTAGCTACATTCCGTGCTCCTGGAGAAGTGCCACGGTAGTGTTTATTCGTAAGGCGGGCCGATCAGTCTCTCATCCTTTGTGCTCAACACCTTCGAGAGGATAATAAATGACTACCTCTCCTCTACTATTGATAGCAATCTGATTTTTAGCTATCAGCATGCATACATCAAAGGGAAATCTACAGAAACTGCGCTTCACAGCCTAGTTTTTGTTATTGAAAAATCGCTGTATGAGAAGGAGTACTGTCTTGCGGCCTTTTTAGATATTGAAGGAGCCTTCCACAACATAAGCCCTGATGCTATAAACACCGCTTTAACAAGTCTGGGCATAAGCAGGTCTCTTATTGGACTTATTGATCAACTACTAAACGGTAGACGAATAGTTTCATCACTGGGCTCGGTTGACTTATCACGCTATGTCACAAGGGAAACGCCTCAGGGTGGTGTTCTCTCCCCGCTTCTATGGAACCTCACTGTCAACTCGATGCTGCGAGACACAAGCTGAGGGGGCGGGAAGGTAGTGGCATATGCAGACGACTTAGCTATAGTATATAGGGGCAAATTCCCACAAACCCTGTGCGACTTGATGCAAGTAGCACTGCGAGAGGTTTCCTCATGATGCTCGCGCTGTGGACTGAGCAACAACCCGGGAAAAGTAGAACTGGTTCTCTTCACCAACCGCTATAAGATACCACCGCTAATACTACCAAAACTGAATGACGTGCACCTGAACTTGGCTGACAAAGCCAAGTTCTTGGGCACAGTTCTGAAAAGGAAACTAACCTGGAAGGAGAATGTTCTTCAGCGCCAGAAGAAAGCGTGTATTGCACTCTACACGTGCAAAAGAGCCATTGGAAAGAAATGGGGGCTCAGCCCGAAAATATGCAAATGGATCTACACTGCAATCATTCAACCAATCACGCTCTATAGAGTTGAGGTATGGTGGCCTGCGCTGAGCAAGGCAACAAACCTTAATCTGCTAGGTAAAGTACACAGATCTTGCATGATCTGTATAAGCACTCCAGGCCATTCTTGGCATTTTGCCACTCGATCTGGAAGGGCACGGGTAGCAGCAGCATCGGCTCTGCGTCTAACGGAAACGTCCAGCTGGGGCGCAAGCACTACTGGACACGCCTGTATTTTGGGATCCTATAGCTTTCTTCCGCTGAGCACAGATCGTTCTGCGACCACAACAGTCGGAGATAGCGGTTTTAAAATCAACATTCCCAGCAGGGAAGATTGGGAGAGCACGGATCGGAGTCCCGCCACTCATGGCGGCACTTCCGTTTATACTGATGGCTCGAAGTTAGACGGCAGAGTTGGAGGAGGGGTTTATTCAAAGGATCTGAACCTTGAGCTCTCCTTCAGACTACCTGATCACTGCAGTGTCTTCCAGGCTGAAGTTTCAGCAATCATCAAATCCCTTGGCTCTTATTCGTTCAGCTCTGAACTGACGCTCAGCTGTCGTCGATCTCTACAAGAGATGGCCCAACAGAATCGCGTGAACCTCACATGGGTCCCGGGGCATAGGGACATTGAGCGAAATTGTAGGGCAGACGAACTTGCGAGGCAGGGCACGACCAAGCAGGTTCTTCGGGATAAAGAGCGCTTAGGTATGCCGTTTGCCACATGCAAGCTTATGCTGAAGGAGTACACACTCCGCCAAGCCAGCGAAATATGGCTGCAATCTCCAGGATGGCGGATATCCAAAGAAACCTGGCCGAAATGGGATCATTAAAAATCAAGACAAATTTATGCCCTAAGGAGAAGAAAAATCTCCATATTAATAGGCGTATTAACTGGGCACTGCCTCATTGATAGGCACGCACAAAGACTATGTGTGCCCTACCGACGATGCTGTAGGAGTTGTAACGATAATGAGGAGGAGGAAACGGTGGAGCACCTCATCTGCAACTGCCCGGCTTTAAGTGGCGCGAGAATGCGCTTTTTGGGAGTTCCCTTCCTTTTTAGCCTAAGCCAAGTCACGGAGCTGGACATTAAGGACCTGATGGCCTTCATCACGCCATCTAAATGGTTCGAGGAGGAGCAACGGTATCGGTATAGGAACGTCAGTCCCGGGATTCTGCTATGTGGAGAATTCCGTTAATACCGGGATTTTCCATATGGCAGGGTCCCGGAACTGACTTTCCTAGTATTGGTGGTATCACAACGGGCCTTTTAATACTGGCCTAGGTGTGTCTCTGCGGCAGCCACTTGAACCTAACCTAACCTACCAAAACACCTGGTCTTCGCAGTTCTGACCGTTCTGGTCTATCTATATTCAGTGTTTTGTATTTATTTGTTTTGTGGACCTTGTCGATTTCAATGCTTTACTATTAAAAATTTCTCATAACTTACCAATTAAAATTATAAAGCTGTACCTCAAATTGCAAGTAATTAAAGTCATCTTCGTGGACTATTTATGTATTTGTATGTAAAAATGCGGCCAATTACGGTGGCTACGCTTGACCTAGCCAAAAGCCTCACCAAATTCATTGCAATTCCAGTATAGCTGAATTTGCAAAAATCTTCAGCGTCTATATGCATATGCGCTTCTATACAAGTAAACCCAACAAAAAAGTTGATCAAATGCTTTAAATATAATAATATAGTAGATAGCGAGTAGATAATAGGTTCCTCTAAGAGAGCTTGTATGGGAAATACGTTGCAGAAATTATCAACTGTATATTTCAACTGCAGGTTTTAGACCAAGACCTGTAACTAGTGGGAAAACTGTATGAAATTCAGAGAACCAAATTCACACAGATTATTACGCTGTTTGCGTGGTCTCATGAACAAGCGCTATGATAACACTGAACAATCAATGCATGCAAGGAGGCAAAAACCTTAGCTGTTGCCTCGGTGGCGGAGCGGCGGTATATCTATATCCTTAGATCACAACTTATTGCTTACAAGGGCTTACGTTATTTTTTGCTGTGTACTTTGCACGAAACACATGTGTATGTAGGCAAGGAGAAAACGAAAAATTGTTGTTCTTCTATTATTTCATTTTATGAAAGGTTATTGTTTGGTTTCACAAACAATAAACAAAATGATTATAAAGCAAGTACTTTCTTTCATGCAGTAAGCCCTACTTGCCCCAAATCGGTATTACTTACTACAACGATCATTGGCCTTAAAAAGCAGCCAAAAGTTCATGGTTTCGTATTAAAAACCAGATTTTTTACGTAAAATAAGTATACAATTTTTTTATATTGTAGAAAATTTAGTTCAAGGTGACATCTTTCATTCAAAGTTTAACATATTCATAAGATGAACAAAAATATTGGTGTGATGCATGTAATGGATATTCATAACTAGCTGAAAGTTTTGTTACATTTTTTTGAAGTATTTTTAAGGCAGCACATCCTTTAAATTTTTTTTTGATTCACGCTATGAGATAAATTTTTCTCGAGGCAAATGTATCCCTTGATCCTCGTAGAGTCAACGAGAAGGGGATGAAGGAAGGAGAAGAAAAGATTGGGAGAGTTATATGCAGAAGTTTTTATGGCGGTGAAGGAGATCGAGTAGAGTTGTGAAAACTTAAAGGTAGAGGTAGAGGTAGAGGTACAGGTAGAGGTAGAGGAATAGGCATTTCCCGCAACGTTTCCTCTACTCCTAACTTTGAAGAGGGGGAGATAGAGATAGGGGTAGAGGAAAAGTTTCCGGGAAATGCCTATGGAAACTCTAGCATTCGTTTGGACACATTATTGTGTTTCCCGGATCTGCGCCCACTCCGACTTTCAATGCCTTCATTTACGTATAGTAATGGGGCGAGGGAGCGGAAAAACCTTCTCGACAAAAA
This sequence comes from Campiglossa producta, assembly GCA_964058755.1. Classification (NCBI taxonomy): domain Eukaryota; kingdom Metazoa; phylum Arthropoda; class Insecta; order Diptera; family Tephritidae; genus Campiglossa; species Campiglossa producta. The sequence continues at coordinate 103,805,781 of CAXKVI010000003.1, forward strand.
TGTTTTTCTGCCTTCCTGAACAATTTTGATTTTGTCACTTATAAAGTTACTCCCGATGATGCTTCAACTGTACCCCCTGCGGGTTAGGGGTTTAGAATATGCCCGAGGTAGGCATACCTGTCGTAAGAGGCGACTAGTATGCTAATTCGATGATTGATCTTGATATGATGCCACTCACATCTCATTACCCATCTTTTCCTTCCTCATGGATGGAGGGATGACATGACCTAGAAGGTTCCACTGGTCATACCAAATAGTTACCACGACAGTCGGGCAGTACCGCAAGGGAGTACTGCAGCATACTGGGTTCATATCCGGCCAAGGTCTGTCAACACGGCATCACCTTCGGAGAGTGGTTTTGCTGTTAACAACAACAACAACAACAACAACAACAACAACAACAACAACAACAACAACAACAACAACAACAACAACAACAACAACAACAACAACAACAACAACAACAACAACAACAACAACAACAACAACAACAACAACAACAAACAAAAACAACACCAGTACCAACAACGACAACAACAACAACAACAACAACAACAACAACAACAACAACAACAACAACAACAACAACAACAACAACAAAAACAACAACAACAACAACAACAACAACAACATGCTTCAACGGTAGTCTTATCTTTAGCTACAATTCAGCTTAGAAATCACAAACTCTAGCAATGTGGCTAGAGCACCTGTCCCAGGGTATACTTCAGGCAATCTTCGGAGCTAACTATGTTCACTAAGAATAATTTATCCCAGGGAATTTCACTCCAACGCACAGTGTTTCGACTGTATGAAGTTAGGTGGAAAAAAGTCATGTGACCGTTTTTTCAAAAAGACCAGTTTATGTCGAGGGAAATGCTTAAAAATCATAAAAGCAAAATTGCTTATCATTTGCTTGTATACTTTCGTGGGAAACGGTGCATTTGTACGGAAATTTGTTTAAAAAGCTAATTTGAAGTAATATTTTAAAGTGCGTGTAGCGGTTAAACTTTATGCATAAACTATAGTTATTGGTTTTTTTACTAAATCGCATCACGGGAAGCCATGCAGCATGTGCATTAGTGCACACTAAATGTAAAATACATATTTAACACACGCCGGAACCGTCTCCAATTGCGACCAAAGTATGCCGGTTCTTCGTTTATACAAAAATCTAAAAATTTGTTCATGCACTTAACTGCCATCCTAATACTCACACACTTTAAAATTTTTAGTTGTAGAAGCTCAAAGCTCTTGTATAAGCCAAATTTGTCGATTACGGTATGATTATACCACATTTATAATAGTTTAGATTTTTTTCCACCTAACTCAAAGCCTTCGTTCTACAGTTTCAAGGAGGACGACGACCTGAAAAATCGCTTAGCTCTATATCCAGCTGTCCAGCTGATATTTTATGACCCACTTCTCCCAAGAACTTTTTGGTTATTTCTCAGAATAATATAACGTCGCTCGCATGCCAGACGCATGAATGTGCCAATTTTCCAAACTTGAGTTAATAGGTTCACGTGATTAACCCCTCGTTTCTTTACGATTCACGAATATCCCGGGTTTCCAAAGTACAAGGAACCCTCGGAAATTTGCAATGCCATTTCCATGAATGTGTAGTTAAATCTCTCAAAATTGTGCCAGAAAAACCAATGTGCTACACGTTCATGTTTTTGGCGCAACAAAAATATCTAAAAATTGAATTTCCATTTTTTTTTTTATTTAAATTTTGCCAGAAGCATGAATGTTATTCCGGCCGCCGTGGTGTAGCGGTTAAGTGTTCGGCCTTCTACACCAAGTCGTGGCAGTTCGATGCCCGGCAAAAGTAACATCAAAAATTATTTAGAAAAAGAATTTTTCTAAAACGGGGTCGCAGTAGTTTGGCAAACTCTCCGGGTGTTTTTCTGCCATGAGAAGCTTCTCAGCAAAAAATTCATTTGCTTTGCAAGCGCCGTTCGGAGTCGGCAAAAAACTGCAGGTTCCACCAACTTGTAGGAAAAACTCAAAAGGCAGCACAACACAAGTTGGAAAGAGAAGCTCGGCTAAAAATCTCGTTAGAGGTTATGATAACCTGTTGGTATATCGCCGCCATTAGTTTTTTTTTTATGAATGTTATTCCCTCAACAAGAGATGCCACGGCGTATACGTAACAATTTTGATTCACATTCGTTTATATGGCACAAACAAAATGTTAAAAAATTTAGAAATCCAATTATTATACCTTTTTATTGCGTCAAAAACACGAATGTGCTCCACATTCATGCTTCTGGCGCAAAGAAATATTTTGAAAATTTTAATTATGAAATTTTTAAAAGATGAATGTGCTTTATCTCGAGGAATTGAAGGAATATTAAAGTAAAAACTATATCAGGGAAAGAGTACAACGCGAATATAAGTTGCAAAAACATATTAATGTCAAAAACAAAATTTTCAAATTTTGTGAGAACACTAAACTTTCAAATACGATTTCCCAAAACATTCGTGCTTTTGGCAAGCGAGCGACGATAGTTGCTTTAATTTATTATAACCTAAGCTTTCCTATAGGACTATCTACCAAAGAGCTTAACCCACAGGAATTGCGTCATTGAAACAGAAATCGAAATGGGTATTGAACGACTTTTAATAGAATTTAAATTTCACAAGTGCTTCCTCAATCGGAGGTCAAGTCGTTTGAATATAATTTGATCAGATTTCCTAAATATGTAATTTATAAAGAATTATAATGAAATATAATATGAAATATGAAATAAGACTTTTGACAACACCTTTAGCAAAATAAAAGCCAACAAACAAACCAACAACCAGAATTGACCCCACTCAATGAATGAAATTTCAAAATAAAAACAAAGAACACTAACAAACAAATAAACAAGCAAACAACAAAAAGATATCAAAGCAAGAATAATATATTTCAACCAATTTATCCAGACTACAACGAAATTGACAAAGCCCTCAAATTGAAAATCATCTTATTTAGCAAAACGATTGGATTTAACTCGCTTGTCCGCTCACAAGCGGAAATGAACCCACCAACTGTAGGAGGGTAGTGATGGCTGTTAAAGTTACAAGAATACCTACACGCATACTACCTAACACCACTACACACCAAGGGCATTATGTTGAACGATGAAGGTTAACATCTGTTCGGTAGCCACCAAAAGCTTGTGTACAGCATAGCCACGGTCACCACCTATTCTCTTTAGTGCTAAGTTATCCAACCTTCCTGTTTTCCTTCCTGTGTGCTGTTGTATTTGTGCTCTCTACTTCGCCTATTGCCAACATGCTTACTCTTTTGCTGTTGTTATTCTTATTCTTGTCTGTGGTTGTGTTTTTGTTTGTTGTTGTTTTTACAGCCGCCTTCTCGTTTGTTATATTTATGGTATTGTCGAGAATAAGCCCAGTTACTATCCGCAACAAGACATTGACTCGTATTAACTTTAATGCTTTTACAGATTATTATGATTATTGCTATGTCATTGGGTTTGTGTGTTTTTTTTTTGGTTTTGTGTCCATTGGACTTTACTTTTAGAACTATTTTATATCTGCATACATGGGCGTCCAAATGCGACGGAATTAGGCTTTATACGTTTTGAAGTGGGTGGTTGTCAACCTCAGCCCAGCGCACCCCGTCTTCTTCACGACAAGATATATCATCCCTGACTTCAAAGAATAGACATATCAGAACTAGTTTAAACCTTGAACTTTTTCGTCACGATTTTCGCCTTGGTCGGACTGACCCAGCGCAAACTCTAGGTGGACCTCACAGTGTTTTTTTTTTAATTTTATTTTACTTTACTTTAATTTATTTTTATACCTTTCATGAACATGAAATGGTATTATAACTTTGGTCCGATGTTTGTAAGTATGAGAAGAAGAAGAGATAGAACCACTAATAAGTATACCGTTATGATCAGGATGATGAGGTGATTCCATTTAGCCACGTCTGTCCGTCCGTTCGTCTGTCCGTCTGTTTGTACGCAAACTAGTCCCTCAATTTAAGAGATATCTCGATGAAATTTTGTATGGATGCGTTATTTTATATGAGAATAATCATTTGTCGGAAACAACAAGATCGGACCAAAACTACTCATAGCTCCCATACAATCGATTGTTCCGATAAACGGATTTAATTTTTTTTAATCTATTTAATTTTTTTTATTCATATTGTTGAGATTTATTTAATTTTAGTTTATAGAATTTTTATTTTTTTGTCTGTTATTTTATTTTATTTTAGTTTTTTTTTATTTTTGTTTTTTTTTTTAATTTTTTTTTATATTTTTTATATTTTATTTTTACTTTTTATTTTTTTATTTTGTTTTATTTGATTTTATTTTATTTGATTTTATTTTATTTTATTTTATTTTATTTTTCTTTTATTTATTTTATTTTATTTTATTTTGTTTGATTTTATTTTATTTTGTTTGATTTTATTTTATTTTATTTTATTTTATTTTTCTTTTATTTTATTTTTCTTCTATTTTATTTTTCTTTTATTTTATTTTATTTTATTTTATTTTATTTTATTTTATTTTATTTTATTTTATTTTATTTTGTTTTATTTTATTTTATTTTATTTTATTTTATTTTATTTTATTTTATTTTATTTTATTTTATTTTATTTTATTTTATTTTATTTTATTTTATTTTATTTTATTTTATTTTATTTTATTTTATTTTATTTTATTTTATTTTATTTTATTTTATTTTATTTTATTTTATTTTATTTTATTTTATTTTATTTTATTTTATTTTATTTTATTTTATTTTATTTTATTTTATTTTATTTTATTTTATTTTATTTTATTTTATTTTATTTTATTTTATTTTATTTTATTTTATTTTATTTTATTTTATTTTATTTTATTTTATTTTATTTTATTTTATTTTATTTTATTTTATTTTATTTTATTTTATTTTATTTTATTTTATTTTATTTTATTTTATTTTATTTTATTTTATTTTATTTTATTTTATTTTATTTTATTTTATTTTATTTTATTTTATTTTATTTTATTTTATTTTATTTTATTTTATTTTATTTTATTTTATTTTATTTTATTTTATTTTATTTTATTTTATTTTATTTTATTTTATTTTATTTTATTTTATTTTATGTATGAATACCGACGGTATTTACAAGCAATTTTCGGGATTGTATGAAAATGTGTTTTTTGAGAAAAATTTACCTACGCGCTGCAGGAACCAGACAAGCCGACATATGTTTCGATGATACTGGAGTTACATCTCTTCAAGGACTTTTCTTCCCGGCATTGTGAGAGTCGAACTCACAACACTGTAGTGACTTGTATGCTAGAAGGTCTAGCACCTTAGGCCACTACCCAGCTTGAAGGTAAACCCTTCTCAGTGTCCATTTATGCATATATTTATACTTCCATATAGAACATTTCTTTAATTTCAATGCTAACTTATATGAAAGATTTGCGAATTTTTAGGACTTGGAGTGAAACCTATGAAAGAATTTTCATACTTAATTAAGCACGAATATTTTTCCATTTATAACATTAAACTCTTTGTTGCTTTTTTGACTTGAAGTCTATTGCTGTAAATACCGACGGTATTTATTTTATTTTATTTTATTTTATTTTATTTTATTTTATTTTATTTTATTTTATTTTATTTTATTTTATTTTATTTTATTTTATTTTATTTTATTTTATTTTATTTTATTTTATTTTATTTTATTTTATTTTATTTTATTTTATTTTATTTTATTTTATTTTATTTTATTTTATTTTATTTTAATTTATTTTATTTTATTTTATTTTATTTTATTTTATTTTATTTTATTTTATTTTATTTTATTTTATTTTATTTTATTTTATTTTATTTTATTTTATTTTATTTTATTTTATTTTATTTTATTTTATTTTATTTTGTTGTATTACATTTTTTTATTTTATTCTATTTTATTTTATTTATTTTATTTTATTTTATTTTATAATATTCTATTTTATTTTATTTCATTTTATTTTTAATTTTTAATTTAAATATTTATTTTTTTCTTTTAATCTAATGAGTTTGTGGATTTCACTTACCCTCCGTAGAAACCTAGCTACTGCCACTGTCTTGTATATTTGTTTGATAGTACCTTTTAGTACCGAGTAATATTTTTCTCTCTTCACATTTCAAAATAAATAATTTGATTTGAACTTCAGCTAGAAATTTTATCGTCATGCATTTGAGTCATCGGTTAATGGCACTTAATATTTCATTCCATGACGGGTGGACAGTCGACTTGTCGGTCTCCACCATATTCATTTTTTAATGCAATTTTATGTTGCTTCCTTTTTCAGCTGAATCCATTTTATTCGGTGTCGTTTGCTTTTTATATTGCGCTATTGACCACAAATGATTGGGTATCCTTTTTGATCCTCTTATAGTATCGACGACACATGTTTTGCTGAGTTTATGTTTATTGCGGTGTGAAAGAGGGCAATGATACGTTTTTCTTTACTAAATCAGATCACTTAATGCTTATTGCTCTTTGATTCTAAGGCAAATTAAGTGAGGGTGAGGGGAGATCACAAAAACCTTAAACAAACTAAGAATCTTAAGTGGTCTTACTACCTCAAGATAGGACCTATATTTTTGTTTTTATTTATTTTTTATTATACATATGTTTCATTTTTTTTAATTCATTTTATATTTTATTTCATTTATTATGTTACCATTTTTTTAATATTTTGTGTTTTATTTTAGCTTATTTTGGTTTATTATTATTTTGTTTTTGTTTTTTATATTTTATTTTGTTGTATTTAATTATATCATTTTTTTCATTGTATATCGCCGACATATTTTTTTTTGTTCTTGTTCTATTTAAGTTTTTTTTTTTGTATCTTACTTAATTTTTTTTTCTAACTTTTTTTATTTTATTTAATCGTATACATTTAATTTCACTTTTGTTTTATTTTATTTCATTTCATTTTTTTTTGTTGTATTTTATTTAGTATTTATTTGTTTTTAAAAATTGATTTTATTATTTAAATAAAGGTACAAAATGCCTTATCACAGCCGTTGCAAAGAAACCGACACTTCCTGCACGCCAAAGTTCTATGTAAATAAAAACTAATATTCACGTACAACTACTTTTTTTAAAAAATATTTTGAATGGCTAATAACATTCGTACCCCACGGCGTATACGCAACTTCTTAGCACTTGAGCCGGAATGTTAAGGCACTATCAACAAAACAGTACGCCGACGGAGATTCCGTGGAGTCGCTAAAGCGAGTAAAGCTTCAAATTGGAAAACATAGCTTTGTTTATTTCTAAAAATGCCGAAAAATTCACTGAAAATTGAACAATAGCATTTTTTTTTGCATTTTCGCTGGATAAACATTTGTAAGTGATTGGTAGACTGGGGGCAATTTTCGGCTTTGTTTACACCAGTACTCGGCACGGAGAGAGCGCTTGCTATGTTAAAGCATTCGAGTTTTCCTCCCAGGAGAGTAATTGCCGGCCTTTGGTTTACACTTTCCATTGAATTCTTTTGTGGAAATTTCGTCGTTCTTAACTTTTTTCTTCTAGCTTCTACGTTCTATTACAGCTTAACGTTACAGCTACATATGTGAAAAATTGGTCGTATTAAGCATATGCTGAAAATCATTGCTTTGGTTGTCATACGTTTATCTAATTTCATACTTTTCCACACTTATATTTCTTCTATGCTTTAGTATGTGACTATAAGAACCAATGCTTTTATTAAACGAATGTGTAGTAGGTAGATAACACATAAAAAAAGAAAAAGTTCTTATGCAAAAATTGCTAACTGAATTATTTAACTTTTTTATTGGCTCCTCACAGAAAAACTCACACACACACACATATAAAAATGTGTGCAAATGCGTATGCAAATGTACATACACAAACACGAATAAACGAGCATTTTCTATCAAAGACATTTGAAGACATGCATGGATGAAGGGGGTATGTCGCATTCTCACTCAATTTCTGTTTTTGGCATTGGTGAATAGTGTTTATGCAGATCTATATTTCTGTCTTATCAGAATCTGCCTATCGTGAAAATTATAGAAGATAATTCATGGATGAAGGGGGTATGTACACAACTTTTCAATATTAATTGTGGAAGAAGGGGGTATGTTCCGATTTTTTCATATAAAACTCTAAATATAAACTTATGCTTTTTATTGCATATTATGCAACATCTTTTATGACTTTGAATAATTTTTTTGTCAGTTTTCCAAAAAGATTCGAAAAAACCTCAAATGCAAAACTTTAAAGCCGATTTTCTCGTTTCACTCAAAATGCGACATACCCCCTTCATCCACGCATGTCTTCATTTCACATATGCCATTCTAATGCGACCGTCTAAGTACTGCAATAATAAGAGACACCTGTGCAAAAATTTTGCAAAAAAAAACAAGTAAAACCAAACAAGCAAAATAAGTCACCCCTCTGGCATCGAAATAGTCATAGAATTACTATCTTCTTGCAGATGCCGATCGTAGTCAGGGAAAAAACTTTAGGTCCCGCCAATTTGTAGAAACAAATTCTTCTGGTATTTTGGTTGTTTCAACTCGCTCATATGACAGCATGGTTATTACAAGGTATAAATATGTGAGTAAACCTTACCTCAGCTAGCATATGCTCTTTGCTTTAACATATATTTGTATGTACATATGTACGTAGGTGTGATTGCTTGCCACAAAGGTGCTATTAGGTTTCTGCATTTTATTGGAACGAAATCATGAAAATAATGAAGTGCAGTCAGCAAAGTATGTGCTTTTAAATATGTATATGTATGCTTGGAAATATTTTCGAAGCATAATCAAAATCACAGTTTTATGCTAGTGCACTTGTGATTGGATTTAATACTAAATGGCGATTTATGGTTAAGAAGATTACCAAAATTGTAAATTACGCAAATAATCTAGATACTTGAATAGAGCGTTTATAATTTGAAAAGAGTTAATAAAAAGTATATATTTTACATATAGTGGATCTAAATGAGGCTGAAACTGAATATAAAATACAAAATTTTTTGTATCAAAAAAGAGCGCTGGAGGTTTTCGCAACTTCTATATGTAGTTTCTTTGAGGTAGTGGAATAACGACAAGGTTAAACCGTCACACACTGGGGCCGAGCGTGCTCAAAATGGTTTTTAAATAATGAGTTTTTCCAAAAAAAAAATAACACAGTATTGTTCCCTATAAAATTCTACACTTCTGGCCCAATTTTCAGGTTTCAGGCAAATTTGCACGTTTCCAAACTAAGGCAAGCAATTTCTGAGAGCCTAAAGAGATGTTCGGTTCAAATCTCAAAAATTGATTACAATTGGTATGACTAAAATTTCAAAACCAAAAACACCGAAACCATGTCTTTGTTCAACGACAAATTTGCTGAGGCTTTTTGACAGCATTCATATAAAGGTTGTCTTTAAAATTTTTTTATCATCTTTTTATTTTGGCTGTGAACTAGTGTTATTTATTGGTTACTTTAATTCCCATATAAAAATACTTGTGACAATAGAAAACTTGTAATAACTCGAAACAAGAAAATTGGAGAAAACCATTTTTGTATACATATGTACATGTATAACTGCACCTGCATATTTCCTTTTTATACCTTTCATGAACATGAAATGGTATTATAACTTTGGTCCGATGTTTGTAAATATGAGAAGAAGAAGAGATAGACCCATCAATAAGTATACCGAAATGATCAGGATGACGAGATGAGTTGATTTAGCCATGTCCGTCTGTCCGTCTGTCCGTCTGTCCGTCTGTCTGTCTGTCTGTCTGTCTGTCTGTCTGTCTGTCTGTCTGTCTGTCTGTTTGAACGCAAACTAGTCCCTCAGTTTTTGAGATATTTGGCTGAAATTTGGTATGCGGCCACCATTTTCCAATATAGGAATCATTTGTCGGAACCAGCAAGATCGGACCAATATAACATATAGCTCCCATACAACCGATTATTACGATAAACGGATTTTGGGCTATAACTCCTGTAATTAAACACGAAGGAACGTGAAATTTTATAAGTGTTGCTATTTTTATATGTGAAATATCGATGTTGAAACTCATAGAGATGGAATAAATATTTCACATAGCTCCCATACAATCGATTGTTCCGATAAACGGATTTTTGTAGATAACTCCTGTAATTATAAAATAAGGAACGTGAAATTTTGGAAGTATCGCTATTTTTATATGTGAAATATCGGTGTTGAAAATCATTGAGATGGCATAAATATTTCACATAGCTCCCATACAATCGATTATTCCGATAAGCGGATTTTGGGTTATAAGTCCTGTAATTAAACACATAGGAACGCGAAATTTTGTAAGGGTCGCTATTTTTATATGTAAAATATCGATGTTGAAAATCATTGAAATGGGATAAATATTTCACATAGCCCCCATACAATCGATTGTTCTGATAAACGGATTTTGGTAGATAACTCCTGTAATTATATCGGTAGGAACGTGAAATTTCATAAATGTTGCTATTTTAGAATGTGGAATGTCAATGTTAAAAATCAATGAGATTGCACCAATATAACACATCGTCCCCATATAATCGATAGCTCCGAAAATTTCGGTATGAGCTAAAGTTAAATTCACACAGGCTGTACTGGGGATCAAACAGTGAAAATCGTGACGCTTATTCATGAAAGGTATTTAGCCTTCGGCACAGCCGAAGACAGCTTTCCTTACTTGTTTAAACTCAGACACTCGCTAGTTACAGCTATTTACAACGTTTTATCGCTGTTAACATTGTTTTTAGTAAAGATTTCAGAATAAAGAGAAAAAATTTCACTAACGAGTTAAAAGGTAGTTTTTTATTAGTTACGATCAAGGTATGTAACCGATTAAAATACTGTGCCTGTTTCGGTTACGGGTTCGTTCCGGTTTCTGTTTCCAAATAAAAACACCAACATAAAAAAAATGTGCTACTACAAAACTCAAACATGTACCTAAATGCAAAATAAGTCTGAATTTTTAAAACTTTACTCCGGTGGTAATTATGAACTTTCTCCAATATATAGTAGGTAATAAATATTACCTCCGCTATTTATGGAAAAAAACTTTCTTCAAAATAAGTTTAAAAAATTAACTTTACTTTTTCTATTAGAAAAATGTTAAAATGAAACGTTAATATGAGTCATGCTTTCTGAGACGGCCACTAAACATTTTTTTTCGGCTGTCATACCTACATTTTTTTTCGATGGCTTCATTCGCTTATAGTTCAATTATTTCGGAATTTTTATATTGAGATCAAAATGTGACTTGCTTAACCATTTTCCATGAAAATTATTCAGGGTAGCCTCTTTTAAAATAAAATATGTGTCCACAAATAATTCAAAACAGTTTGTAACCGGTTCCGGCTTTTGAAACGGTTTCGGTTTCGTTCTTTTTAAAAAAAAAATAACGGTTACGGTTTCGGTTTCGGTTTTGAAATATGAATCGGTTCAATCGGTGTCAGTCCTTGGTTATAGTGCAGCACATTTATGTACTATTTCATTGTAGATATGTATATTGCGATTCTGATGCAAATAAATTGATTTCAGGTTTAAAAAGTTATCAATGTGTTGAAGTATGGCCGTGAATGTGGTTAAGTGCTACACATCTACAAATCATGTATAGGCAGAACGATTCTTATTCAAATAATTTAAAGAAAAAGCATATGCTATCAATGTTACATAGTCGCTAATGGGTTAATATAATACACATTTAAATAATTTAGTTATAGATCTTGAAAAAACAATTGGCCACCAAAGGGTTAATTCATGACCGTTAATGGGTTAAGATTCCAAAAATGACTCGTTTTAGTGTAGTATCTACAAATATGATGTGAATATTTTGATTTAGGAATTAAGTGAAAAAAATTTGGGTCAAAAATGGGTTAATGCGTTGTCGTTAAAGGTTAAAAAAATTCTTGGGATTTACTATTTTAGTATCGATATTCCGATTCTGATACATGGCCGTCAATGGGCTAAGATGCTATAGATTAGCTGCTTTAGTGCAGATAAAGCGATTCTGGTGTAAAAAAGTTTATTTCAGAATTTTGAGCGTCCCCACATATATAAACGGCTATATTAATATAAATCTTTTCTTCGTTCATTTAAGGACCAGCCTTATGTAACTTTATAGGTTTTAACATGACATGCTGGACATACCACAATTTTAACATAATTTGTGCTGTAAAATGTGCTCGAAATGCAACACAACCAAACTTCACTTGCGGCTGACAGTTGCTGCCACTGGCGATTTATTTAATTTAACTTTGCTGAATAATTGTTAAAGCTTCATGGTTTTTGATATATGTAAAGCTTAAATGTAAAATACTAAAATTTCTTTTAACAAATTTTTGTAATTTACATTCTTAAATTAAATTAAAAATCAAAGGCTGATTAATCGTTAATTTTTCATTTCGCCGCACATAAGGGGTTGCACTATAGGTAGGTTGCCGTTAGACAGAAGGCTATACTTAGCAGGTAATATGATATGGGCTGGGATGCAGTATTCATTAGGTATACCAGGATTACATGGTAGCTTCATCCACTACAGGTGATACTAGTTACATATGTATGTACGGATAGGATTCGCAAAAGAACTTCTGGAAAGAAGTTCTGGGTAATGTCGAAAAAAGTGAGATGTTAAAATAAATACCCTCTTTTATTAACTCCCGCTGTGTGTATAAATAAAACATACCTACTCGTGTAAATTAGATCATTGAAATTTATATGCATTTTGTATACGGTATGAAATTTCGATATAGCCTTTTGATGGATCATTCTTATCAAATATACATATATATGCATAATTATACGTCAACAAACATATTTTTAGGCGAATTCGGCGTGTAATTTTTTGTATCTATGTTTAGCAGCTATTTACCCAAAAAGGTTGGGTTATTAATATACTACACCACTATATGCATAGGGCTTGATTTTAGATTTGTGCGAAGATTGTGTGAATTCGCGTAGCAAATGTGGTCAGTCAGCAACAAAAATTTATTAACACAAGCCACATATAAGCCGTTTAAAGCACAAGTGGTATAAGCCCAGTTTTGGTTTTTTTTTTAGTTAGGCATGACGTTATGTAGGGGAAAATGTGTTCTATATAAAACGCGAACGGGCAACTCCTAACTCTCAATAATCGAATATATAGCAGAACTAACTTGTGAAATCAAGGGTACCCCCTATTTGCTGACAACACAAAACCTTGAATATCTCAGTTCGTGAAGGTGGACTTATACCACTTGTGCTTTAAGGGGCTCATAGGACCGCATACAACACCCAGCACTGTAAATATTAATATGTAAATATATATTTGTTTGTGTGCCTATGTATAGAATATACATAAATATTACAAATATTTACCTTTTTGCAAACTGTGGCAAAAAAAAAAATAGAATAAACTAAACAAAACCTAAACAAAAAACTCAGTTCAGCTTTTCTCAACACCGAAATTTGTATACCTTGCTTTTATGGTGTGCCCAGTAAAATAAAAAACATAAGAATAAAATCCATACTTAAAAAAAAATAAAAATAGTCATAAAATTAAAAATAAAAAGTATTAAAAAAATAAAAATTAAAGGATATAAAGCAATAAATACTTTAATAAGTAGAAGTAAAGTGTTAACTTTATTTTCATACTATTATCATTATCTTAGTTACTGCTTATTTTTTATCTTTTTTGCAGAAACTGGCTATACAAAAAATTAATATCTACAAAACATTAGCAGTACATACCTATGTATGTATGCTCATAAGTACAATTACATTGTAAACATATATGTTAGTAACAACTATATTTTGGTTATCAAGCTTGTTTGAAAAGAGTTGACGCACGCAATTTTCAGTTCGCTTGATTAGTTTGTATGGAAACAATGTACAATGTACATTAGAATGAGTCAGTTAGCCGGTAAAAGTTATTCGTGTGCGTTATACGGTTTTGTTTGTGGTTGTAAGCTAGAGTGATTTACGATATCAGCTGATAACCCACATATCAAATAGTTTTTGTGAAATGGGTTCAAAATATGACAGGCTTACCAAATAATTTTTGCTACAAACTACTTAACTAGTATCTATCTATGTATGTAATGGTGCAAATTAGATGCACATGTATATTTTTGCTGATAGTTATTCCATGAAAAAGTGGAAAGGATGATCAAAATGAACATAACACAGAGATAATAAAGTTCATACCGCAATGTTGTCATGTAAAAAATAGTTCGCGGTTGTTCGGAGCGGTATATTAACTGAAGGGAAATATGATTAATGGGTTTGGTGTTGTTTACAAGCATCAGAGGTTTTTTTCTGGTTCCATAAGCCGAAAAAGTTGTTATCAGCAAAGTACATATTGCAAATAAGAAAAATTAATACACTATATCGAAATGTATTTGCATATTTTTCGCAGTGTAATCCTAAGTTTTACTAAGAAACATAGATACTGTTTCTTATATTTAATGTTGTTTTGCTTCTCTTATATCAAAATTGAGACCACTTCACCCGTATGCAATTAAATTAATTGTAAACAAGAATAATATCGTAGAAAAATCGACTCAAACGCAATCAATATATGTTTACAAAGTAGCCTTTATTCCTGACGGAAAGGGTAAAAACACAGTCCTATTCCACATTAAAGCACAGCAAAATATGTTGTAAGCTATTGTAACAATGATAAGCATATCTCTGAAGACTAGCCTGTTTAGACGCTTTGCCTACATCAGAGTCAATTTTCGCTCTGCTTAATATGACTTGTTTTATAGTTTCTACACTCAAAGAAAAAAATTCTAAAACGAACGAAACAAGTCCAAAATTGAGAACATTCGTGCACGAAAGTATGTCACTAACGTTTTTACTTAACTTGTGAACGGTGGTCTTATTTTGAGAACGACCCTGCAGTCAACTTAACTAGTTTTATACTAATCACATACCAGTCAGCCAGGCGGCCTCAACTAGTTCGAGTTCTGTAATTTTTCCATATTAGCAACTGGTATTTTTAACACGGCGATGTCCTACGAGATAGCAATTGTCCTTCTCTGCATCAGCACCATACCAATTGGCTGACTAGTCAGCCTCTGCATCAGGAATATACCAGTTGATATACTTGTTATTATACACATCAGTATCATACCATTTAAGATACTAGTTCGTATATACGTCAGGATCGTACCAGTTGAAAGAATAGTTCATATATACATACGAATCATACCAGTTGGCAGACTAGTTCATATATACATCAGAATCATTACAGTTAAAAGACTAGTTCATATTTGAATCAGAATCATACCAGTTGACAGACTAGTTCTTATATGCATCAGAATCATAACAGTTGGCAGACTAGTTCATATATGCATCATAATCATACCTGTTGACAGACTACTTCTTATTTGCATCAGAATCATACCAGTTGACAGACTAGTTCATATATGTATCAGAATCATACCAATTAACAGACTAGTTAAAAAAATCATCGGAATCATACCAGTTGTCATACTAGTTCATATATGCGTCAGAATCATACCAGTTGATATAGTAGTTCATTTATGCATCAGAATCATACCAGTTGACATACCAGTTCATTTATGCAACATAATCATATCAGTTGACATACTAGTTCAAACTTGCATCAGAAATATACCATTTGACATACTAGTTCATATATGCATCAGAATCTTACCAGTTGACATACTAGTTCATATATACATCAAAATCATACCAGTTAACATACCGCTCAGTCTATGCGGCAGGAGATCTATATATTAATAGGCTAACACTCTCCCCATACAAACAGACGCAACCCAATTTCGTATAGTATTTATGGATAGATCTCTATAAAATTTATAGTGCAAAATTAGAATGGACTAATCTGGTGTCTCACCAAAAAAAATTTTGAAAATTATTTTTAGTTTATTTGTTATTAAAGAAAAAATAGGTCTCCAAACTCTCCAGCTATTTTGTTATCTCCACATTCTGTTATACCCGAACTATACATCACTATTCAGCACTCTTATAAAACTCCCAAAGACACACCTACCGCTCATTCCCTTACACACACACGTACATATCTATGCAATGATCCAGCAGCTGCCCCTTGCTTTTATTTTTGTGCAAAAAAAAACAACAAAATGTACCAAATTATATCATCTTCTGCATCTAAACACCATTTGTAAGCTAAGAAGTCCAGCTTCACTTCTGGCTTTATATATTTAACTTTTTGCCTATTGGTTAAAGTTTATTTTTTTAACGATATGATTTTGTAAGAAAATTCCACAATGTTAAGATCGAAATTTAAATATCGTACGGACTTTAACTAAAGAACAATTTTACATGACACTAATGCTGATTTCGTTGAACATGTTTATACCCTTGCACAGAATACTGTAAAAGTGTGATAAAAGTGTAACCGTTCTACATGAAACTGCTATATCGATAAAACGAACAAAAAACATTGCCCGTTTGCTATGCTATGTGCATGAATAATTAGTTTTCGCTTATCAACCATATTCAATTGTTATTGCAAAATCCAATTTTTTTCACCAAATTTATCTGTCAAATAAAATATTCGTCAGCTGATTTTCAGTGCAACCAACTACCCTGTCAAAGCTTCAGAGGGTAAAAAGTGTGAGTTTTTTAGGAAATGAAAGCATATTCTGTTTGACGTTATACCTTCATTTTGCAAACGAAAACGGAAAATTGAAGAGTGTAAAAAATAAGCATTTTTTGATGAAACGAAATCACCATAACTCTACTTTTTTTTTACGAAAAACATATTTTTGGGTATTTGTTTCCTTTAGGGGTCAACCGCTAATAAATTAGCTAAAATTATGGGAGATAGCTCAAAAGACAGGTTTTGGCCTCAGGATCACGAGTCCGGAAGCGCTTTTTTAATGTTTTGTTTCTATGGAAAGTGATGGTCAAAAAATCGAAAAATGACCCACGGCACGCATTTTTTCGCACGTTTTTAGGTACAGCCTAATAAAATTACAACAACCACATGAAAACTTGCCACTTTGATTGCAAATATCTCTTCAGAGAAGCAAAATATTAAAAAGCGCTTCCAGATTCGTGATCCTGAGGCCAAACCCCGTCTTTTGAGCTATCTCCCATAATTTTAGCTAATTTATTAGCAGTTGACACCTAAAGGAAACAAATACGCATTTTTACTTTGATTATTTCATGTTCTAAGCTTTTCTCGATTTTTTTAAAGTTTAATTCACTTATGAAATTTTTGGGGGGTTAAATATTGGAAAAGTATATTTTCTAAGTAGAAAATATATTTTTCATACAGTTGAAGATTGCCCAGAAAAATATCCCCAATCGTCTCATTTAAAGCAAATTCAATTTTCCTTGCTGAAAAAATAAAATAAAAACAAAAAATTAAAAAAAAAAAAAACAGTTTTAAATTTTTGCTTCCACCGAGAATCGAATATAGGTAAACATTTATACCCATTCTGGTATAAAAAGGGTACAAATGTGACAAATTTATTCCATCTAAAAGTGACTAAAAAAGTAGTAGTCTACTTTTCCTTTGGATTGATCCCGGACTAATCTATTTATTGCAGGGAAATACCATACGAACTTTTACTAATGCACCTTTTTACATAACTAATTCCACTTTTTTGTATGAAACCACATTTTTTACTTTGATAATTTAAAGTGCTAAGCTTTTTCGATTTTTAAATAGTTTTTTTACTTATGAAATTTTTAGAGAAACAAAATATTGGAAAAGTATATCTTCTAAGCAGAAAATGTATTTGTCATACAAAAAAGTGAAGTTAGTTATATAGAATTAAAAATTTTTATCCCAACATCAGAATTGTAATTTTCAAAAAATAGCTTTAAAAAAATTTGTTTAAAAGAAAAATATTAAAATTCATGCACAGGAATGTAGAGCAGGAGTTATTAGCTTTCAAATGTTGTTAAAAAAAATCTATAGCATTACTACAAGCCGAAACATAATAATTTCAGTTGTTGCATGTTTTCATCACCTTAGGAAAAATTGCAGTATCATCATCTATATATTAATAGGCTAACACTCTCCCCATACAAACAGTCGTAACCCAATTTCGTATAGTATTTATGGATAGATCTCTATAAAATTTATATTGGAAACTTAGAATGGACTAATCTGGTGTCTCACCAAAAAAAATGTTGAAAATTATTTTTAGTTTATTTGCTATTAAACATAAAAGAGGTCTCCAAACTCTCCAGGTATTTTGTTATCTCCACATTCTGTTATACCCGAACTATACATCACTATTCAGCACTCTTATAAAACTCCCAAAGACACAACCATCCGCCCATTCCCTTACACACACACGTACATTCCTATGCAATGATCCAGCAGCTGCCACTTGCTTTTATTTTTGTGCCAAAAAAAAAACAGAAAAATGTACCAAATCATATCCTCTTCGGCATCTTAACACCATTTGTAAGCTAAGAAATCCAGCTTCACTTCTGGTTTTACATATTTAACTTTTTGCCTATTGGTAAAGTATATTTTTTTAACGATATAATTTTGTAAGAAAATTTCACAATGTTTAGATCGAAATTTTAATAACGTACGGACTTTAACTAAAGAACAATTTTACATTACACTAATGCTGATTTCTTTGAACATGTTTACACCCTTACACAGAACAGTGTAAAAGTGTGATAAAATATACCCGTTGTACACTGCCCCATTTGCTACGCTATGTGCATGAATAATTAGGTTTCGCTCATCACCCATATTTAATTCTTAATTCTTAAATAAAATTTTCGTCAGCTGATTTTCAACCAGCTACCGTGTAAAAGCTTCTACCTTTTTTTTACGAAAAAGACATTTTTACTTTAGATTATTTGATGTTCTAAGCTTTTCTCGATTTTTTAAAAGTTGAATTCACTTATGAAATTTTTAGGGGGATAAATATTGGAAAAGTATGTTTTCTTACAGTTGAAGATTGGCCAGAAAAATATCCCCAATTGTCTCATTTAGAACAAAGCTGTAATTAGACGCTGACAAGGATCAGTAATTCCTGGCGTCATGGTAGACACCTCGATTGTCAGAATTCTGATTTTTTTCAGTTTTCCTTGCTTTAAAACATAAAAATTAAAAAAAAAAACAATTTTTAAATTTTTGCCCTCGCCGAGAATCGAAGTCAGGTAATATCCTGCAAGTAATATACATTTATACCCATTCTGGTATAAAAAGGGTATAATTAGTCTCTTCATAGGACATGCTCGAACAAATGTGACCAATTCATTCCATCTAAAAGATACTAAAAAAGAAGTAGTCTACTATTCCTCTGCGATTAATCCCGGACTAATCACCCTTTTTTGGAGGGAAATACCACACGAACTTTTAAAAGTAAAATTCCACAAGGTTACGATAAAAAAAGTACCATTATATATCGAAATATTATAAGCCCATACCGGGATTTGGTGCAATTTAAATTAAAAACTTATTTTTTATGTAACAATTAATGTAAGTTTAATATAATTTGTAATAGTAAGTGTCTGCTGTACCTTAGACATAAACAAATAAATAAAAAAATAAAAAAAAATCTCCTGTAGATATATCCTAATGTATTGTCATCAGCTTTTCTGTTGCACTACTTTGCTGCACCACCCTAATGTGAAGATTGTTTGTATGGTATCACTTAATCCAAATTTGCATTTGTCACGAGGGAGCCACTTACTTGGTTTTGTTGTGAACGGGGAATATGTATATTAAGAGAGAGTTGAAGAAAATTTCAGATGGTCGAATTTCGACCACGGGCGATCCTAGTTCTAATCATTATGCCCATTCAGATCGTACCACTTGTCATACTAGTCCACGAATTTGACATTCATTCCAATTGGTATACTAGTCGGTCTATGCACCAGTACTATAGTCAGCCTCTACATCAGCAATATACCAGTTTATTCTTTAGAAAGCAGCGACTATTTGTATTTACCCAAACCCGAAAAAGCATCTGTGAATTACAAGGTAAAAAAGAAGCAGTTACAAGAGAAAAAGAAAAGCAATTGTCCTCTTCTGCATCAGCACCATACCAATTAGTATACTAGTCAGCCTCTGCATCAGCATTATACCAGTTGATATACTAGTTCATACACGGCCAAAAATGAGCTAAAGGCTCTGAGTTCGATTCTCGTTAAAGTTAACACAAGTTTTTTTCTATATTTTTTAAATTACGTTGTTTATTGTACATATTTTTAATTTAATTATTGAATTCAACTTGCAATGGCTCCTTTCAAATTCCGCGTTCGTCAAGTTTGATTATTTAGGGGAAGGCCCAATTGCATTCAACTTTGTAGGGTCCACTTTCATACAAAGTTTTTTAAACGTAAAGCGAAGCGAAATTTTTGCAAATACTCAAAGACGAGGCGCGCATTTGTCAAAGTTTTATGTAATTGGGGCTTTGGAGTTGTGTTTTTAGGTAAGGTAAATTAAGGTTACTTAAGGTTAAGTTAGTCGTCCACTGCGGAGTTCAGGTCCCACATATGTATATATAGATAAAAGTAAGTCTTATTTTTATATCATACACTCGAGTTAAAGGAGCATTGTTAGAGTTAATTTATATTGTTGTTTTCAATATACTCAAGTTTATTCCGCAACGTAAAAAAATGGGGGTTATATACCAACAGGTTGTCATCACCTCTAACGAGACTTGTGCCGAACTTCTCTTCCAACTTATAGTGTGCTGCTTTGATTTTTTTCCTATAAGTTGGCGGGACCTAGTTTTTATACCTTTCATGAACATGAAATGGTATTATAACTTTGGTCCGATGTTTGTAAATATGAGAAGAAGAAGAGATAGACCCATCAATAAGTATACCGAAATGATCAGGATGACGAGATGAGTTGATTTAGCCATGTCCGTCTGTCCGTCTGTCCGTCTGTCCGTCTGTCCGTCTGTCCGTCTGTCTGTTTGAACGCAAACTAGTCCCTCAATTTTTGAGATATCTGGCTGAAATTTTGTATGTGGCCACCATTTTGTAATATAGGAATCATTTGTCGGAACTGACAAGATCGGACCAGTATAACATATAGCCCCCATACAACCGATTGTTCAGATATAAGGTTTTTTGGCCAAAACTTCCGCAATTAAACAGTTAGGAACGTAAAATTTTGCAACTCGAGTAATTTCTATTTATGTAGTGTATATAGTGAAAATCAACGAGATCGGGCAAATGCAACATATAGCCCCCATACAACCGATTGTTCAGATATAAGAATTTTTGGCCAAAACTTCTGCAATTAAAGAGTTAGGAACGTAAAATTTTGCAACTCGAGTACTTTCTATTTATGTAGTGTATATAGTGAAAATCAACAAGATCGGGCAAATGTAACATATAGCCCCCATACAACCGATTGTTCAGATATAAGGTTTTTTGGCCAAAACTTCTGCAATTAAAAAGTTAGGACCGTAAAATTTTGCAACTCGAGTACATTCTATTTATGTAGTGTATATAGTGAAAATCAACAAGATCGGGCAAATGTAACATATAGTCCCCATACAACCGATTGTTCAGATATAAGGTTTTTTGACCAAAACTTCTGCAATTAAAAAGTTAGGAACGTAAAATTTTGCAACTCGAGTACTCTCTATTTATGTAGTGTGTATAGTGAAAATCAGAAAGATCGGGCAAATGTAACATATAGCCCCCATACAACCGATTGTTCAGATATAAGGTTTTTTGACCAAAACTTCTGCAATTAAAAAGTTAGGAACGTAAAATTTTGCATCTCGAGTACTTTCTATTTATGTAGTGTATATAGTGAAAATCAAAAAGATCGGGCAAATGTAACATATAGCCCCCATACAACCGATTGTTCAGATATAAGTTTTTTGGCCAAAACTTCTGCAATTAAAAAGTTAGGAACATAAAATTTTGCAACTTGAGTACTTTCAATTTATGTAGTGTGTAGAGGAAAATCAAGAAGATCGGGTAAATATAACATATAGCCCCATACAACCAGTTGTTCCGATATAAGGTTTTTTGGCCAATACTTCCGCATTTAAAAAGTTAGGAACGTAAAATATTGCACCTTTAGTACTTTCTACATATGTAATGTGTAAAGTGTAAGTCAGTACAATTGAACACGTATAATATATAGCCTCCATACAATCGATTGTTCCGATAACTCGGATCCTATTATTTTGTAAGTTTTTTTTAAATTATAACAAAGATGTGTAATGTGTATAGTAAATATAGCTAAATTGACACAGGCTGTACTGGGGATCGAACAGTGAAAATCGTGACGCTTATTCATGAAAGGTATATAGCCTTCGGCACAGCCGAAGACAGCTTTCCTTACTTGTTTTTTTTTAATTTACAAATCTGTGACTGTTCAAACAGTTGAATGCAGTTAGGTTATGTTAGGTTCAAGTGGCTGCCGCAGAGGCCAGTTTTGAAAGGCACGTTGTGATACCACCAACACTAGGAAAGTCAGTCCCGGGACCCGGCCATATGGAAAATCCCTGAGTTGTTGGGACTTTCCACATAGCAGAATCCCGGGAC
Organism: Campiglossa producta; assembly: GCA_964058755.1. NCBI lineage: Eukaryota > Metazoa > Arthropoda > Insecta > Diptera > Tephritidae > Campiglossa > Campiglossa producta. The sequence goes on from CAXKVI010000003.1 coordinate 103,828,283, forward strand.
TGACACTCCTAAACCGACACCGTTACTCCTCCTCGAACCACTTAGATGACTTTTTGAAGGCCATCAAGTCCTTTATGTCCAGTTCAGCGGTCTGGTTTAGGCTATCCAGGAAGGGAACTTCCAAAAAGCGCCTTCTCGCGCCGCTTAAGACCGGGCAGTTGCAGATGAGGTGCTTCACCGTTTCCTCTTCCTCATCATCTTTGCAGCTCCTACAGCATCGTCGATAGGGCACGCCTTCTGCGTGCCTACCAATAAGGCAGTGCCCAGTTAGAACAAATATTAATATGGAGATTTCTCTCCTTTTTAGGGCGTGAATGCCTCTAGATATTTTTTAATCCCATTCTGCATTCAGATCTTTTATGATCCCTCTAGAGCTTTTATGATCCCATTTTGGCCAGGTTTGTTTGGATGTCCGGCACCCTGGGGATAGTTGCTACCTTTCGTTGGCTTGACGGAGTGTATACTCCAAGCCAACGAAAGGGGGCAACAATCCCCAAGTGCCGGACATCCAAACAAACCTGGCCAAAATGGGATCATAAAAGCTCTAGAGGGATCATAAAAGATCTGAATGCAGTTACTTCAACAAAAAATACCGTTCAAACAACCAAAATTTGGTCAACTTCAGGATAACAGCACGATTTTGTTGATTTTGCCAGTGCCTTTTTACCAGTGCCTTTTTTCTGTGTATATACACAAGAAATATAGCAATTGACATACTAGATCATATATACATCAGCATCATATTTGTATTTACCCAAACACGAAAAAGCATCTGTGAATTACAAGAGAAAAAAAAGAAGCAAACCAAAAATTCAAATAATGTTTGCATAGTACCATGTACTACAATAGATCGTACTAATGGTTGCGGTGTAATAAGGCCTTATAATAATAATGTAGTATGAAATGGAATTTTTCTAATTAGTATTATTCTAAAATAGATTAGACTTTTTCTGACTACACCTTTTTCAGTTTATATTCAGAAAGTAACAATTTATATTTAGAAAATTACAATTCATATTCAGAATTTCTATTTGATATTTAGAAAAATACAATTGACATTCAGAAAATTACAATTGATATTCAGAAAACTTTCTGACTAGTATGATTTCGCCCAGAAAATTATAGTTGTATACTAGTATGTTTTCTGATTAGGTTGGCATTGATTGGTTTAAGGGTAATCAGCAAAGAACTAGTATAAAAACATCCATAAATGTATAGTAAACGAGCTAGGTGTCTGCTGAGTAGTTTGTAATTGATTAGTTTGAAGGTAGTCAGAAATTAACTAGTATGAATACACCACAAAATGTTTAGGCGTAGAACTATAATGTTGCTAAGTAGTTTGGCATTGACTGGTTTAAAGCTAATCAGAAATGAACTAGTATGAATACACCACAAAATGTACAGTCAATGAACTACATTGTTTGCCGAGTAGTTTGGCAATGACTGGCTTAAAGGAAATCAGTAATGAACTAGTATGAATAAACCACAAAATGCATAGTCAATGAACTAGAATTTTCGCTGAGTAGTTTGGCATTGAATGGTTTAAAGGCAGCCCTGTTAATAATTGATTAGTAATCGGTAATGATTAGCATTTCATTGATTATTTTTTGAGAAGCCACCTAATGATTGATTACCAATTACTTTCACTTTTTAATGATTATTTTTTCAATTGATTAAAAAAAAAATCAAAAAAAAATAAAAAAAATCAAAAAAATTTAAAAAAATCCAAAAAAAATCAAAAATTCAAAAGTAATCAAAAATAATCAAAAGTAATGATTACTTTTGATTTTTTGATTTTTTTTGATTTTTTTCCAGTACTGTTGTAGAAAATATGTTCATACATAAAGATCCACTTGCACAAACATACAAATGTATAGGTGAAGCAAGAAGTAACGGTGTAATCCCAACAAACATTTTTAGCTAATCTCAATTTGAGATGCATTTGAGAACCAATCACCTTCTCAGATCTCAAACGTTCGTTTTCAATGTGAGTAGAAATAACCGTTGATAGCACTCATGTCCATACCATTATTGTTGACTATTTGTGTTATTGTTCTTTAATTGTCATTACATTATTACTTACATATTATTCGCAAATATTACTAAATAGCATTAATTAAACAAAAATGAATAAAAATAAAACGATTCTACTTCTACTATTCTCCAGTGGCGTGCCTTCCATATAAGCCGAAAAGCCCGGCTTGCCTAGCTAATCCTCTATGAGCTACAATATGTTTCAAAAATGTATCGTAACAATTTCTTTAACGTTTACATTTGGTTTCACTAACTGCCAATAGCATAAACATATAAATAAAGCTCTTCCTGCCATCTGTCGGCTGATAGCAAAACAATTAACATAAAATTTTTTCAGCGCATATGATGGCATCTCTTACTTGCTTACTTAAAATAGACTTTAACCGCCTAGGCGATGATTGCCATCTCGCTTTTACTTATTGGCTTTTACCTGGCTTTCAAATCCCTTACTAAAATGTCTTTTTGAAGCTACAGTTTTTTTGAATTTAGAAGAAATTTTGTATGCAACTACGAAGCCAGCTTCGTGCTGTTGTTACTATAAGCTTTAAAGCCAAACTGGATATGTATATACATACATATCTACAATGTTAATGTGCAAAGAGCTCTACTCAAAAATTATTGGCGCATATTTTAAAGTAGAAAAAAAGAATTCAATAGTGGTGATTGCTGTAATATTTTTTCTTTTTTGCTAGGCATTATAAAATATAAAAAATATTTTTTAGGTTTCTTAGGTCCACTTGCACGACGCCGAGTTATCTTTTTAGCTCAGAGTTAATTTGACATTAACTCTGAGTTAAAAATATAAATTTTCGTTGTGCAAGTGAGCCTTGGCTTCTGCGATGTATGTAAATGGGAAATAGTGCAAGTAAACCTTTTCCCTTGGATTGGAAAAGCTTAAAAAATCTGCAAAACAATAACTTGCCTATTGAAGAAACCTAAATGTTTAAGTTTTTACCCGTGTGCAAAAGTCGATAAATATCTATCCTGAACTCTTCTTCTTCGTCTGAAATGTTCTTTGGCAGCAGTATGTGCTTTTGTTGGGGTTATAAGGACTGGGGCTTGCCTTGATTGAAACACGTAGGCACGCCACTGCTATTCTCTACTCCAACAAAATGACTACGTCGTCCATTTTGGCCTAAAGTTATTAATCCCGGACCTCTCTCTATGGATAATAACCACTTAATTTTTGATCAATTGATCATTACTAGTCTCTTTTGGGCATACATATGTAGTTGGTATGCCCACGTTTTACTTTGTGTAGCATACTTATAAGTGTTCGAATAGAACCATCCGACCGTACCCATAGGGTTTTAAACGAGAAATGCACGACACTACCCGTTTAGATATAAAAGGGACAAATTTTCACCACTACAACGCATATAACAATCAAACCTGGCATTTTTTCTCATATGTACATATACTTAGCGATCAAGGTTCATTCTAGAAATCCATGAGCCCCAAAGTGTAAGTAGATGTATATATTTGCATACAAAGATACACAGATGTTTATACTTTTAACAACAAAACTTTAAAATAATCCAAAAAAAATCAAAAAAAATCAAAAAAATTTAAAAAAATCAAAAAAAAAATCAAAAGTAATAAAAAAAAGCCGTTTTTGATTACTTTTGATTATTTTTGATTTTTTTTATTTTTTCTTGATTTTTTAATTTTTTTTTTGATTTTTTCTAATCGTAATCAATTAGTAATTGCTTTTTCTTGAAAGCAATTAAAATAATCATTAGTAATTAAAAAAATTTTCTAATCAATCAATTACTAATTACTAATCAAAATTAACAGCTCTGTTTAAAGCTAATCAACAATGAACTGGTATACATATGCCACAAAATGCATAGTCAATGAACTATATTGTTTGCTGAGTAGTTCGACATTGACTGGTTTAAAGGTGATCAGAAATGAACTAGTGTGAATACACCACAAAATGTATAGTCAATGAACTATATTGTTTGCTGAGTAGCTTTGCCTTGACTGGTTTGAAGCTAATCAGCAATGAACTAGTATAAATACACCACAAAATGTATAGTCAATGAACTATATTGTTTGCTGAGTAGTTGGACATTGACTGATTTAAAGGTGATCAGAAATGAACTAGTATGAATACACCACAAAATGTATAGTCAATGAACTATATTGTTTGCTGACTAGCTTTGCCTTGACTGGTTTGAAGCTAATCAGCAATGAACTAGTATAAATACACCACAAAATGTATAGTCAATGAACTATATTGTTTGCTGAGTAGTTGGACATTGACTGGTTTAAAGGTGATCAGAAATGAACTAGTATGAAGACACCACAAAATGTATAGTCAATGAACTATATTGTTTGCTGAGTAGTTCTACATTGACTGGTTTGAAGCTAATCAGCAATGAACTAGTATAAATACACCACAAAATGTATAGTCAATGAACTATATTGTTTGCTGAGTAGTTGGACATTGACTGATTTAAAGGTGATCAGAAATGAACTAGTATGAATACACCACAAAATGTATAGTCAATGAACTATATTGTTTGCTGAGTAGTTTGGCCTTGAATGGTTTGAAGCTAATCAGCAATGAACTAGTATAAATACACCACAAAATGTATAGTCAATGAACTCTATTGTTTGCTGAGTAGTTTGGCACTGACTGGTTTAACGCTAATCAGCAATGAACTAGTATGCATACGCCGCAAAATGTATAGTCAATGAACTGGAATTTTCGCTGAGTAGTTTGGCATTGACTGGTTCTAAAACTAATCAACAATGAACTGGTATGCATATGCCACAAAATGGTTAGTCAATGAACTAGTATGTTTGCTGAGTAGTTCGGAATTTGACTGCAGGGGAATTTTTCATGCACATGTTTTGTGTTCCATGAACAGTTTGGACTTGATTTATGAACATTTATAACTTATTCTGAGAACGTATTGAGATCATTTTAGAAACATTTTTGGTCAAAATAAAAAAAAAATCTAAAAAAAAAAATATTTTTCAGAGTTCTTATATTGACTTTACCGAGAATCGAACTCAGGTCCCTCAAACGCTCAACCATGGTGTCTACAGCAATGTCATCGTTTACGTATATGCTTGCCAGCGTCTAATTACAGCTTTGTTCTAAATGACAATTTCTCACGTTGTTTTGTAGTTGCCTCCATCGGGAATCAAGCTCACACTTCTTTGACTGCTGATGTTTACCATAAGGCCATCGCATAATGCCGGCGTCTAATTGTAGCTTTGTTCTATGACAGCAACGACAGTATCTTCGCTGTTGGATTTGTTCTATGACAGTTGTTTACAGGAGCAGGTAATGTCAATGAGTGTGTCTTATGAATGAAAATTTTTCTAAAATTTTATAACGTGCCGTAGCCGAATGGTAGAACACTGCGCTAACGTGCCGGAGGAGCAGTGTTCGAATCCCACTGAAACCAGATGTCAAGTTGTATGAAATTTTGTTTTTTAAACTAGGTATATAGAATTTATTTATATTTATATGGATACCACTTCAATAGCGATTTATCAAATGTGCATTGATGGAACATCCCTATTCATTGATGGGACAGGATTATCAATTTTTATTTAATGTGATATCAATAATTATGGATGTTCGATTCATAGATTTCCCTCCGTGTATATATATGTATTAAAGTATGTTGTTGGCGGCTGCTCTTCTACCGCTCCTAGCCTTGATGTGATTTCTTTATTATTCTCAGATAAAAAGCTGGAAAGTAAGTACGGTTTACTTGGGGGATAACCTGAGGTGGGTAAAACATAGTAATTTTTGTCTTTTGGTTCATTATTCTTAAATAAGTATCAATTTTTTAACTCGTTTTCAAAACTTCCAATTTTTGTATTGGAAACCCACCATCACTTTTCATAACGACACAGTAACTGTGCTATTTATGTCAAACTACCACACCTGCATAAAATACATTAAGCAAACGTATACATATGTATATACATATCACAAAAGAGAAAGCAGGTCACGTTTTTTGCGTTGTATGGTACAAAATTGAATTGATTTTGGTGTAAGCCAACAATACGTTGCCAAAGTCAATGTGTCGTATATTGAAGGGCGATGTTGGCGGCCACGCTCAAGTAGGCATTTTTCATTTTCACTTCCCCATCTCTGCTCGCTTCAGCGCATCAGTTTCAGATTTCTGTTGCCGCCGACAACCCGTCACTTCGACCTTATTCATTCAGCCATTTCCGCACATTATACGTGTCAGATTAACTTAACAAGGTATTATCGAGTCACTCATGCATAAACATATATACACACAGATATACTTATGTATATATATAGTAATAATAGATTATAGGTGCGCATCAGTTAACTTGAATGCTGACACACACACACATACATGTACGTACTTCGAACCGAATAATTTTAATGTTGATTTTGCAAATCAATGAAATTTGAAACGAGTCAGTTGGCGCCTCTTTAGCACGTCACCTCAATCCCATTCGGTATGTACTGACACAATAATCGTCGCACTGAGTAGTTAAATAGGTTATCTGAATAAGTAAGATTTGGTTTATAGGATTATATGTATTTTAATGTACAGTTGTCTCATGCAATTTCAATCTTGCAGAGTTGGGCGAAGGGCATTAATTTTACAAAAAAAAAGAAACATCAGGTCAAAATACCTCAGGGTTAGGTCCTTGATATGCTGACTGACAAGAAACGTTGAAAATTCAACCAAAAAATTGAGAGGAACGCTGTGGGTTATTTCTTAATTGTGAGACAGACGAATTAATAAACACTCCATTCATTGACTATTTAAAATCGCCCTCCCTTCGAAACAACACACGACCCTTAACATACCACATTCGTAGGTGGACCCTGAAAGAAATAGCTAAAAATGTTTTAGAGATAATCCCATACCACTACCAGAACCCCTACAAGATTTTCGACACCAAGCAAGATTTCTTCAACTTGAAGAGCTTGCTTTACTCTCTTGAAGACACGAATAGGACAAAAATTAACACCGCCACCTAGTGTAAAGAAAAGCAAAGAAACTCAGTCAGAGACGCACATTATCCATCTACTTGCCCGTCGACATTCTCACTGGTTTATTGCAATTGTAATCGTTATTTAATCCTTATTTCAAGCTCCCAACTCTGTATAAATACATTCATACATACATATGTATATATTTAAGTAATTTCAGAATTGTACTTATAAATGCAGGTATATTGTGCTCAAACATTTGTTTGATTGTCAATGCCAATGCGTATATATCACACACACATACAAAGAACCATCTATAGACCGGAAAGATAGAAGGATTTGTGTTGGTTTTGGGATGTAGGCGGATGATGATATTACATTACACGTTTTATATGATGGCAGCATTGTATGCATCATTTTCAGATATGAAAGGCATTACAAGTACGCGCCTATTGTTATTAATGTACTTTGTTGTTGTTGCTGGCATTGTTGCTGCCTTCAATTGAATTGTACAGCCTATTTGAGATTAGAAATGATTGGCGCTATCAACGCATTCAATATTATGGCATTATTGTTGCGGAATATTAAATAACTAGCTACATTATTGCAGAACTTAATCTTAGTAATGATTAATTTGAATATATACATTTACGAACTTTGAAAATTTGGTGGACTTTTGAGCAGTCGAATAATTTTTATCAAATAATTTTTTTTTTTGAGTTTTTGGCGAAAACAAGTTGAAAAACGCTACAAAAAATACCAACTACGATGATTTCAATTTCGATCTTGTTGAAGGATCTTGTCAAACCGCTTTGTATTGTTTCTTAGAAATTTTTAATCATATTTACTGGTCATCGAACCAAGGAGGGGAGATTGGGAATTTCTAAACAGCAGTGTGTAACCATTACACCAAACACTGCTTAGTGTGCCTGCAGGCAAATTGCAGCTATATTTTCGCCTATTATTGTTGTAATTTTATTTAACAATGTTATTCTTACCCATTTTTCAACTTGTTTTGGCCAAAAACTCAAAAGAATAATTTGATACAAATTATACGACTGGTCAATAGTCCACAAAATTTTCAAAGTTCCGAATATTGTTTATTTTAAGAAAAATTATATAAAAAGATTTGAAAAAATAAACACCAACACAAAAAAATATATATATATATCGTCGCTCGCTTGCCAGAAGCATGAATGTGCCAAAATTAAAATGTTTGGAAATCGTATTTGAAAGTTTATAGCTCTCGAAAAATTTAAAATTTTAGCTTTTGACATAAACATATTTTTGCAAGTTAAATTCTCATTACACTTTTTCCACTGATATATGGTTTAGGTTAATATTCCTTCAATTCCTCTTTTAAAATTTCCAAAGTAAATTTTTTAAAATTTTCGTTGTACCATAACCATGAATGTGTAGCAAAATTGTTACGTATACGCCATGGTGCCCGTGGTTCAGTGCAATAAATTGTTGTTTACGGCTCAACGAAAAAAATTAGAAATTCAATTTTTAAACATTTCGTTCCGTCAAAAACATGAATGTGCTACACATTCAGGGTTATGGGGAAGGCGAACTCATTACAGGTGGTATCCTCCCATCATATGGTTTCTTCTTTTTCCTTGAAAATCGAATCGTAGCTGTCAAATTGCTTATGTTGTTGCTTTGTCTGACATTTTCAGTTACAAGGATTGTGTGCGTGTGTGTAGATCTGAATTCGCTCGAACCCACCTGTATGAATTCACCTTGGTTATGGCACAATTTTCAGAGATTGAACTAAACATTCATGAAAATGGCATTGCAAATTTCCGGAGGTTCCTTGTACTTTGGAAACCCAGAGAGAAACGAGAGATTATTTACATGAGCCTATTAACTCAAATCTGGAAAATTTTGACAGCAAAGCGAGCAACGATATAATATGTATAATATAATGGAAATTTTTTTTTTTTTTACTCAAAAATAATGTCTTTTGTTTAAGAGCACTCTTGTAGATAATCCCAAGCATAAGTTATTGAAAATTTTACTGTAAGTAAAAGATTTTTATGTGTGTGCCTTCATTTTCAATCTGCAACTTGTATTCCAAATTTGGTTAAGATACTTTTCTTTTGTTAAAGTTATGGTGGGCAGGGACGGATGACCGGATGCACTTTTTAAATGGCCATACTACCCACAACTAGTCAAAATACAAATTTAAAAATATTTCACTGCAGTATTTCGATTTTTATTTTCCATTACTCCATTTTTGCATTAAATTTTTATTTCCATTTTATTCTAAATTACGTTTTATTTTTTATTCTTTTTGCAATTCCAAAGACATATTTCCTGCTTGCTTTTTTCGTAAAATTTTATGGCTGCGCTGCAATAAAAAGCACTTGCGTCCTGTTGCGCACAATGACCAGCTGCTGTTGTTACTGGCAACTCCCCGCCACGCACCAAATGACTACCCACTACCAACTGCTCTTAGCATAGCTGTGAATATTAGTGTGCTGCTAAGGCGCGCATACAACATATTTGGTCTATACACAATCATATATACATATAATGGCTACTGGTCCTACAACTGCTACTATATCCACTTCCTATCGTTTCCACAATTCATGACACTCGTTCGCAAGCACATTTTTAAAGGCCATTAAAACGTGTTTTGCTTGGTTTGCATTTCCGTTCGCGATGTTGGTAGTTTGAGCAATAAATGCAAGCGGCTGTAATCATTTTCAATAATATATTAACCATTTAATATTTGATACTACCATACGCCAGCGAGTAAGTGTTGTGGTCGGGGATACGGGCGACTTTATATCTATTCCTTATCGTGAATTTCAAATTTTTGAGTTTCCTCAACTGAAATCGATCTCCGTTTAGAAAGAAAGCTGTTTTATTTCGACGTGCCTGACGAAAACTAACACCATCAATTTGTGTCTGAGTAAAACTAACAATTTTATTTTGTGTCTGACTAAAACTAAGACTTTCGTTTTCATCTGAAGAAAATGTATCTACTACCTAACAGTGTTAGTTTTCGTCAGACACAAATTAAAAGTGTTAGTTTTCGTAAAAAATTTGAAGTTATTTATGGATAAATAAAGTAAAATCTTATCTATCTATTATATATAAATGCGCAATGCTTAAAAGTTTTCTCCTTTTTTGCAATAACCACAATTCTAAGGTATATAAAATTTGATAAGTATCGATCGGTCTCGCCGAGCAGGGTGTGCGAAAACAAACCAAAAATTAAAAAAAAAATTAATTATAATATGATTTGAAAGTCACACCACAACAAGTGCTAAACACGCATTCACTTTATAGAGCCGCTGTTATGTATGTATGTAGGTATGACCACTTGCATTCTTGTGCTTGCATTCATTGCAGTTGGGGAGAGTCCGAGTGTGAGTTGTTTTGTTGGCAGCAAAAATAAACATGAGCCAGCCCGTCAACTTTAATGAGTGAAGAAAATCTGTGAGTGGGTATTCATAGAAGCAAATGCTTGCTCAGACATGATGTTTAAAAAAAAAGCACAAATAAGCTATATCATGCAAAAGGCCATTCGTGGCTAGGCTTAGTGAAATAAAATAAAATGGAAAATTGATAAAATTAAAAAAAAGTAAAATAAGAAATAGAAAAGTGATTGAAAGTAAAAAAAGAAATTTGTTGGAAATGAAAGGAAAGGAAATAATATAAAATAAATAAAAATAAAACAAAATTAAATAAATAAAATATAAAAGAAAGGAAAGAATGGGAAGGAAAGGAATGGATAAAAGGAAAATAAATGTAAGTTCTGTGGTCATAAGCAATAACAGCCTAAGTCGACTTAAGAAATTAGACCAGTTGAAATTTTTGCTGGCGCATATTTGGCGGCCGCCGTGGTGTAGCGGTTAAGTGTTCGGCCTTCTACACCAAGTCGTGGCGGTTCGATGCCCGGCAAAAGTAACATCATAAAATATTTAGAAAAAGAATTTTTCTAAAACGGGGTCGCCCCTCGGCAGTAGTTTGGCAAACTCTCCGGGTGTATTTCTGCCATGAGAAGCTTCTCAGCAAAAATTCATTTGCTTTGCAAGTGCCGTTCGGAGTCGGCAAAAAACTGTAGGTCCCGCCAACTTGTAGGAAAAACTCAAAAAGCAACACACCACAAGTTGGAAAGAGAAGCTCGGCTAAAAATCTCGTTAGAGGTTATGATGATAACCTGTAGGTATATCGCCGCCATTAGTTTTTTTTTTTTTTTTTTTTTTTATATTTGTAACAAAACTGTTTTATAACTAAGGCAAACGTATTGGATTTAATTTTTGTAAAGAAAGTAAAAAAAGACCAATGAAAGTTTTGAAAAATTTCTCAATGTTGCTATTCAAAATCACCAGCAAAAATTTCAACTGGTGTAATTTCTTAAGTCGACTTTTGCTGTTATTGCTTATGACCACAGAGTTAAGGTAAGGAACGGAAAAAATTAGAGAAAAATGAATGGCAAATAAAGGTAGGGAAAGGAAAGGAATGGAAAAGAAAAAAGAAGGGAAGAAAGGAAATGTAATGTGGGTAAAGGAGTGGAAAAGAGAACCAAATAGAGAAAGACAAAGAAAGGAAAGAAAATAAAAAGAAAGGAAAGAAAAGTTAGCGAGGAGGAAGATATGGAAAATAAATGAAAATAAAAATAAAGAAAAATAAAGGAAAGAGAGGTAATGAAAAGCTAAAAAAATAAGTAAAGGAAATGAATGGAAAAGAAAGAAAACTAAAGAAGTTACGAAAGGAAAAAAAAAAGAAAGTAAGGAAACGGTAGGAAAGGAAAGGTAAGGAAACAAAATGACAGGAAAAGAAGTCTAAGTAAAAAACTGAATGAAATTAAAGGTAAGAAAAAAGTAAAAGAAAAGAAATGAAATGAAAAAAAAAAAAAAAATAAATAAATAAAATGAAAGGAAACTAAATGAAAGAAGAGAAAAAGAAAATAAAAGAAAAAAGGAATGTAAGTAATGGAAATGGAAAGAAAGCTCAGGTAAGAAAATAAAAGAAACGAAAAGAAAGCAAAATAAAAGAAAAGAACAAAAAAGAGAAAGAAAGAAAGAAAGAAAGAAGGGAAATAAAATGAATTGAAAGAAGAAAAAAGGAAAAGAACAGAGAGGGAAGAAAAGAAAAGGAAAGAAAAGAGAGGGGAAGGAAAGAAAAGCAAAAGATATAAATTGAGATGAAAGGAGAGGAAAAGAAAGGAAATAAAAACAAATGATAGCAAAGGAAAGGAAATACGTATGAAGACGAACTAAGAAGAATAAATAATTATCAACATTGAAACTATATTACTGAATGGTGTAAAGAGGGAGGAAAAGGCAAAATGAATAGGGATGTACAGAAACCAAAAATATACAAAATATGGAAAAGAAGGAAAATTTAAGAAAAAGCCAAAAGGTAGGAAAATAAAATAAGGGCGAACTCTAGTAACTTTAAACGAGCTAAACTTGTATATTTGTATATTTGTAGGTCCGGTACTATCTCGAGAACCGCTTGACCAATTGGGATGAAATTTGGCATATAGATAGTATGATTGATTCTAAGACTATACACTTTGGGGTTGCCAATTGGAGTGGTTTACAGGGTTGCCACCTATTTAATTTTTTTTTTATTTATGGAGCTAGGTATGCCAATATGGGTATCAAATGAAAGGTATTTGCGATGACATACCAACTAAAATATTTTCAAGTAGGGTTGTCACCTAGGGTTGCCACCTCATCGGAGGATATTTGTATATTTGTAGGTCCGGTACTATCTCGAGAACCGCTTGACCGATCGGGATGAAAATTGGCATATAGATAGTATGATTGATTCTAAGACTATACACTTTGGGGTTGTAACTTGGGACGGTTTACAGGGTTGCCACCTATTTAAATTTGTTTATTTATGGAGCTAGACATCATATGAAATGAAATTCATATGATATGACATCATATGATATGACATCATATGATATGACATCATATGATATGTTATCATATGATATGACATCATATGATATGTATGTATGTATGTTTATTCATTATTTTCTTAATTCATAAAAAATATACAATAAAACAAATACATAATCTTAAAATAACAAATTCATTAAGAAAATAGTTAATGACAGAATGCTACAATAAAGAGCAGTGGAAATGTCATGTTATAATTGTTAAATGAAGGTCGGGGGCAAGTACAATACAAAATGTGATTGCAGATAAAATGAGTAAAAGTTAACGTTAAAAATATTAAATTAAATATGTACATATATTTGTTAAAATTTGATGAATAAATAAATAATTTAGGCAAAGCATTCGATGCAATTTCAGAACTTACATTAACAACTAATATGTTAAACCTTCAGCAGTGAAGTATTATACACTAAATAATAGGTCGCAGTAAAACTTTGATACTTTCATGATTGAAGCCAAAAAGCCATAATTTCACCTCTTTGAGAAACACTGCCAGCGATGTAATAAGCTGAATATCGTCGGGTAATTTGAGAAATAATTTGCAAGATACTGTGTGGTTACGAAAGAGTGTGGTGCGAAAGCTCCACTTTAAATTTTTAAATTTTTTTATTTATGGAGCTAGACATCACATGATTAGACATCATACGAAATGGCTTCATATGATATTACATCGTATGATATCACACGGAAATGATATCGAAACGATCCCGCAGTCTGAACTATTTCGATTTAGTTATTTGCTTTAATTGTGCCAATTTACATATCTTTTATATAAGTCCGCGTCATATTTTCCATATGCTACACGGAATATGGGCATAGCTTTAGGCGTACTTATAATAGTGGAGGTACTGTAGGTTTTACACTACTTGTATATTTGTAGGTCCGGTACTATCTCGAGAACCCCTTGACCGAATGGGATGAAATTTGGCACATAGAGAGTATAATTGATTCTAAGACTATACACTTTGGGGTTGCCACTTGGGGTGCTTTACAGGGTTGTCACCTAATTAATTTTTTTTTATTTATGGAGCTAGATATTCCAATATGGGTATCAAATGAAAGGTATTTTCGCTGACATACCAACTAAAATATTTTCAAGTAGGGTTGTCCGCAAAAAGTCCATTACGGCTACGAAAATTACAAAATTTTAATAATTTGCCCACATATAAAGGACACAAGGTTGGTAAGTAAAGTTAGCACTAAATTGATAGCACCGAGCAAGCTCTGTCACCCAGGTACTAAAATAAAATATAATATAATAAAATAAAATGAAATAAAATAAAATAAAATAAAAAAGTAAAATAAAGAAAAATAAAATAAAGTGTGTATATTAGGGTGATTCAAAAAAAATGTCGACTTGCTCTTACCCCCTAAAAACTTATGTATTGATGAGGCAATAAGCCTTGCAAAAAATTAGCGCTCTAACTTAACCCTTTGGGGTGGCTATTTTTTTCGCCCTTTCCCATACATTTTGTATGTGGAAAAATGGCATGTTTTTTAAAGTGAGGTTAGGGTTAGGTTCAAGTGGCTACCGTAGAGGCACACCTAGGCCAGTATTAAAAGGCCCGTTGTGATACCACCAACACTAGGAAAGTCAGTTCCGGGACCCTGCCATATGGAAAATCCCGGGACTGACGTTCCTATACCGACACCGTTACTCCTCCTCGAACCATTTAGATGACTTGATGAAGGCCATCAGGGCCTTTATGTCCAGCTCCGTGACCTGGCGTAGGCTAACCAGGAAGGGAACTCCCAAAAAGCGCATTCTCGCGCCACTTAAAGCCGGGCAGTTGCAGATGAGGTGCTCCACCGTTTCCTCCTCCTCATCATCCTTACAACTCCTACAGCATCGTCGGTAGGGCACACCAAGTCTTTCTGCGTGCCTACCAATGAGGCAGTGCCCAGTCAATACGCCTATTAATATGGAGATTTCTCTTCTCCTTAGGGCATAAATTTGTCTTGATCTTTTATGATCCCATTTCGGCCAGGTTTCTTTGGATATCCGGCATCCTGGAGATTGCAGCCATCTTTCGTTGGCTTGGCGGAGTGTGTACTCCTTCAGCATAAGCTTGCATGTGGCAAACGGCATACCTAAGCGCTCTTTATCCCGAAGAACCTGCTTGGTCGTGCCCTGCCTCGCAAGTTCGTCTGCCCTACAATTTCCCTCAATGTCCCTATGCCCCGGGACCCATGTGAGGTTCACGCGATTCTGTTGGGCCATCTCTTGTAGAGATCGACGACAGCTGAGCGTCAGTTCAGAGTTGAAGGAATAAGAGCCAAGGGATTTGATGGCCGCCTGGCTGTCGCTGAATATAAAAATGTCGTGTCCGATACTGTGTTGGCCTATCCAAGCCGCGGCGTCCATGATTGCTGAAACTTCAGCCTGGAAGACACTGCAGTGATCAGGTAGTCTGAAGGAGAGCTCAAGGTTCAGATCCTTTGAATAAACCCCTCCTCCAACTCTGCCGTCTAACTTCGAGCCATCAGTATAAATGGAAGTGCCGCCATGAGTGGCGGGACTCCGATCCGTGCTCTCCCATTCTTCCCTGCTGGGAATGTTGATTTTAAAACAGCTATCTCCGACTGTTGTGGTCGCACAACGATCCGTGCTCAGCGGAAGAAAGCTATAGGAACCCAAAATACAGGCGTGTCCAGTAGTGCTTGCGCCCCAGCCGGACGTTTCCCTTAGACGCAGAGCCGATGCTGCTGCTACCCGGTGCCCTTCCAGATCGAGTGGCAAAATGCCAAGAATGGCCTGGAGTGCTTCATTGGGCGTTGTTCTTAACGCACCGCTTATACAGATCATGCTCGATCTGTGTACTTTACCTAGCAGATTAAGGTTTGTTGCCTTGCTCAGCGCAGGCCACCATACCACAACTCCATAGAGCATGATTGGTCGAATGATTGCGGTGTAGATCCATTTGCATATTTTGGGGCTGAGCCCCCATTTCTTTCCAATGGCTCTTTTGCATGTGTAGAGTGCAATACACGCTTTCTTCTGGCGCTGAAGAACATTCTCCTTCCAGGTTAGTTTCCTATCCAGAACTGTGCCTAAGAACTTGGCTTTGTCAGCCAGGTTCAGGTGCACGTCATTCAGTTTTGGTAGTGTTAGCGGTGGTATCTTATAGCGGTTGGTGAAAAGAACCAGTTCTACTTTTCCCGGGTTGATGCTCAGTCCGCAGCGCGAGCACCATGAGGAAACCTCTCGCAGTGCTACTTGCATCAAGTCGCACAGGGTTTGTGGGAATTTGCCCCTATATACTATAGCTAAGTCGTCTGCATATGCCACTACCTTCCCGCTCCCCCAGCTTGTGTCTCGCAGCATCGAGTAGACAGTGAGGTTCCATAGAAGCGGGGAGAGAACACCACCCTGAGGCGTTCCCCTTGTGACATAGCGTGATAAGTCAACCGAGCCCAGTGATGAAACTATTCGTCTACCCCTTAGCAGTTGATCAATAAGTCCAATAAGAGACCTGCTTATGCCCAGACTTGTTAAAGCGGTGTTTATAGCATCAGGGCTTATGTTGTTGAAGGCTCCTTCAATATCTAAAAAGGCCGCAAGACAGTACTCCTTCTCATAAAGCGATTTTTCAATAACAGAAACTAGGCTGTGAAGCGCAGTTTCTGTAGATTTCCCTTTGGTGTATGCATGCTGATAGCTACAGATCAGGTTGCTATCAATAGTAGAGGAGAGGTAGTCATTTATTATCCTCTCGAAGGTTTTGAGCACAAAGGATGAGAGACTGATCGGCCTGTAGTCCTTCGGCTCGTAATGAGACGCCTTCCCCGCCTTAGGAATAAACACTACCGTGGCACTTCTCCAGGAGCACGGAATGTAGCTAAGAGCCAGGCAGGCTGTATAGAGAAATACCAGCCATTTGGCTGAGGTCTCCAGCGTGTTTATGAGTTGTGCGGGAATAATCCCGTCTGGCCCGGCAGCCTTGAACGGTTCGAAACTTTTAACCGCCCACCTAACCTTTTCCTCCGTGATGGGTATGTATACAGCCAGGTTTGTTGTAGGTGCTACGGGTTCCTCATGCAAGTTCCCTGGGAAGTGCGTATTCACGAGCAGCTCTAGGGTTTCCCTCTCCGTGCTGGTCCAGGATCCGTCAGGTTTGCGCAAATAGCTTGTGGCTGTTTGAGTTTTTGAGAGCACTCGTCTAAGTCTCGCTGTATCGTCGACATTTTCGACCCCAGTGCAGAAATTTCTCCACGATACTCTCTTCGCCTGCCTCAGAGCTTTTTTGTAGGCCCTGAGTTTAACTTTATATTCGAGCCATTGAGTCTCCGTGCCAAGGCTCTTGGCCTTATTAAATTGTGTCCTACATGATTTTCGGAGCGAGTCCAGGTCGTAGGACCACCAATGCGGCCTATGTTTACCGCGTGGTTTTGGCACTGGGCAAGCCTGCTCTAAGGCATTCGAGAGCGCCGTTGTAAAGGTCTTTACCAGATCCTCCAACTCCCCTACTGATGAGGGGACTTGTGGGGGCAGTGCTGGTAAGTCCCTAGATAGTATTTCATTGTGTAGCTGCCAGTTAGTGTTACGTGGGTTGCGTTTCATAACCGGCTGCTCAACAGAAAAGTCTAGAACTATTTCTACGTACCGGTGGTCGGAGAATGAGTGCTCATCGAGAACGCGCCATTTTCTGACCCACTCATAAGCGCCTTCGCTGCAAATAGTGAGATCTATTACCTCCCTACGGGTTTTAGTAATAAACGTAGGTTCGTTACCCACGTTGAAAACTACCAGGTTAGTTGTTAACAAATAGTCAAACAACGACTCTCCTCTAGCATTGATATTGGAGCTTCCCCACTGGACGTGATGAGCATTGGCGTCAGTTCCGATAATAAGATGACCCATGGAGAAATTTGCCACCAGGTCTTTTACCTCCCTCTGTGGCGGAGGTTCTTCGGCGTCGTAGGGCATATAGACCGACGCCATCGTCAGACTGGTACTGTCGACTGTTAAACTGGCAGCTGTAACGTCACCATTGGTATAGTTGGGCAAGAGAAATGCATTCAGCTCAGACTTAACTAAAATACAGGCTCTAACCCTGCCCCCCTCGCTGGCTCGAATAAGCTTATAACCCTTGGTCCCCAAACCGCAAATCCTTGAGCTGTTGACCCAGGGTTCTTGGATGAGGACCACATCTACGTCGCCTTTAGAGAGACGACTGATTAAAGCAGCCGAAGCTGCTTTAGATTTGTGCAGGTTTATCTGAATCACCACCAACATGAGAGTGCTCAGACTTCCCTGCCACCGCCGTATCGTCGAGTTCCACCTCGTCTGGAGGCTTATCTTTCAACGACGATTTCTTCAGACCACGGTTTGGCGTGGCAGAGATCCTACTAACTGTAGCAGTGTCAACTGTGGTGCGCTCAGGACTAGCTACTATCACTGTGACGTTGAGGTCCTCCCCGTCCAGCAGGCTGTCTCCCATCTCCGAGCTGTTCACTGCTCCTTCGCCATTTGACGTGGCAGATACCATACTTTCCGAGTCGGACATCTCCGACTCCCCTTCCGGCACTGCGATGTCCGAGTCCTCCGGACATTACGAACATATGTATTAAGTAACAATTATTGGGAATTTTGCAATAATTGAATTTTACAGAATTATTCTTGCTATTTAATTGAAGGTGTTATAAGCCAAAGCCCGTTCATCTGAACAATCTATTATATGGTCTATTATATTGGTCGAATCTCATTGATTTTTAACATCGACATTCCACATTCTAAAAGAGCAATAGCTACGAAATTTCACGTTCCTACCTGTCTAATTATAGGAGCTATATACCAAAATCCGTTTATCGGAACAATCGATTGTATGGGAGCTATATGTACCTTATATGGGTCCGATCTTGCTGGTTCCGACAAATGATTTCTATATTAGAAAATGGTGGCCGCATGCAAAATTTTAGCCAAATACGGCTATAATTATTGTTGGGTCCATCTCTACTTCTTCTTATACTTACAAACAGCGGACCAAAGTTAGAATACCATTTCATGTTCATGAGAGGTGTAAAAATGAGGAGAAATAAGAGAATAGGAAAAATATAGCAAAATTACAAATCACAAGGGGTGTCTTATTCGTCTATCGTTGTATGTTTCCATGGTTTCCAATATACATTTTTTGAAAAATATACAAATAGCACGAAATACTAGAGGTTGTGAATTGCGTAAATATGAAATAAAATAAAATAATATAAAATTAAATTAAAGCAAAAATACAAAATAAACCATAACGCAAAGCCTGAATCCCATAGCTCATTTTCATGCAATTAGTTAAACAACGGCTACATTGTCTTAGACTTATAAATGAAGGAAATATACGTTGGCTCAGTGACGCAAATCATATATGAATGTGCTTAAACACTTAAAAATGTTAAGTTTGCATACATTAGTTAGAACAAATAAAATACAATTACTTCTACATACTTACTTAAAACTGCTTAAGAGAGTTGAATAAGAAATTCCTTCTTACATATGTACATATAGCCATGTAGGGAGACGAAATAGGTATGCGGGCAAATGTCAGGAAGAGGAAATACTTTGTGTTAGGCGTTAGTTAAAAACCGCAGTCGAAACCGCAACCAGGCTTTTACTTTCAACTCAGTAACGCGCTTGCTCAGGCGTGAAATTGCCACCACTACCGCACTTTTGATATTTTAAACAACCCGACCAACCGATGGCACGCTTCTCAGCTTTCGTGCGTATATAAATTGCTAGCAAATTTCACTTATACAAAGTTAAAATGAAAAGGGATCTTTTAATTTCCTGCGGTAGATTTGCACTTAATGGCGTCGTAATTAAATTTTATACTTAAGCTTTTCCCTAAAGCAACAGGAGCGCCAAGGAGAACTGCAACAATGATATGTAATAAGGGCACAACAGAGCACTTAAGTCCCTTTCTTGGAGACTGAAATACTATACCCGCATTCATGTGTCTACTAACATAGAGACAGTGGCGTATACAGGATTTTAGAAGGCGGGTCAAATCTCGAAAACGGTTAAATTAAAAAAAAACGAGTAGGGAAGTCTAAGTTTGAGTAAACCGAACATTAAATACCCAGTGACTTCCACCAGTTTCATCAGGGAAAGTTCTATACCACCATGACACCTTCAAAAATTCCTAAAAAATGCACGGTGCCACGCCCACTTTTACAGTTCAACAGAAAATCGCAATAAAATGACGGGGAGGATTTACGTACCAAATTATACTATTTTAACGGTTTACCTTACCGAATTATGTCAATTTATGTGATTTTCGAGATTTTCCATATCGAAAGTGGTCGGGAAGCGATTTCGTCCGAACTCTATTTCTATCTCTATGGGCCGTTACGTAGTCCCGTTTTGTGGACAAAATTATAATACCCTTGTGGTAGTACTGGTACGCTGGGTATAAAAAAATATATTAAATTGAATCAAATAAAATATTTAATTGGGCATAGATATGTACATCCGACCAGCTTGTTCTTCCCCATTGCTACCCCTTTGCCATAATGCTCATACAGGCTCCTAAGTATGTAAATTTACAGGTGAGCCAATGCGGTTCTTCTTGTTCATTTGTTAATTCTCTAAAACCTTAATGTATTTTTAAACATCAAGCAGTGTTTTAGCTAAATATATTAATGACGTTACGTAAGCTATTGTGGGATTGTTATTATTTAACATTCTACTACATGTACCTGGATTATGCGTAGGTGGTTTATATAGCTTTGTATCATTGAGTGAATTTTGTACGCATATGATGCCATCAAGGGAATTCACTAAAATGATAAACTTATTCTGTTCTGTTCAGAAGGGGCGACAAAAGGAGGTGAATCACTGCAGTGTCTATATCTAAAAGGAATCTTAGAAACATAAAAAACTATTTTCCGATATGCAATATAACCTTGTAAACTAATTGCCTTAACTTCAAATAGGCATAGTAGAATGAAAATAATAAGGCGTGACACTTCCTTCTTTAGTATTATAATTTTATAGCCATTAGTACTTTAACCTGCATAGAAGAAACTTTAAGCAATGCTCGGTAATTAACGTGCCGATTAGGCAGACCTAAATATAGTTAGTGTGACGTATACTACAGTGGCCAGACACGCGGCAAAGCGCGTGGTGTAGGATTCGTGGTGGGAAAGAGACTTCGCCGCCAAGTATTAGCGTTCACTCCTGTGAACGAGCGTCTCGCTGCGATCCGCATCAAGGCGAGGTTTTTCAACATAACATTTATCTGCGCCTATGCGCCGACTGAAGAGACGGACGACGCAGAGAAGGACTCCTTCTACGATAAACTTGAACAGACTTATGATCGCTGCCCCCAGCATGATATCAAAATCGTGCTCGGCGACTTTAATGCCAAGGTGGGCAAGGAAGGAGTCTTTGGTCCTACAGTTGGAAAATTCAGTCTCCACGATATAACATCCCCCAACGGCACTAGGTTGATTGACTTCGCCGCTGCTCGCAATATGGTCATCAGTAGTACCAGGTTCCAGCATAAGCGAATACACCAAGCCACATGGCTGTCCCCTGATCAAAGAACTAGAAACCAGATTGATCATGTCTTGATTGACGGCAGACATAGCTCCACCGTTCTGGACCTGCGTACACTGCGTGGTCCTAATATTGACTCTGACCATTATCTTGTCGCAGCCAAGATACGCACACGCCTCTGTGCAACGAAGAAAGTGCGCACAGTAACGGAAGGAAAGTTTGACGTCGAGAAGCTGCGCATGACACAGACAGCTGATAATTTCACAACTCGACTCTCACACCTGCTAGCAGAGGGCAATCCTCGACCTAACGATGTAACCGAGCAATGGAAGCATATCTCTCACTCATTGCGTACCGCCGCTGAGGCCACTATAGGGTTCCAGCGACCCCGCAAGAACAACTGGTACGATGAGGAATGCAAAACTGCCTCGAAAAAAAAGGACGCTGCCTACAAGGAGACGTTGCGAACGGGCGCAACCCGCAGTGTATGGCAACAATATCGTGAGGCAAAGAAGGAAGAGAGACGCCTTTTCAGAAAAAAGAAAAGTGAGGCCGAAAGGCGTGAGTGTGAGGAGCTTTAGATGCTGGCTGAGAGGAATGATGCCCGAAAATTCTATGAAAAGATCCGGCGGATGACGGAAGGTTTTAAGACCGGGGCAAGCTCCTGTAAGGACAATAATGGCGACCTGGTAACCGACGTACAAAGTGTACTTAAATTATGGAGGGAGCACTTCTACTCACTGCTAAATTGCGAGGGAGGCGTCGAACCCGATACCCCAATCCCTGACGATGGAAAAGTCGTCCCACCACCTGACTATGATGAAGTGAGGATAGCTATATCCCGGCTCAAAAACAGCAAAGCGCCTGGAAAAACGGACTACCCGCCGAGCTGTTCAAACACGGAGGCGAAGAGCTGGTAAAAAGCATGCATCAGCTCTTATGCAGAATATGGTCAGACGAATGCATGCCTCCGGATTGGAATTTAAGTGTGCTTTGCCCAATCCACAAGAAAGGCGATCCCGCTAACCGCACCAACTACCGCGGAATTAGTCTTCTTAATATCGCATATAAGGTTCTTTCTAGCGTGTTGTGTGAAAGGCTGCAGCCCATCGTAGACAAACTGATTGGACCTTATCAGTGTGGCTTTAGACCAGGTAAGTCTACCATCGACCAGATTTTCACGATACGCAAATCCTGGAGAAGACCCATGATAAGAGAATCGACACTCACCATCTCTTTGTCGATTTTAAAGCCGCTTTTGACAGCGTAAAAAAGAGTTGCCTGTATGCCGCCATGTCTGAATTTGACTTCCCTGCAAAGCTTATACGGCTTTGCCAAATGACGTTGAGCAATACCAACAGCTCCGTCAGAATCGGGAAGGACCTCTCTGAGCCATTTGAAACCAAACGAGGCTTCAGACAGGGCGACTCCCTTTCGTGCGATTTCTTCAATCTGATGCTGGAGAAGATAATTCGAGCAGCAGAGCTAAACCGCAATGGTACAATCTTTTACAAGAGCGTGCAATTGCTGGCGTATGCCGATGATATTGATATCATTGGCCTTAACAACCGCGCCGTAAGCGCTGCCTTCTCTGGACTGGATAAGGAAGCGAAAAAAGTGGGTCTTGCCGTGAACGAGAACAAGACGAAGTATTTGCTGTCATAAAAGAAATAATCGGCGCACCTGCGCCTTGGCAGCCATGTCACTGTTGATAGTTACAAATTTGAAACTGTGAGGGACTTCGTCTATTTGGGAACCAGTATCAACACCGAAAATAATATCAGTCTAGAAATCCAGCGGAGAATCACTCTTGCCAACAAGTGCTACTTTGGACTGAGTAGGCAATTGAGAAGTAAAGTCCTCTCTCGAAGAACAAAGATCACGCTCTATAAGTCTCTCATCATACCTGTCCTGATGTATGGCTCAGATTCATGGACAATGTCAAGAGAAGATGAGATGGCCCTTGGAGTATTTGAGAGAAAAGTTCTCCGGAAGATTTATGGTCCTTCCCGTGATGCCAACGGCGAGTATCGAAGGAAATTTAACGATGAGCTGTACGAGCTCTACGCAGATCTGACCATAGTCCAGCGAATTAAAGCCCAAAGACTCCGCTGGCTGGGACATGTTATGCGAATGGACAAAGAAGCTCCAGCACAGAAGGTTTTCCTATCGTCGCCTGAATTCGGCAGCAGAGGAAGGGGGAGGCCTCGACTGAGATGGAAACAACAGGTGGAGGCCTTGGGGTTTCCAATTGGCGTCGGTTATCGCTAAAAAGGAATGACTGGCGTGCTTTGATACGAAACGGCCAAAATCGCTTAGGCGGTTAAGCGCCAATAAATGATGATGATGATGAAATATAGTTAGTTACAAAAACAACAACAAAAAGTTGTGTAAGTATATTTGTATGCATATGTAAAGATTTGAATATTTCTCAGAGGTCCCCTGTAATCTGCATATTTCCAGTAATTTTCATTTGCGTTTCAATATTAATGCTTAACAAGCAAAAACATTAATATTTGCGGTGCATTTTCCCTGGAGCACATAAATGCATTAGTAGTTTGAGTTTATTCACAACTTACCACGTTTACATTTTCATCGACCTATACATTTACAATTAAGTCAAATCTAATAAACAAATGAACCGGCAATAACCATTAAAAAGGTCACCAACAACTATCTAACAGGGTTCGGAGCACATCGGTTCTAAGGCAAAAGCCAGAAATCAGAAGGCATCGGATCGTTAAATTCAAATGATTATATTTGAATGGAGGAGAGTAGCAATAGCGAGAGCGAGAGAAAGTTAGACAAACAAAGATAAATAGTTGAGAATGAAGGCCACTTTGATGGGTTAATCCTGTTTAAAAATTCGATGAAAAAAATATAATTTACAACACATTGTCCACAAAATAAACGTTTTTCGATAACATATTTCAATAGATGCTGGTTAGTTGGTAGGTTGGTGGGGTACCCTGGAGAGGAATAAACCTCGGGACAGAGTAGCGAACTGGGCGCCATTTGGATGCACTTTCTCCCCGAACCGTTCATTTTTTTGGACGCTGGAAGGCGCAAACCAGTTGGTGAGTTCAATCAAGTTGCTAATTTTCGACCGCTGCTCGACTGTCTGTGTAGGTACAAATGTCACGACCTCCCACTGGATCCGCCCCTGGTTACAGGATAGATTTTTTCGCCATATGGCGCTAGAATCGCTATATTTAGGTACAAAATCGGTATTCACGGTTCCATTTGAAAATAAGCAGATGATATGTTCCATTGTAACTAGTACATAATTCTTAATAAAATATATAAGTTTACCCTTGAACATGGGTTGAATACACCATTGAATCACTATAAACACGTATGTACACGATTTCCGTTCGGTAATCGGTTCAGTTAATTAACAGAAAAAGTGGCATCGGTGTCATACCCGGTTCACAACCCTGATAAGCCAAAAGTTTTACCTAGCTTTACATAAATCTTTGTGTAAAACGTCATAACCTATGCGCTCCCTGCTGCCTACACTCTTTCATTTTAGTTAATGGCACACACAAAGTTTAATTGAAATGCATTGCTTGTGATTTACTAAAATTTTACTTGCTGTACAAACACAAATCTGGGAATCAGTATTTCATTTCAGTTCATTGCAAATAGAAATGTAACGGTATTCATAAGTCCATAAATACGAGCAAATCACAATATAACAACTTATAAATTTTGCATACTCAATAGAAATAGTTGAAGTGTAGTATATTAAGACTATTCTGCATAGTTAAAACTTGTAAATCTTATTTAGCAAACATTTTAGTACTTAATTGATAATACATACTTACATTTCTGTTTTGTTGAGAGCATTTAAACTACTCATAAATGGAATCTTACCATGAAATTGTCGTAGAAGTAATGCAAAGTTAGGGCTAAAAGTAAGGACAACAGTATGGTACTAAAATAAATGGTTTTTAGGTACTAGAGTTGAGTTGTGATAGTATGAAACCGGTCGCATCCTGTTCGTGTTAAAACCTGACTCGAATCTTCGAAGACATACATAAGTTCTCCAGATTTGACTAAAAATTCACAATTTTCAGGTATATGAGGTTAACGCAGATAACGAGTTTTTTGTTTATTCTACCTTAACATTTTATTGCAGCCACTTCTCACAAGAAAATGAAGTATTTCAATATCTTAAAATATCAATTCGCCATGGTAAATACGTGCGGAAAATGAATAAGAGTAAACGGAAAATGCACGCATGCATACGCACACGCACACGCACATATATAGTTACATTGCAATTTATGGAAGGAAAACGTGTAAAATTTTCTTTTGATTCGCACTGAGACATGTTGCAATAAATGAAAAATTGCGACACAAAAACACAGAATATTTATTATGTACGTATGTACGTAAATGGGTATGTGCTTGCAATTGACTGTAGCAGCAATGGTCCCTGCTGTCAAATCAACTAGTTTCAAATTACTTAAAAACTAGTATATGCACCAAGCCTAAATCAGCAGTCAGCTGTCCTTTTTCCATGTAAGCAAAATTGTATGGTAATGGTATGGCAATGCTAAAAACGGAAAAATCTATTGTTATTGAAGAAAAAAATAACAGTTCTAATTTTATGTTACGCGGTATATTATAACGGCTTAATTTTACTGTAAGGTGGCTTCACCTTTAACCAACGAAAGATAATCTGTGTAAAATTGCCGCATGAGCTTTGGAACTATAGTTCTTTCTCCGTATATAACGAAAGTCGTTTGTTAATCTTCTTGGTTATCGCACTTTTCCAGATAAACTTGTATATTTGTATATTTGTTTATTTGTATATTTGCATATCCAGGCAATCTCGCGAACCGCTTGACCGATTTGGATGAAATTTTGAATATAGATAGTATGGTTAATTCTAAGATTATCTACTTGGGGCCTGTTACAGGGTTGCCAACTACATACATTTTTTTTTAATTTTGGCGTTAGATATGCCAATATGGGATCAAATGAAAGGTATTTTCGCCGACATACCAACTGAAATAATTTCAAGTAGGGTAGCCGCCCAGGGTTACCATTTTATCGTATTGTATTTGTATTGTATTTTTTGGGATCATATATGAATTATTTTAGGATCATTGAGATCATTTAGGGGATACTTTGGAATAATTTTGGGGCTATTTTGAGATCATTTTGGGTACAATTTTGGAATAATTTGGGACAATTTTGAGGTGATTTTCGGATAATTTTGGAGTCATTTTGGTATTGTTTTTGGATCATTGTAGGTTCATTTTTGGGTCGTTTTAAGTTCAGTTTCGTATCATTTTGGAAACATTTAAGGGTCTTTTTGGGACCATTTTAGGATTATTTTTTGATTATTTTTGGGTCATTTTGTTATCATTTAAGGTAAGTAAAGTTAGCGGTAAATTGATAGCACCGAGCAAGCTCGGTCACCCAGGTACTCATATATTATATTGGAAATTGGACCAGGACGCCTTATGACATGTCATCTGAGCAAACTGACAGCGAGATAAAACACACTGAAGCGCAGATGTAGTGTTGAGCCAAACTGAATAAGCTATGCGAAACTCAATGATAGAGGTACTTGTGACACATAGCAGTGATTAGGACAGTATTGAACAAATAGCTTACCGACGAATAATTTCTTTAATGTAGATAACAAGTAGAGGAAAAACTGGGCAGGCATAGTCGAGAGCCAGAAATATAAGATTTTAGAATCCCAAAGAGGCAAGAGCCAAGGGCCTATAGTTCTAAGCCAAAAAAGCTTCATAAAAAGATTCGTATGGCAGCAACGTCCCCCATTTTTTAGCAAAGGACTAGGAGTATGGTCTTAGAAGACATATCGTCGCTCGCTTGCCAGAGGCATGCATGTGAAAATTTTCCAGATTTGATTTAATAGGCTCATGTGACTAATCTCTCGTTTCTCTACGATTCACGAAAATCCTGGGTTTCCAAAGTGCAATGTCAGTTTCATGAATGTGTATTTAATCTCTGAAAAATGTGCCAGAAAAACGAATGTGCTACCCATTCATCTTTTTGGTGCAACTGAAATGTTTAAGAATTGAACTTCTAAATTTTTTAAAGTTTTCGTTGAGCAAGAAAAATGAATGCGTTGCTCTGAACCACAGAGACCATGGCGTATACGTAACAATTTTGCTACACATTTGTGTTTTAAGCTCAACGAAAATTTTAAAAAACTTTTAAACATTTTCGTTGCGCCAAAAACATGAATGCGCTAAACATTCATGGTTCTGGCACAGCGAAAATTTTAAAAAATTTAGAAGTTCAATTCTTAAACATTTCAGTTGCGCCAAAAACATGAATGGGTAGCACATTCGTTTTTCTGGCACAATTTTCAGAGATTAAATACACATTCATGAAACTGACAACTGGGTGTGCTGCGTCCATATCTGAAGTCCGATTTTTTGCGGCACCTTAGGTTTTCGCTCCAGAGAGAGTTTTTTATGAAGAGATCGGTAATTGTAGAAAATTTTTTTTTAATAATTTAACATTTTTTCTGCGTTCAAGGAACCATAATTAAATTTGGTTTTTATATTTGGCGGCATACAGATATTCCATAGTGCAGAAATTGGGGTATAGTAAATAATTAAAGAAAAAAAAAATTAAAAACTAAAAAGATATTTTTTTACTACTACCGATCTCTGGACATACTACGCTCTGGAGACGAAACCGGAGAAACCCTCTGAGATTTATTGGCTGTTGTACAGTGTAATTAGAGAGCTTCGATTGGATTCGCTTGATTTTACTGTAACAAAAAATGAAAAAAAAAAAGAATATATCAAATTCTGGTCTTTGTGTTTCATTAATATGTAAAAGCGTAATACATATTAATTATATCCACGTTCAATCAATAAAATATAATAATATAGCTCATTAAATGTGATGTGTAAATTTTACGCATGATTTTTTTTTACGTATTATAAAATATGATTATCTTTCTAGGGTTAAGGCGAATGCGTGGCGCATGTGTCGCACCTGCTACATAGTCTCCACAACCTTCACATTTATGCTTTAGTGTCCGGCCGAAGCTACAATTTCATACCCATTTTCGGTAACATTGTAGAGATACATGAATAGTAATTACTCAAACCTCATAGATCGCCGAGACATGGCGACAGGTTGGTTAGAAACATCCATTAACTCGTATGCAAAATATGATCGGGCCAGCTTATGTTAAAACTTGACTGGGTTCTGTTCTATCTAAAATAAATGATATCACATAAATCGGGCCAACTACCGCTGAACAGTATGGCTCTGCAGACCGAAACTTATCTAGACATGGCATGTCTACTATTAACAAAAAAATTTCCCCATAATCCAAATTCTGACAAGCACCATCTGTTTGTCGACATCTTCGGTCGAATACCACTGACACCTTGAACCTTCGATTACACAGAAACACTACACTGTCAAGCAACAAATGCTGGGCAATCATAAATAAAGAATGAGCCGAAGGTAAGTAGAACCGAAATAAGTAATGTCGAAAAGTGAAGCAAAAAGTGTGTCCGCACGTGAACGGCTGGCGGATTCATTGCTGATTTTGCTGCGTCAACGAAAATTGTGCTGAAACAGGGAAAAATCGTTTTCGCAACAATCAAATACAATGTATGACGAGTATGTAAACATCAGCTGCATTGGCGGCAGCAGCAGGATAAGCAACTGTTGCCACCATCACCACCATGCCAGATCGTAGCATATCTCATTTTACTGATTGCTATGGTCTTTATTGTCGCATTGACAACGGTGAGCCTCGCATGGAAAGGCAGATGAAATGTAAATATATGCAAGGTACAGCAGTTCGACACTTGTACTTACTGGGGGACAGCAAATGTTGCAATCGGCAGTTATTACACGCTGTTGTTGAATTATCTGAAAAACATAAAATTTTTATACCCAGCGTACTAGTAATAGTACAAGGGTATTATAAGTTTGTCCACATAACGGTACTACGTAACGGCACAAAATAATCGAGATAGATATAGAGTTCCATATATGAAAATTCTTAGGTTAAAAAGAGGAGTTCATTAAGGCAAGTCCGTCTGTCTGTCCGTCTGCCCGTCTATCCATCTGTCCGTGTACACGGTAAGTTGAGTAAAAACTGAGATATTTGTTTGAAATTTTGTATACAGGTTATTTTCTGGCCAAGGTAGGTTGCTATTGAAAATGGGCGAAATCGGATGATAACCACGCCCCCTTTTCGATATCGAAAATTTCTAAAATCACCATAATTGACTTAATTCGGATACGGAAATGGCTAAAATGATATAGCTTGGTAGGATGAGCCCCTAGTCATTCTATTATGATTTTTTGATAAATTTTTAAAAGTAGGCGTGGCACCGCCCACTTTTAATGAAGGCATTTTTGAAAATTCGACTGGTCGTAACTTTTAAACTAATAACAGTAGAACGATGAAATTGGTACAAGGTATACTAGCATAATAGGGATCTGATGTAATTGGATGAAATCGCTTCCCAACCACGCGCAAGTTACGTTCACGACGGGTGGTGAACTGGGGGCAGGTTCTACTTACGGTTTTGTTATTATCGTTTGTTTTATTTTTTTAAAGTTAAACACAAATTTTTATTTTTAAATTTTATAGAATAGTTTATTAACTCTAAAGTTTGTTAAAAATGTATATTTGGTTTTGCCGTCCCTACAAGCAGTAAGTAGGACGGTCTTAATAGGACTGACTTTGTTTCTCACAAAGCCATCCTCACTAACCCTTACAATCTACTTAATACATAGCCTACTTAAATGTACATATGTACATTCTTAAATGTACATATGTACATGTATACTTTATCCATCAAACAAACTATTTTGCTCACTCAGCATTCCCATGGATGGATATGTGGGTGTGTATGTATGTATACACAAATGATTTTTGGACATCAGAAACCTACTTAGCTTTTGATGTCTTGGGAAATATATATGAAGCTAGGCTGGGCTACATTGTTGCTTGCAACATTAGACTTATTGCAAGGCCAGCCGTTTGTTTATACAAAATGTGGAATGCCGAGTATCGTCTTTCGGCTTGTTTCCCATCAAGCAACCAAGTCTCAAAACACACTTGGCCTCTTGATAGGTTTAGCTGGTTGTGTGTCATTCCACATAACTCCCCCACGGTTTGAGTAAGAACTCTCCTGAGTTCTTTTATTATCTAAAGGAATCTCTACGCTACTTGGCGTTTCTTGTATAATTTTATTAACAACTTTAATATTTTTTCTTTCATAAAATTTTTTTAATACAATTATTATTATTATCAAAATCAACAAGACCATCACAACATTTGTTCCATATGAAACGTTTTTATGGTACACCAGCTCTTTAATTTTCTTTGTATTCTCTACTTCGTTAACATTTATTTCTTTAAATTTCAGATCAACATAACTTTGATTTAACATTCTGGCTGGGTAGTAAAATTTTTCTGTAAATTCGACTTTTCGATTTTCAAAAATTTGATCCTTTATATTTAATTTACAATTTGCATAATGCACCAAGTAATTTCCTTTTATTTTTAAATCCCTATTATCGCAATTTTGAATTATTTGCTCTTGGTGTGCATTTATTATTAACAATGTATCATCTTCTAAAGTATTTATTTTAGTCTTGTTGTTGAATCTAAACATGCAATCATTTTTAAATATGCAGTGTTGGCTTTTTTTTAAATCTTTTACCGCTGTATCTTTCTTATATTCAAAATTTTCGTTATCTAACGTTACAATTAATTCCCTATCCGTTTCGACTTCTAAATGATTTTTATTTGGTAAAGGTACCAACAACTTTAAATCTGTTTGTACATAATTATTTGGAATTTTTATTGCAATTACAATGGATTGATTTTTGTATGCCAACACTCCTATTTTGGACAGTTTTAATTTATAAAAATCTATTTTAAAATAATTTATTTCCTCTTTTGTCAAAATTCCTGGGTGAATTAGATTGTATTTGGCTGCTGCTATATTATTCTGTATGTCATCTACTTTATCTTTTACAAATCTTATCTTATTTACTATGTCATTGAATAAAAATTGTTTAAAAATTTCTGTATTCTGTTGGTTCATATTTTCAAAAAGCTTACTAATTTTTTTTCTATCTTCCACTATAGTATCTCTAATTAAATGCAAAGTGTCATTGAACTGTTTATTTATTGAAATTTGCTGATTTAGATTTTGTATTATGTTGTGTTCATTTTTCTGTTGGACCTCCAGATAACCCAATATCTCCTGACGATCATCATCGTCCATTAGTCCGAATAGCCAATTATAAGTTGTTCCAACAAAATTTATCAAACCCCTTTTATTCCTGCTAACCTTTTCTGGTTGTATTGTTTTTACTCTTGACTCTAATGTTTCTAATTCATTGAGGAGGAACCCCTTTCCTTTAAAGGCATTCCCCTCAATGTCCTGCCTAATTTGATGCAATACATCCAGAATCTCTTGTGGCTGTATTACATGTAATATAGTAATGGTCCTATTAACTATTTCTACCTGCCCCATGTGGATCATTGTATATCCCGCTTCATCCAGTATTGGTGTCACTTGAAGGTGTCCCTTTACTATTCCTTCAGCCCCCCTCATCTGGGCTATCAACATTAAAACAATCATGGAGAACATCATCTGAAATGGCAACAATAAACAATATGTTACCACACTATCAATTTTATACGAATTAATTTCTTATACTGTACCCCCATAACTACACCTATTACTTAACTTAAAAAAAAAATATATATATATATTAGATTTTCCCTATGTATCCCCATTATGAGCTGTGATACTAAGCCTGTCTTCTTCCTCATTCCCATTAATCAAATTTGGTATTCCCGCAAACTTCTTTGGTCTTTTGATATTTGCCGGATGAACATTCTGCAAAGTGTTTATTCTGTAATAAGGTTCATCTTTGTGCCTTACTCGTTTATAGTTTTTTATTGGGCCTGTTTCTCTGAGTTCTTCATATTGTTCTCTGGTTCTATTTGCTTTATCTATGGTGTTTTTCTTTACTTGGTCTATTCTATTTTTTAAAATTGTTGGATCTAAACTGTCTTTTGCAAATCTGGGTGAACATTGTATGGTTGAGTGATAGCGTTCGTTATAGTTGCCTATAACGATCTGTATCCTCATTTCTGTTGAAAGACTCGGATCATCAATTCCTGTTAGTTTTTCCAACAGGGTTGAGTGGAGCCTTTCAATATCTGCGTTACCTGTGTGATTATTTGGTTTTGTAAGATGAACTTCTACGCCCTCCGAACTCAGAAACTGCACCAACTGCTCTGCTCTAAACTCATTATCCATGATTACTTTCTTCGGCTTACCGAACTTTGCAAAATGTTCAATTATAATTGCCTTTTTTGATAATTCCTATCTGTAATATTATACCCCGCTGCAAAATTTGGTCAGCTTATCAATAGCCGTTACAAACGATAGTTTTTTAAAGTGAAAA
The DNA here is from genome assembly GCA_964058755.1 of Campiglossa producta. NCBI lineage: Eukaryota > Metazoa > Arthropoda > Insecta > Diptera > Tephritidae > Campiglossa > Campiglossa producta. The sequence goes on from CAXKVI010000003.1 coordinate 103,861,149, forward strand.
ATATCTATATGTATTACTTCGTTTTTTCCTTTGGTGTTTCAGTCAATTGAAATTTTGGTTTAATGGGATCTCTATCGTATTTAATCTGTTGGCATTTTTCACAATTATTTATTATCAATTGAATATGTTCTCTAAATTTAGGATAGAAAAATTTTATCTTTTAATGTATTATAAGTTTCCCCAATGCCACTATGCATAGACTCAACACTATGATACAAAGAGATTTGCCTATGTAACTCTTCCTCCTGCAAAATATCTGTGGCTCTTTTTTGTACATTTTACAAATTCCAATTTACTGTTACAAGAAAACATTGACATTAAAAGCAATTGCATTCTGTGATAATCACATTCTTCTACTTCCGAAAAAATTCCCACTTTACCACTTTGAATATTTCTTTCCAATACATTTCTTAGTATACCTTCATCATCCCGAGGGTTTATTTCAATAATTTTTCTCCCATGCACCATCACAACTTCAGCTTGTGGGCTGTAAGTTACTATGATTTGTGTTTTATACTTATTAACAATATCTTCTTTAATCACAAAGTGATCCAATAGCTCCTCTTCAGCCGAATGTATCGTGTCGGACATCTCCAAATTCGATTCTTGATCATTGTTTTCATCGATTTTCGGAGAATCCTCTATTCGGCTTAAAAAGTCTGCTACCACATTATTTTTGCCCTTTACATACTCAATTTCATAATTGTATTCCTGCAGCTTCAAAAGCCATCTTTGGTGACGCTGCGAAAATTCTTTCCCCTTGTATTTATTATTCAAAATACATAATTGGGCAGTGGTCAGTAATTATTTTGAATTTACTACCGTATATGTAGGGTCTAAAAGTAAGTGACCGCATACATTATTGCCAAAAACTCTTTGTCGGTAGTAGCATAGTTCTGCTCATGGTTGTTAAGAGTTCGAGAAATGTAGCATACCGGCTGTCCCTGCTGAGACAATACTGCCCCAATAGCATAATCACTTGCATCTGTAGTGATCGAAAATTCCTTGTCATACTCTGGGTATTTAAGAATTGGGTGAGAGGAAATCAACGATTTGAGATTTTCAAAACTCGAAATATATTGTGGATCATTGGTATTTATTTTGCATCCCTTCTTTAAATATTTTAATCATCGGGTAAGCAATTCTAGAATAATCCTTTACAAATTTTCTGTAATAACCGGTAGCTCCCAAAAAACTTCTTAGCTGTCTCTCAGTTTTTGGAATCTTTAAATTCAGGATAACCTCAATTTTCTCTTTGTTGGGTTTTATTCCTTCCTTCGTTAATGTATGGCCCAAGAATTTGGTTTCCCTCCTTAGGAAACTGCATTTGTCGGCCTGGATCTTCAAATTATGCTCTTGCAACCTAGAAAAAATTTTTTTAATGAACTTAAGTGCTCTTCCAATGATGTGGAAAACACCAATATATCATCCAGATATACAACACATATTTTATTTATATACTCCCTTAAAATTTCGTTCATTAATCTTTGAAATGTAGCCGGGGCGTTTTTTAGCCCAAACGGCATTCTGACGTACTCATACAAACCCAGTGGGGAAACAAAAGCCGTTTTTTCAATATCCTTAGATGCCATTAAAATCTGGTGGTAACCCTTTGGCGAGATCAAGAGTGCTAAAGTACTGTGCTTTGCCCAACTTGTCCAAGATTCCATCGATATTTGGCAAGGGATATTTGTCGTCGATAGTTATCTGATTCAATCTACGATAATCAACAACCAAACGAAACCGTTTATTTCCAGCACTATCCTCCTTTTTAGGTACAATAATGGTAGGAGAACTATATTTGCTCCTACTTTTCTGAATTATCCCCTGTTTTTCCAGGTCTTTAATTTGTTTGATAGCCTCCTCCTCATGCTTTGGGGGCAGTCTATATATTTTTGAATTTATTTGTTGATTCGTGGTAGTCCTTATTTCGTGAACCACCGCTTCTGTATTTGTTAACGTATCCCCCTCTTTATATATCAATATCTCATATTTTTTTAATAGATTTTCAACTTCTTTACGTTCATCTGATTTTAGATGATCAAGTTGAACCCTTTTCATTTCCCCAATATCGAGAGCATAACCTGCTCCTGTATTATTCTTGAACAAAATGGAATTTTAGCCCCATTACACAGAACAATTTCCCCCCTTTCAATATCTATCAATTTTACGTTCTTCATTATAAAATCGTTTCCCAACAAAAGGTCATATGGTTTATCAAAGTCAACCTTTACCCATTTCATTCTGGCATTATTAGCACACTGAAACTCGGGCGGACAGGGGGTACTAACTCTCTCATTTGGTCCCTTTATATTACCACTCAGTGTATTCACCATCACACCGTTTCCTTTAATTATCGGGAGATTATATTCGCAAAAACTTGTTTCTTTTATTATACTTATAGTGGACCCGGGGTCAACCAACGTCAACCATTTCTTACCGAACATCGTTAGCATTATTAAAATTTTATTTTCGTGTTCCGAGGCTAATTTATAAAAAAAAAATCCTCGGTCGTATTTGTGTCTTCTGCTGTGCTTGCAGCGTCTACGTCCATGGGTTGAGGCCCATTTGGACGCCTTGTTTGTTGAGAAGTATTTTGCCTATTATTATTATTATTATTATAATTATTATTATTATTATAATTGTTGTTATCTATTATATTAATAGGCTAACAAATTTTACATATAAACCATTGCCAAGCTTAAACCCATACTAAATATGCATAAATATTTATGAAATGCATATTTATTTGTTGGCATACCTCTAAGGCAGTGCACAATTATCTAATATATAACCAATACTGCTTCATTTATCTGTAATAAGCGAATGAAAATTTTTCATGCAACTTAAATTGGTTATCTGACAATCAATTTGTAAATAAAGCGATAGCCCAGTGGGAAGCGTTAGTGGGTAGTGGTCGAGCGGTTGATGGTTCGAGTACAGTTAGTTACACAGCTATAGGCCAACATTTTTTTTCTTTTTTGTCATTGAAAATTGTTTATATTTTTTATATATTTTTATATTTCTAATCTTGACTTTTTAATATTTTTATAAACAATATTTTTATGTTTGTGATCTCTATTTTCGAGAAGAAAAAAATTTGGTGCGAATATTTTTAGTTTACGGAAAGCCATGTGAAATAATAATTTTATATCATAAATATACATACATACCACCCATTATAGAAATGCTATAACCGCTTATACAATTTCTTTTTGTTTTTTTTTTTTTTTTTGGTAATTATTTAAAAAAATTACCATTAATATAAGTCCGACTGCTCAAATTTTTGAAGATGAAAGCTGCAATTTGCGAATTTTTTTTCAAATTCTATCGATTGAGATAGAGTTGCTGACAAATTCCTTATTTAAAGTATAAAAATCGACAAAATATTTTATGGATACTACATTATTTTGAACTAAACCAAGTGATAATTTTACTGAAGACAACAAATAATTTCTTTTCAAATGTATATATGTATTAACTTTTAAAAGGGCAGATTTGCAACCCGAGCCCCAAACAAGTCTGGACCAAATTGAATAGAATTTTTTTAAAAATCAATATAAATTTTTTTTTCTTTAAATCAAAAGAAAAATCCATATAAAGTGTCTTTTAAATATTGCTAAGTTATGGTTAAAGAAAAAAGCTAGAAAACCCTCACACTTTTTTTGACCTAACCAGAATTTGTAATTTACCCCCACTAAAAAGTTTTAAAACCACGCCATGTATAATACATTTTTTTTAAATACAACCCATACTTCTCTATTTTCGTTCTCTCGCTCATTAATACTCTTTAATATTACACGAACTCATATTTCCAAATTTCCACCCCTTCAAAATAAACGTCAAACCAATTTCATACTCATATCTATTTATATACACATATACATATATGCGTAAACACTCCAATTCTCTCGCTCATTGAGTTCAAACAGTAGATTCGGCGTTGAACTCATATGTATATTGAAATGTTACACTCCAAATAGATGGCGTCGGCGCGAATAGCCAATTTGTTTCCGCATGAGAGTTGCCCCAATATGTGTTGTTATGTACCAAAGTATTAAAAAAAAGTAACAATTTGTTTTTCTCATATCTCGCACGCTTTATTATAAACGAAAATAGTTTAAAAATAAAATTTTTAGGAAAAAAGCAATCAATGTTTTAACTTTCTGTATTGAAATTCATCAAGAAAAAAAAAAAAAAGAATGAGATTGAAATAGATACACCCATTGCCGTCAATTCTATATAATATGAAAATTTGCTTTTTTAAAAAAATAAAAATCAAACATCATTTTCGTAGAATTCTATAATAAAAATGAGATAACTATCGTCGCCTTATATTCCAAAGTTTAAATAAACAAATGAAAAACTAAAAATGTTATATTGTTGTGCCATAAAATCATGAAAAAATTAAATTTTCAATTACATATACTTATAATAAAATGTAATTTAACTATACAATTTTTTGGGAAAACGTTATCAAAATTATATTTATCCATAAAGCTCTAATATGTATGTATATATGTATATCTAAATAGAGATTCAAAAGCCCAATAAAGCTTCACTTAATTGTAGAATTCCATATTAAAAAAATTTATTCAAGGAATTGATTATGGACAAGACACCAAGGGCATGAGAAGTTGCAGGCTGAATTGGATATCTTGAAACCGCTAGAACTGCTCGGAAAAATTCCGATGTAATAGATTTGTTTAAAATGAAATTCTACAAAGTTTTATGTTCTCATAACACCATTATTAAAATGTGAAATAGGGCAACCATGGTCAAACTTTTAATTTGAAAAAAATATGTCGCAATCAAAGTTGGCTTGCGTACCACCAAACAAAAAAAATGTTTCAAAAAAATATAAAATAATAATTCAATATGGCTACTGTTGTTGGAGTACCACGCTTATTTTGAGAAATTTGTATATGTGTGTAAAATACCAGCAATGGAAATATTTTGATTCTCTCGCTCTTTGAGAGTTAGAGTAATAGCGTCAAACTCATATTTCGAAGTTGGCTGAACTTCAAAGGAAACCACTCTTTATCTTCATTCTCTCCCTCATTAAACACGTCCTATTATGAGAGAGAAATTATTTTCATTCCCTCGCTCATTGAGTACTTTGGTCCATTATTTATATTAATAATAGGCTAACAAATTTTACATATAAACCATTGCCAAGCTTAAACCCATACTAAATATGCATAAATATTTATGAAATGCATATTTATTTGTTGGCATACCTCTAAGGCAGTGCACAATTATCTAATATATAACCAATACTGCTTCATTTATCTGTAATAAGCGAATGAAAATTTTTCATGCAACTTAAATTGGTTATCTGACAATCAATTTGTAAATAAAGCGATAGCCCAGTGGGAAGCGTTAGTGGGTAGTGGTCGAGCGGTTGATGGTTCGAGTACAGTTAGTTACACAGCTATAGGCCAAAATTTTTTTTCTTTTTTGTCATTGAAAATTGTTTATATTTTTTATATATTTTTATATTTCTAATCTTGACTTTTTAATATTTTTATAAACAATATTTTTATGTTTGTGATCTCTATTTTCGAGAAGAAAAAAATTTAGTGCGAATATTTTTAGTTTACGGAAAGCCATGTGAAATAATAATTTTATATCATAAATATACATACATACCACCCATTATAGAAATGCTATAACCGCTTATACAATTTTTTTTTTTTTTTTTTTTTTGGTAATTATTTAAAAAAATTACCATTAATATAAGTCCGACTGCTCAAATTTTTGAAGATGAAAGCTGCAATTTGCGAATTTTTTTTCAAATTCTATCGATTGAGATAGAGTTGCTGACAAATTCCTTATTTAAAGTATAAAAATCGACAAAATATTTTATGGATACTACATTATTTTGAACTAAACCAAGTGATAATTTTACTGAAGACAACAAATAATTTCTTTTCAAATGTATATATGTATTAACTTTTAAAAGGGCAGATTTGCAACCCGAGCCCCAAACAAGTCTAGACCAAATTGAATAGAATTTTTTTAAAAATCAATATAAATTTTTTTTTCTTTAAATCAAAAGAAAAATCCATATAAAGTGTCTTTTAAATATTGCTAAGTTATGGTTAAAGAAAAAAGCTAGAAAACCCTCACACTTTTTTTGACCTAACCAGAATTTGTAATTTACCCCCACTAAAAAGTTTTAAAACCACGCCATGTATAATACATTTTTTTTAAATACAACCCATACTTCTCTATTTTCGTTCTCTCGCTCATTAATACTCTTTAATATTACACGAACTCATATTTCCAAATTTCCACCCCTTCAAAATAAACGTCAAACCAATTTCATACTCATATCTATTTATATACACATATACATATATGCGTAAACACTCCAATTCTCTCGCTCATTGAGTTCAAACAGTAGATTCGGCGTTGAACTCATATGTATATTGAAATGTTACACTCCAAATAGATGGCGTCGGCGCGAATAGCCAATTTGTTTCCGCATGAGAGTTGCCCCAATATGTGTTGTTATGTACCAAAGGATTAAAAAAAAGTAACAATTTGTTTTTCTCATATCTCGCACGCTTTATTATAAACGAAAATAGTTTAAAAATAAAATTTTTAGGAAAGAAGCAATCAATGTTTTAACTTTCTGTATTGAAATTCATCAAGAAAAAAAAAAAAAAAGAATGAAATTGAAATAGATACACCCATTGCCGTCAATTCTATATAATATGAAAATTTGCTTTTTTAAAAAAATAAAAATCAAACATCTTTTTCGTAGAATTCTATAATAAAAATGAGATAACTATCGTCGCCTTATATTCCAAAGTTTAAATAAACAAATGAAAAACTAAAAATGTTATATTGTTGTGCCATAAAATCATGAAAAAATTAAATTTTCAATTACATATACTTATAATAAAATGTAATTTATCAAAATTATATTTATCCATAAAGCTCTAATATGTATGTATATATGTATATCTAAATAGAGATTCAAAACCCAATAAAGCTTCACTTAATTGTAGAATTCCATATTAAAAAAATTTATTCAAGGAATTGATTATGGACAAGACACCAAGGGCATGAGAAGTTGCAGGCTGAATTGGATATCTTGAAACCGCTAGAACTGCTCGGAAAAATTCCGATGTAATAGATTTGTTTAAAATGAAATTCTACAAAGTTTTATGTTCTCATAACACCATTATTAAAATGTGAAATAGGGCAACCATGGTCAAACTTTTAATTTGAAAAAAATATGTCGCAATCAAAGTTGGCTTGCGTACCACCAAACAAAAAAAATGTTTCAAAAAAATATAAAATAATAATTCAATATGGCTACTGTTGTTGGAGTACCACGCTTATTTTGAGAAATTTGTATATGTGTGTAAAATACCAGCAATGGAAATATTTTGATTCTCTCGCTCTTTGAGAGTTAGAGTAATAGCGTCAAACTCATATTTCGAAGTTGGCTGAACTTCAAAGGAAACCACTCTTTATCTTCATTCTCTCCCTCATTAAACACGTCCTATTATGAGAGAGAAATTATTTTCATTCCCTCGCTCTTTGAGTACTTTGGTCCATTATCTATTATATTAATAGGCTAACAAATTTTACATATAAACCATTGCCAAGCTTAAACCCATACTAAATATGCATAAATATTTATGAAATGCATATTTATTTGTTGGCATACCTCTAAGGCAGTGCACAATTATCTAATATATAACCAATACTGCTTCATTTATCTGTAATAAGCGAATGAAAATTTTTCATGCAACTTAAATTGGTTATCTGACAATCAATTTGTAAATAAAGCGATAGCCCAGTGGGAAGCGTTAGTGGGTAGTGGTCGAGCGGTTGATGGTTCGAGTACAGTTAGTTACACAGCTATAGGCCAACATTTTTTTTCTTTTTCGTCATTGAAAATTGTTTATATTTTTTATATATTTTTATATTTCTAATCTTGACTTTTTAATATTTTTATAAACAATATTTTTATGTTTGTGATCTCTATTTTCGAGAAGAAAAAAATTTGGTGCGAATATTTTTAGTTTACGGAAAGCCATGTGAAATAATAATTTTATATCATAAATATACATACATACCACCCATTATAGAAATGCTATAACCGCTTATACAATTTCTTTTTGTTTTTTTTTTTTTTTGGTAATTATTTAAAAAAATTACCATTAATATAAGTCCGACTGCTCAAATTTTTGAAGATGAAAGCTGCAATTTGCCAATTTTTTTTCAAATTCTATCGATTGAGATAGAGTTGCTGACAAATTCCTTATTTAAAGTATAAAAATCGACAAAATATTTTATGGATACTACATTATTTTGAACTAAACCAAGTGATAATTTTACTGAAGACAACAAATAATTTCTTTTCAAATGTATATATGTATTAACTTTTAAAAGGGCAGATTTGCAACCCGAGCCCCAAACAAGTCTGGACCAAATTGAATAGAATTTTTTTAAAAATCAATATAAATTTTTTTTTCTTTAAATCAAAAGAAAAATCCATATAAAGTGTCTTTTAAATATTGCTAAGTTATGGTTAAAGAAAAAAGCTAGAAAACCCTCACACTTTTTTTGACCTAACCAGAATTTGTAATTTACCCCCACTAAAAAGTTTTAAAACCACGCCATGTATAATACATTTTTTTTAAATACAACCCATACTTCTCTATTTTCGTTCTCTCGCTCATTAATACTCTTTAATATTACACGAACTCATATTTCCAAATTTCCACCCCTTCAAAATAAACGTCAAACCAATTTCATACTCATATCTATTTATATACACATATACATATATGCGTAAACACTCCAATTCTCTCGCTCATTGAGTTCAAACAGTAGATTCGGCGTTGAACTCATATGTATATTGAAATGTTACACTCCAAATAGATGGCGTCGGCGCGAATAGCCAATTTGTTTCCGCATGAGAGTTGCCCCAATATGTGTTGTTATGTACCAAAGTATTAAAAAAAAGTAACAATTTGTTTTTCTCATATCTCGCACGCTTTATTATAAACGAAAATAGTTTAAAAATAAAATTTTTAGGAAAAAAGCAATCAATGTTTTAACTTTCTGTATTGAAATTCATCAAGAAAAAAAAAAAAAAGAATGAGATTGAAATAGATACACCCATTGCCGTCAATTCTATATAATATGAAAATTTGCTTTTTTAAAAAAATAAAAATCAAACATCTTTTTCGTAGAATTCTATAATAAAAATGAGATAACTATCGTCGCCTTATATTCCAAAGTTTAAATAAACAAATGAAAAACTAAAAATGTTATATTGTTGTGCCATAAAATCATGAAAAAATTAAATTTTCAATTACATATACTTATAATAAAATGTAATTTAACTATACAATTTTTTGGGAAAACGTTATCAAAATTATATTTATCCATAAAGCTCTAATATGTATGTATATATGTATATCTAAATAGAGATTCAAAAGCCCAATAAAGCTTCACTTAATTGTAGAATTCCATATTAAAAAAATTTATTCAAGGAATTGATTATGGACAAGACACCAAGGGCATGAGAAGTTGCAGGCTGAATTGGATATCTTGAAACCGCTAGAACTGCTCGGAAAAATTCCGATGTAATAGATTTGTTTAAAATGAAATTCTACAAAGTTTTATGTTCTCATAACACCATTATTAAAATGTGAAATAGGGCAATCAAAGTTGGCTTGCGTACCACCAAACAAAAAAAATGTTTCAAAAAAATATAAAATAATAATTCAATATGGCTACTGTTGTTGGAGTACCACGCTTATTTTGAGAAATTTGTATATGTGTGTAAAATACCAGCAATGGAAATATTTTGATTCTCTCGCTCTTTGAGAGTTAGAGTAATAGCGTCAAACTCATATTTCGAAGTTGGCTGAACTTCAAAGGAAACCACTCTTTATCTTCATTCTCTCCCTCATTAAACACGTCCTATTATGAGAGAGAAATTATTTTCATTCCCTCGCTCATTGAGTACTTTGGTCCATTATCTATTATATTAATAGGCTAACAAATTTTACATATAAACCATTGCCAAGCTTAAACCCATACTAAATATGCATAAATATTTATGAAATGCATATTTATTTGTTGGCATACCTCTAAGGCAGTGCACAATTATCTAATATATAACCAATACTGCTTCATTTATCTGTAATAAGCGAATGAAAATTTTTCATGCAACTTAAATTGGTTATCTGACAATCAATTTGTAAATAAAGCGATAGCCCAGTGGGAAGCGTTAGTGGGTAGTGGTCGAGCGGTTGATGGTTCGAGTACAGTTAGTTACACAGCTATAGGCCAACATTTTTTTTCTTTTTTGTCATTGAAAATTGTTTATATTTTTTATATATTTTTATATTTCTAATCTTGACTTTTTAATATTTTTATAAACAATATTTTTATGTTTGTGATCTCTATTTTCGAGAAGAAAAAAATTTGGTGCGAATATTTTTAGTTTACGGAAAGCCATGTGAAATAATAATTTTATATCATAAATATACATACATACCACCCATTATAGAAATGCTATAACCGCTTATACAATTTCTTTTTGTTTTTTTTTTTTTTTTTGGTAATTATTTAAAAAAATTACCATTAATATAAGTCCGACTGCTCAAATTTTTGAAGATGAAAGCTGCAATTTGCCAATTTTTTTTCAAATTCTATCGATTGAGATAGAGTTGCTGACAAATTCCTTATTTAAAGTATAAAAATCGACAAAATATTTTATGGATACTACATTATTTTGAACTAAACCAAGTGATAATTTTACTGAAGACAACAAATAATTTCTTTTCAAATGTATATATGTATTAACTTTTAAAAGGGCAGATTTGCAACCCGAGCCCCAAACAAGTCTGGACCAAATTGAATAGAATTTTTTTAAAAATCAATATAAATTTTTTTTTCTTTAAATCAAAAGAAAAATCCATATAAAGTGTCTTTTAAATATTGCTAAGTTATGGTTAAAGAAAAAAGCTAGAAAACCCTCACACTTTTTTTGACCTAACCAGAATTTGTAATTTACCCCCACTAAAAAGTTTTAAAACCACGCCATGTATAATACATTTTTTTTAAATACAACCCATACTTCTCTATTTTCGTTCTCTCGCTCATTAATACTCTTTAATATTACACGAACTCATATTTCCAAATTTCCACCCCTTCAAAATAAACGTCAAACCAATTTCATACTCATATCTATTTATATACACATATACATATATGCGTAAACACTCCAATTCTCTCGCTCATTGAGTTCAAACAGTAGATTCGGCGTTGAACTCATATGTATATTGAAATGTTACACTCCAAATAGATGGCGTCGGCGCGAATAGCCAATTTGTTTCCGCATGAGAGTTGCCCCAATATGTGTTGTTATGTACCAAAGTATTAAAAAAAAGTAACAATTTGTTTTTCTCATATCTCGCACGCTTTATTATAAACGAAAATAGTTTAAAAATAAAATTTTTAGGAAAAAAGCAATCAATGTTTTAACTTTCTGTATTGAAATTCATCAAGAAAAAAAAAAAAAAGAATGAGATTGAAATAGATACACCCATTGCCGTCAATTCTATATAATATGAAAATTTGCTTTTTTAAAAAAATAAAAATCAAACATCTTTTTCGTAGAATTCTATAATAAAAATGAGATAACTATCGTCGCCTTATATTCCAAAGTTTAAATAAACAAATGAAAAACTAAAAATGTTATATTGTTGTGCCATAAAATCATGAAAAAATTAAATTTTCAATTACATATACTTATAATAAAATGTAATTTAACTATACAATTTTTTGGGAAAACGTTATCAAAATTATATTTATCCATAAAGCTCTAATATGTATGTATATATGTATATCTAAATAGAGATTCAAAAGCCCAATAAAGCTTCACTTAATTGTAGAATTCCATATTAAAAAAATTTATTCAAGGAATTGATTATGGACAAGACACCAAGGGCATGAGAAGTTGCAGGCTGAATTGGATATCTTGAAACCGCTAGAACTGCTCGGAAAAATTCCGATGTAATAGATTTGTTTAAAATGAAATTCTACAAAGTTTTATGTTCTCATAACACCATTATTAAAATGTGAAATAGGGCAACCATGGTCAAACTTTTAATTTGAAAAAAATATGTCGCAATCAAAGTTGGCTTGCGTACCACCAAACAAAAAAAATGTTTCAAAAAAATATAAAATAATAATTCAATATGGCTACTGTTGTTGTATATGTGTGTAAAATACCAGCAATGGAAATATTTTGATTCTCTCGCTCTTTGAGAGTTAGAGTAATAGCGTCAAACTCATATTTCGAAGTTGGCTGAACTTCAAAGGAAACCACTCTTTATCTTCATTCTCTCCCTCATTAAACACGTCCTATTATGAGAGAGAAATTATTTTCATTCCCTCGCTCATTGAGTACTTTGGTCCATTATCTATTATATTAATAGGCTAACAAATTTTACATATAAACCATTGCCAAGCTTAAACCCATACTAAATATGCATAAATATTTATGAAATGCATATTTATTTGTTGGCATACCTCTAAGGCAGTGCACAATTATCTAATATATAACCAATACTGCTTCATTTATCTGTAATAAGCGAATGAAAATTTTTCATGCAACTTAAATTGGTTATCTGACAATCAATTTGTAAATAAAGCGATAGCCCAGTGGGAAGCGTTAGTGGGTAGTGGTCGAGCGGTTGATGGTTCGAGTACAGTTAGTTACACAGCTATAGGCCAACATTTTTTTTCTTTTTTGTCATTGAAAATTGTTTATATTTTTTATATATTTTTATATTTCTAATCTTGACTTTTTAATATTTTTATAAACAATATTTTTATGTTTGTGATCTCTATTTTCGAGAAGAAAAAAATTTGGTGCGAATATTTTTAGTTTACGGAAAGCCATGTGAAATAATAATTTTATATCATAAATATACATACATACCACCCATTATAGAAATGCTATAACCGCTTATACAATTTCTTTTTGTTTTTTTTTTTTTTTGGTAATTATTTAAAAAAATTACCATTAATATAAGTCCGACTGCTCAAATTTTTGAAGATGAAAGCTGCAATTTGCCAATTTTTTTTCAAATTCTATCGATTGAGATAGAGTTGCTGACAAATTCCTTATTTAAAGTATAAAAATCGACAAAATATTTTATGGATACTACATTATTTTGAACTAAACCAAGTGATAATTTTACTGAAGACAACAAATAATTTCTTTTCAAATGTATATATGTATTAACTTTTAAAAGGGCAGATTTGCAACCCGAGCCCCAAACAAGTCTGGACCAAATTGAATAGAATTTTTTTAAAAATCAATATAAATTTTTTTTTCTTTAAATCAAAAGAAAAATCCATATAAAGTGTCTTTTAAATATTGCTAAGTTATGGTTAAAGAAAAAAGCTAGAAAACCCTCACACTTTTTTTGACCTAACCAGAATTTGTAATTTACCCCCACTAAAAAGTTTTAAAACCACGCCATGTATAATACATTTTTTTTAAATACAACCCATACTTCTCTATTTTCGTTCTCTCGCTCATTAATACTCTTTAATATTACACGAACTCATATTTCCAAATTTCCACCCCTTCAAAATAAACGTCAAACCAATTTCATACTCATATCTATTTATATACACATATACATATATGCGTAAACACTCCAATTCTCTCGCTCATTGAGTTCAAACAGTAGATTCGGCGTTGAACTCATATGTATATTGAAATGTTACACTCCAAATAGATGGCGTCGGCGCGAATAGCCAATTTGTTTCCGCATGAGAGTTGCCCCAATATGTGTTGTTATGTACCAAAGTATTAAAAAAAAGTAACAATTTGTTTTTCTCATATCTCGCACGCTTTATTATAAACGAAAATAGTTTAAAAATAAAATTTTTAGGAAAAAAGCAATCAATGTTTTAACTTTCTGTATTGAAATTCATCAAGAAAAAAAAAAAAGAATGAGATTGAAATAGATACACCCATTGCCGTCAATTCTATATAATATGAAAATTTGCTTTTTTAAAAAAATAAAAATCAAACATCTTTTTCGTAGAATTCTATAATAAAAATGAGATAACTATCGTCGCCTTATATTCCAAAGTTTAAATAAACAAATGAAAAACTAAAAATGTTATATTGTTGTGCCATAAAATCATGAAAAAATTAAATTTTCAATTACATATACTTATAATAAAATGTAATTTAACTATACAATTTTTTGGGAAAACGTTATCAAAATTATATTTATCCATAAAGCTCTAATATGTATGTATATATGTATATCTAAATAGAGATTCAAAAGCCCAATAAAGCTTCACTTAATTGTAGAATTCCATATTAAAAAAATTTATTCAAGGAATTGATTATGGACAAGACACCAAGGGCATGAGAAGTTGCAGGCTGAATTGGATATCTTGAAACCGCTAGAACTGCTCGGAAAAATTCCGATGTAATAGATTTGTTTAAAATGAAATTCTACAAAGTTTTATGTTCTCATAACACCATTATTAAAATGTGAAATAGGGCAACCATGGTCAAACTTTTAATTTGAAAAAAATATGTCGCAATCAAAGTTGGCTTGCGTACCACCAAACAAAAAAAATGTTTCAAAAAAATATAAAATAATAATTCAATATGGCTACTGTTGTTGGAGTACCACGCTTATTTTGAGAAATTTGTATATGTGTGTAAAATACCAGCAATGGAAATATTTTGATTCTCTCGCTCTTTGAGAGTTAGAGTAATAGCGTCAAACTCATATTTCGAAGTTGGCTGAACTTCAAAGGAAACCACTCTTTATCTTCATTCTCTCCCTCATTAAACACGTCCTATTATGAGAGAGAAATTATTTTCATTCCCTCGCTCATTGAGTACTTTGGTCCATTATCTATTATATTAATAGGCTAACAAATTTTACATATAAACCATTGCCAAGCTTAAACCCATACTAAATATGCATAAATATTTATGAAATGCATATTTATTTGTTGGCATACCTCTAAGGCAGTGCACAATTATCTAATATATAACCAATACTGCTTCATTTATCTGTAATAAGCGAATGAAAATTTTTCATGCAACTTAAATTGGTTATCTGACAATCAATTTGTAAATAAAGCGATAGCCCAGTGGGAAGCGTTAGTGGGTAGTGGTCGAGCGGTTGATGGTTCGAGTACAGTTAGTTACACAGCTATAGGCCAACATTTTTTTTCTTTTTTGTCATTGAAAATTGTTTATATTTTTTATATATTTTTATATTTCTAATCTTGACTTTTTAATATTTTTATAAACAATATTTTTATGTTTGTGATCTCTATTTTCGAGAAGAAAAAAATTTGGTGCGAATATTTTTAGTTTACGGAAAGCCATGTGAAATAATAATTTTATATCATAAATATACATACATACCACCCATTATAGAAATGCTATAACCGCTTATACAATTTCTTTTTGTTTTTTTTTTTTTTGGTAATTATTTAAAAAAATTACCATTAATATAAGTCCGACTGCTCAAATTTTTGAAGATGAAAGCTGCAATTTGCCAATTTTTTTTCAAATTCTATCGATTGAGATAGAGTTGCTGACAAATTCCTTATTTAAAGTATAAAAATCGACAAAATATTTTATGGATACTACATTATTTTGAACTAAACCAAGTGATAATTTTACTGAAGACAACAAATAATTTCTTTTCAAATGTATATATGTATTAACTTTTAAAAGGGCAGATTTGCAACCCGAGCCCCAAACAAGTCTGGACCAAATTGAATAGAATTTTTTTAAAAATCAATATAAATTTTTTTTTCTTTAAATCAAAAGAAAAATCCATATAAAGTGTCTTTTAAATATTGCTAAGTTATGGTTAAAGAAAAAAGCTAGAAAACCCTCACACTTTTTTTGACCTAACCAGAATTTGTAATTTACCCCCACTAAAAAGTTTTAAAACCACGCCATGTATAATACATTTTTTTTAAATACAACCCATACTTCTCTATTTTCGTTCTCTCGCTCATTAATACTCTTTAATATTACACGAACTCATATTTCCAAATTTCCACCCCTTCAAAATAAACGTCAAACCAATTTCATACTCATATCTATTTATATACACATATACATATATGCGTAAACACTCCAATTCTCTCGCTCATTGAGTTCAAACAGTAGATTCGGCGTTGAACTCATATGTATATTGAAATGTTACACTCCAAATAGATGGCGTCGGCGCGAATAGCCAATTTGTTTCCGCATGAGAGTTGCCCCAATATGTGTTGTTATGTACCAAAGTATTAAAAAAAAGTAACAATTTGTTTTTCTCATATCTCGCACGCTTTATTATAAACGAAAATAGTTTAAAAATAAAATTTTTAGGAAAAAAGCAATCAATGTTTTAACTTTCTGTATTGAAATTCATCAAGAAAAAAAAAAAAAAGAATGAGATTGAAATAGATACACCCATTGCCGTCAATTCTATATAATATGAAAATTTGCTTTTTTAAAAAAATAAAAATCAAACATCATTTTCGTAGAATTCTATAATAAAAATGAGATAACTATCGTCGCCTTATATTCCAAAGTTTAAATAAACAAATGAAAAACTAAAAATGTTATATTGTTGTGCCATAAAATCATGAAAAAATTAAATTTTCAATTACATATACTTATAATAAAATGTAATTTAACTATACAATTTTTTGGGAAAACGTTATCAAAATTATATTTATCCATAAAGCTCTAATATGTATGTATATATGTATATCTAAATAGAGATTCAAAAGCCCAATAAAGCTTCACTTAATTGTAGAATTCCATATTAAAAAAATTTATTCAAGGAATTGATTATGGACAAGACACCAAGGGCATGAGAAGTTGCAGGCTGAATTGGATATCTTGAAACCGCTAGAACTGCTCGGAAAAATTCCGATGTAATAGATTTGTTTAAAATGAAATTCTACAAAGTTTTATGTTCTCATAACACCATTATTAAAATGTGAAATAGGGCAACCATGGTCAAACTTTTAATTTGAAAAAAATATGTCGCAATCAAAGTTGGCTTGCGTACCACCAAACAAAAAAAATGTTTCAAAAAAATATAAAATAATAATTCAATATGGCTACTGTTGTTGGAGTACCACGCTTATTTTGAGAAATTTGTATATGTGTGTAAAATACCAGCAATGGAAATATTTTGATTCTCTCGCTCTTTGAGAGTTAGAGTAATAGCGTCAAACTCATATTTCGAAGTTGGCTGAACTTCAAAGGAAACCACTCTTTATCTTCATTCTCTCCCTCATTAAACACGTCCTATTATGAGAGAGAAATTATTTTCATTCCCTCGCTCATTGAGTACTTTGGTCCATTATTTATATTAATAATAGGCTAACAAATTTTACATATAAACCATTGCCAAGCTTAAACCCATACTAAATATGCATAAATATTTATGAAATGCATATTTATTTGTTGGCATACCTCTAAGGCAGTGCACAATTATCTAATATATAACCAATACTGCTTCATTTATCTGTAATAAGCGAATGAAAATTTTTCATGCAACTTAAATTGGTTATCTGACAATCAATTTGTAAATAAAGCGATAGCCCAGTGGGAAGCGTTAGTGGGTAGTGGTCGAGCGGTTGATGGTTCGAGTACAGTTAGTTACACAGCTATAGGCCAAAATTTTTTTTCTTTTTTGTCATTGAAAATTGTTTATATTTTTTATATATTTTTATATTTCTAATCTTGACTTTTTAATATTTTTATAAACAATATTTTTATGTTTGTGATCTCTATATTCGAGAAGAAAAAAATTTAGTGCGAATATTTTTAGTTTACGGAAAGCCATGTGAAATAATAATTTTATATCATAAATATACATACATACCACCCATTATAGAAATGCTATAACCGCTTATACAATTTTTTTTTTTTTTTTTTTTTTGGTAATTATTTAAAAAAATTACCATTAATATAAGTCCGACTGCTCAAATTTTTGAAGATGAAAGCTGCAATTTGCGAATTTTTTTTCAAATTCTATCGATTGAGATAGAGTTGCTGACAAATTCCTTATTTAAAGTATAAAAATCGACAAAATATTTTATGGATACTACATTATTTTGAACTAAACCAAGTGATAATTTTACTGAAGACAACAAATAATTTCTTTTCAAATGTATATATGTATTAACTTTTAAAAGGGCAGATTTGCAACCCGAGCCCCAAACAAGTCTAGACCAAATTGAATAGAATTTTTTTAAAAATCAATATAAATTTTTTTTTCTTTAAATCAAAAGAAAAATCCATATAAAGTGTCTTTTAAATATTGCTAAGTTATGGTTAAAGAAAAAAGCTAGAAAACCCTCACACTTTTTTTGACCTAACCAGAATTTGTAATTTACCCCCACTAAAAAGTTTTAAAACCACGCCATGTATAATACATTTTTTTTAAATACAACCCATACTTCTCTATTTTCGTTCTCTCGCTCATTAATACTCTTTAATATTACACGAACTCATATTTCCAAATTTCCACCCCTTCAAAATAAACGTCAAACCAATTTCATACTCATATCTATTTATATACACATATACATATATGCGTAAACACTCCAATTCTCTCGCTCATTGAGTTCAAACAGTAGATTCGGCGTTGAACTCATATGTATATTGAAATGTTACACTCCAAATAGATGGCGTCGGCGCGAATAGCCAATTTGTTTCCGCATGAGAGTTGCCCCAATATGTGTTGTTATGTACCAAAGGATTAAAAAAAAGTAACAATTTGTTTTTCTCATATCTCGCACGCTTTATTATAAACGAAAATAGTTTAAAAATAAAATTTTTAGGAAAGAAGCAATCAATGTTTTAACTTTCTGTATTGAAATTCATCAAGAAAAAAAAAAAAAAAGAATGAAATTGAAATAGATACACCCATTGCCGTCAATTCTATATAATATGAAAATTTGCTTTTTTAAAAAAATAAAAATCAAACATCTTTTTCGTAGAATTCTATAATAAAAATGAGATAACTATCGTCGCCTTATATTCCAAAGTTTAAATAAACAAATGAAAAACTAAAAATGTTATATTGTTGTGCCATAAAATCATGAAAAAATTAAATTTTCAATTACATATACTTATAATAAAATGTAATTTATCAAAATTATATTTATCCATAAAGCTCTAATATGTATGTATATATGTATATCTAAATAGAGATTCAAAACCCAATAAAGCTTCACTTAATTGTAGAATTCCATATTAAAAAAATTTATTCAAGGAATTGATTATGGACAAGACACCAAGGGCATGAGAAGTTGCAGGCTGAATTGGATATCTTGAAACCGCTAGAACTGCTCGGAAAAATTCCGATGTAATAGATTTGTTTAAAATGAAATTCTACAAAGTTTTATGTTCTCATAACACCATTATTAAAATGTGAAATAGGGCAACCATGGTCAAACTTTTAATTTGAAAAAAATATGTCGCAATCAAAGTTGGCTTGCGTACCACCAAACAAAAAAAATGTTTCAAAAAAATATAAAATAATAATTCAATATGGCTACTGTTGTTGGAGTACCACGCTTATTTTGAGAAATTTGTATATGTGTGTAAAATACCAGCAATGGAAATATTTTGATTCTCTCGCTCTTTGAGAGTTAGAGTAATAGCGTCAAACTCATATTTCGAAGTTGGCTGAACTTCAAAGGAAACCACTCTTTATCTTCATTCTCTCCCTCATTAAACACGTCCTATTATGAGAGAGAAATTATTTTCATTCCCTCGCTCTTTGAGTACTTTGGTCCATTATCTATTATATTAATAGGCTAACAAATTTTACATATAAACCATTGCCAAGCTTAAACCCATACTAAATATGCATACATATTTATGAAATGCATATTTATTTGTTGGCATACCTCTAAGGCAGTGCACAATTATCTAATATATAACCAATACTGCTTCGTTTATCTGTAATAAGCGAATGAAAATTTTTCATGCAACTTAAATTGGTTATCTGACAATCAATTTGTAAATAAAGCGATAGCCCAGTGGGAAGCGTTAGTGGGTAGTGGTCGAGCGGTTGATGGTTCGAGTACAGTTAGTTACACAGCTATAGGCCAAAATTTTTTTTCTTTTTTGTCATTGAAAATTGTTTATATTTTTTATATATTTTTATATTTCTAATCTTGACTTTTTAATATTTTTATAAACAATATTTTTATGTTTGTGATCTCTATTTTCGAGAAGAAAAAAATTTGGTGCGAATATTTTTAGTTTACGGAAAGCCATGTGAAATAATAATTTTATATCATAAATATACATACATACCACCCATTATAGAAATGCTATAACCGCTTATACAATTTCTTTTTTTTTTTTTTTTTTTTGGTAATTATTTCAAAAAATTACCATTAATATAAGTCCGACTGCTCAAATTTTTGAAGATGAAAGCTGTAATTTGCGAATTTTTTTTAAAATTCTATCGATTGAGATAGAGTTGCTGACAAATTCCTTATTTAAAGTATAAAAATCGACAAAATATTTTATGGATACTACATTATTTTGAACTAAACCAAGTGATAATTTTACTGAAGACAACAAATAATTTCTTTTCAAATGTATATATGTATTAACTTTTAAAAGGCCAGATTTGCAACCCGAGCCCCAAACAAGTCTAGACCAAATTGAATAGAATTTTTTTAAAAATCAATATAAATTTTTTTTTCTTTAAATCAAAAGAAAAATCCATATAAAGTGTCTTTTAAATATTGCTAAGTTATGGTTAAAGAAAAAAGCTAGAAAACCCTCACACTTTTTTTGACCTAACCAGAATTTGTAATTTACCCCCACTAAAAAGTTTTAAAACCACGCCATGTATAATACATTTTTTTTAAATACAACCCATACTTCTCTATTTTCGTTCTCTCGCTCATTAATACTCTTTAATATTACACGAACTCATATTTCCAAATTTCCACCCCTTCAAAATAAACGTCAAACCAATTTCATACTCATATCTATTTATATACACATATACATATATGCGTAAACACTCCAATTCTCTCGCTCATTGAGTTCAAACAGTAGATTCGGCGTTGAACTCATATGTATATTGAAATGTTACACTCCAAATAGATGGCGTCGGCGCGAATAGCCAATTTGTTTCCGCATGAGAGTTGCCCCAATATGTGTTGTTATGTACCAAAGGATTAAAAAAAAGTAACAATTTGTTTTTCTCATATCTCGCACGCTTTATTATAAACGAAAATAGTTTAAAAATAAAATTTTTAGGAAAGAAGCAATCAATGTTTTAACTTTCTGTATTGAAATTCATCAAGAAAAAAAAAAAGAATGAGATTGAAATAGATACACCCATTGCCGTCAATTCTATATAATATGAAAATTTGCTTTTTTAAAAAAATAAAAATCAAACATCTTTTTCGTAGAATTCTATAATAAAAATGAGATAACTATCGTCGCCTTATATTCCAAAGTTTAAATAAACAAATGAAAAACTAAAAATGTTATATTGTTGTGCCATAAAATCATGAAAAAATTAAATTTTCAATTACATATACTTATAATAAAATGTAATTTAACTATACAATTTTTTGGGAAAACGTTATCAAAATTATATTTATCCATAAAGCTCTAATATGTATGTATATATGTATATCTAAATAGAGATTCAAAAGCCCAATAAAGCTTCACTTAATTGTAGAATTCCATATTAAAAAAATTTATTCAAGGAATTGATTATGGACAAGACACCAAGGGCATAAGAAGTTGCAGGCTGAATTGGATATCTTGAAACCGCTAGAACTGCTCGGAAAAATTCCGATGTAATAGATTTGTTTAAAATGAAATTCTACAAAGTTTTATGTTCTCATAACACCATTATTAAAATGTGAAATAGGGCAACCATGGTCAAACTTTTAATTTGAAAAAAATATGTCGCAATCAAAGTTGGCTTGCGTACCACCAAACAAAAAAAATGTTTCAAAAAAATATAAAATAATAATTCAATATGGCTACTGTTGTTGTATATGTGTGTAAAATACCAGCAATGGAAATATTTTGATTCTCTCGCTCTTTGAGAGTTAGAGTAATAGCGTCAAACTCATATTTCGAAGTTGGCTGAACTTCAAAGGAAACCACTCTTTATCTTCATTCTCTCCCTCATTAAACACGTCCTATTATGAGAGAGAAATTATTTTCATTCCCTCGCTCATTGAGTACTTTGGTCCATTATCTATTATATTAATAGGCTAACAAATTTTACATATAAACCATTGCCAAGCTTAAACCCATACTAAATATGCATAAATATTTATGAAATGCATATTTATTTGTTGGCATACCTCTAAGGCAGTGCACAATTATCTAATATATAACCAATACTGCTTCATTTATCTGTAATAAGCGAATGAAAATTTTTCATGCAACTTAAATTGGTTATCTGACAATCAATTTGTAAATAAAGCGATAGCCCAGTGGGAAGCGTTAGTGGGTAGTGGTCGAGCGGTTGATGGTTCGAGTACAGTTAGTTACACAGCTATAGGCCAACATTTTTTTTCTTTTTTGTCATTGAAAATTGTTTATATTTTTTATATATTTTTATATTTCTAATCTTGACTTTTTAATATTTTTATAAACAATATTTTTATGTTTGTGATCTCTATTTTCGAGAAGAAAAAAATTTGGTGCGAATATTTTTAGTTTACGGAAAGCCATGTGAAATAATAATTTTATATCATAAATATACATACATACCACCCATTATAGAAATGCTATAACCGCTTATACAATTTCTTTTTGTTTTTTTTTTTTTTTGGTAATTATTTAAAAAAATTACCATTAATATAAGTCCGACTGCTCAAATTTTTGAAGATGAAAGCTGCAATTTGCCAATTTTTTTTCAAATTCTATCGATTGAGATAGAGTTGCTGACAAATTCCTTATTTAAAGTATAAAAATCGACAAAATATTTTATGGATACTACATTATTTTGAACTAAACCAAGTGATAATTTTACTGAAGACAACAA
Organism: Campiglossa producta; assembly: GCA_964058755.1. NCBI lineage: Eukaryota > Metazoa > Arthropoda > Insecta > Diptera > Tephritidae > Campiglossa > Campiglossa producta. The sequence continues at coordinate 103,884,254 of CAXKVI010000003.1, forward strand.
ATAATTTCTTTTCAAATGTATATATGTATTAACTTTTAAAAGGGCAGATTTGCAACCCGAGCCCCAAACAAGTCTGGACCAAATTGAATAGAATTTTTTTAAAAATCAATATAAATTTTTTTTTCTTTAAATCAAAAGAAAAATCCATATAAAGTGTCTTTTAAATATTGCTAAGTTATGGTTAAAGAAAAAAGCTAGAAAACCCTCACACTTTTTTTGACCTAACCAGAATTTGTAATTTACCCCCACTAAAAAGTTTTAAAACCACGCCATGTATAATACATTTTTTTTAAATACAACCCATACTTCTCTATTTTCGTTCTCTCGCTCATTAATACTCTTTAATATTACACGAACTCATATTTCCAAATTTCCACCCCTTCAAAATAAACGTCAAACCAATTTCATACTCATATCTATTTATATACACATATACATATATGCGTAAACACTCCAATTCTCTCGCTCATTGAGTTCAAACAGTAGATTCGGCGTTGAACTCATATGTATATTGAAATGTTACACTCCAAATAGATGGCGTCGGCGCGAATAGCCAATTTGTTTCCGCATGAGAGTTGCCCCAATATGTGTTGTTATGTACCAAAGTATTAAAAAAAAGTAACAATTTGTTTTTCTCATATCTCGCACGCTTTATTATAAACGAAAATAGTTTAAAAATAAAATTTTTAGGAAAAAAGCAATCAATGTTTTAACTTTCTGTATTGAAATTCATCAAGAAAAAAAAAAAAGAATGAGATTGAAATAGATACACCCATTGCCGTCAATTCTATATAATATGAAAATTTGCTTTTTTAAAAAAATAAAAATCAAACATCTTTTTCGTAGAATTCTATAATAAAAATGAGATAACTATCGTCGCCTTATATTCCAAAGTTTAAATAAACAAATGAAAAACTAAAAATGTTATATTGTTGTGCCATAAAATCATGAAAAAATTAAATTTTCAATTACATATACTTATAATAAAATGTAATTTAACTATACAATTTTTTGGGAAAACGTTATCAAAATTATATTTATCCATAAAGCTCTAATATGTATGTATATATGTATATCTAAATAGAGATTCAAAAGCCCAATAAAGCTTCACTTAATTGTAGAATTCCATATTAAAAAAATTTATTCAAGGAATTGATTATGGACAAGACACCAAGGGCATGAGAAGTTGCAGGCTGAATTGGATATCTTGAAACCGCTAGAACTGCTCGGAAAAATTCCGATGTAATAGATTTGTTTAAAATGAAATTCTACAAAGTTTTATGTTCTCATAACACCATTATTAAAATGTGAAATAGGGCAACCATGGTCAAACTTTTAATTTGAAAAAAATATGTCGCAATCAAAGTTGGCTTGCGTACCACCAAACAAAAAAAATGTTTCAAAAAAATATAAAATAATAATTCAATATGGCTACTGTTGTTGTATATGTGTGTAAAATACCAGCAATGGAAATATTTTGATTCTCTCGCTCTTTGAGAGTTAGAGTAATAGCGTCAAACTCATATTTCGAAGTTGGCTGAACTTCAAAGGAAACCACTCTTTATCTTCATTCTCTCCCTCATTAAACACGTCCTATTATGAGAGAGAAATTATTTTCATTCCCTCGCTCATTGAGTACTTTGGTCCATTATCTATTATATTAATAGGCTAACAAATTTTACATATAAACCATTGCCAAGCTTAAACCCATACTAAATATGCATAAATATTTATGAAATGCATATTTATTTGTTGGCATACCTCTAAGGCAGTGCACAATTATCTAATATATAACCAATACTGCTTCATTTATCTGTAATAAGCGAATGAAAATTTTTCATGCAACTTAAATTGGTTATCTGACAATCAATTTGTAAATAAAGCGATAGCCCAGTGGGAAGCGTTAGTGGGTAGTGGTCGAGCGGTTGATGGTTCGAGTACAGTTAGTTACACAGCTATAGGCCAACATTTTTTTTCTTTTTTGTCATTGAAAATTGTTTATATTTTTTATATATTTTTATATTTCTAATCTTGACTTTTTAATATTTTTATAAACAATATTTTTATGTTTGTGATCTCTATTTTCGAGAAGAAAAAAATTTGGTGCGAATATTTTTAGTTTACGGAAAGCCATGTGAAATAATAATTTTATATCATAAATATACATACATACCACCCATTATAGAAATGCTATAACCGCTTATACAATTTCTTTTTGTTTTTTTTTTTTTTTGGTAATTATTTAAAAAAATTACCATTAATATAAGTCCGACTGCTCAAATTTTTGAAGATGAAAGCTGCAATTTGCCAATTTTTTTTCAAATTCTATCGATTGAGATAGAGTTGCTGACAAATTCCTTATTTAAAGTATAAAAATCGACAAAATATTTTATGGATACTACATTATTTTGAACTAAACCAAGTGATAATTTTACTGAAGACAACAAATAATTTCTTTTCAAATGTATATATGTATTAACTTTTAAAAGGGCAGATTTGCAACCCGAGCCCCAAACAAGTCTGGACCAAATTGAATAGAATTTTTTTAAAAATCAATATAAATTTTTTTTTCTTTAAATCAAAAGAAAAATCCATATAAAGTGTCTTTTAAATATTGCTAAGTTATGGTTAAAGAAAAAAGCTAGAAAACCCTCACACTTTTTTTGACCTAACCAGAATTTGTAATTTACCCCCACTAAAAAGTTTTAAAACCACGCCATGTATAATACATTTTTTTTAAATACAACCCATACTTCTCTATTTTCGTTCTCTCGCTCATTAATACTCTTTAATATTACACGAACTCATATTTCCAAATTTCCACCCCTTCAAAATAAACGTCAAACCAATTTCATACTCATATCTATTTATATACACATATACATATATGCGTAAACACTCCAATTCTCTCGCTCATTGAGTTCAAACAGTAGATTCGGCGTTGAACTCATATGTATATTGAAATGTTACACTCCAAATAGATGGCGTCGGCGCGAATAGCCAATTTGTTTCCGCATGAGAGTTGCCCCAATATGTGTTGTTATGTACCAAAGTATTAAAAAAAAGTAACAATTTGTTTTTCTCATATCTCGCACGCTTTATTATAAACGAAAATAGTTTAAAAATAAAATTTTTAGGAAAAAAGCAATCAATGTTTTAACTTTCTGTATTGAAATTCATCAAGAAAAAAAAAAAAGAATGAGATTGAAATAGATACACCCATTGCCGTCAATTCTATATAATATGAAAATTTGCTTTTTTAAAAAAATAAAAATCAAACATCTTTTTCGTAGAATTCTATAATAAAAATGAGATAACTATCGTCGCCTTATATTCCAAAGTTTAAATAAACAAATGAAAAACTAAAAATGTTATATTGTTGTGCCATAAAATCATGAAAAAATTAAATTTTCAATTACATATACTTATAATAAAATGTAATTTAACTATACAATTTTTTGGGAAAACGTTATCAAAATTATATTTATCCATAAAGCTCTAATATGTATGTATATATGTATATCTAAATAGAGATTCAAAAGCCCAATAAAGCTTCACTTAATTGTAGAATTCCATATTAAAAAAATTTATTCAAGGAATTGATTATGGACAAGACACCAAGGGCATGAGAAGTTGCAGGCTGAATTGGATATCTTGAAACCGCTAGAACTGCTCGGAAAAATTCCGATGTAATAGATTTGTTTAAAATGAAATTCTACAAAGTTTTATGTTCTCATAACACCATTATTAAAATGTGAAATAGGGCAACCATGGTCAAACTTTTAATTTGAAAAAAATATGTCGCAATCAAAGTTGGCTTGCGTACCACCAAACAAAAAAAATGTTTCAAAAAAATATAAAATAATAATTCAATATGGCTACTGTTGTTGGAGTACCACGCTTATTTTGAGAAATTTGTATATGTGTGTAAAATACCAGCAATGGAAATATTTTGATTCTCTCGCTCTTTGAGAGTTAGAGTAATAGCGTCAAACTCATATTTCGAAGTTGGCTGAACTTCAAAGGAAACCACTCTTTATCTTCATTCTCTCCCTCATTAAACACGTCCTATTATGAGAGAGAAATTATTTTCATTCCCTCGCTCATTGAGTACTTTGGTCCATTATTTATATTAATAATAGGCTAACAAATTTTACATATAAACCATTGCCAAGCTTAAACCCATACTAAATATGCATAAATATTTATGAAATGCATATTTATTTGTTGGCATACCTCTAAGGCAGTGCACAATTATCTAATATATAACCAATACTGCTTCATTTATCTGTAATAAGCGAATGAAAATTTTTCATGCAACTTAAATTGGTTATCTGACAATCAATTTGTAAATAAAGCGATAGCCCAGTGGGAAGCGTTAGTGGGTAGTGGTCGAGCGGTTGATGGTTCGAGTACAGTTAGTTACACAGCTATAGGCCAACATTTTTTTTCTTTTTTGTCATTGAAAATTGTTTATATTTTTTATATATTTTTATATTTCTAATCTTGACTTTTTAATATTTTTATAAACAATATTTTTATGTTTGTGATCTCTATTTTCGAGAAGAAAAAAATTTGGTGCGAATATTTTTAGTTTACGGAAAGCCATGTGAAATAATAATTTTATATCATAAATATACATACATACCACCCATTATAGAAATGCTATAACCGCTTATACAATTTCTTTTTGTTTTTTTTTTTTTTTTTGGTAATTATTTAAAAAAATTACCATTAATATAAGTCCGACTGCTCAAATTTTTGAAGATGAAAGCTGCAATTTGCCAATTTTTTTTCAAATTCTATCGATTGAGATAGAGTTGCTGACAAATTCCTTATTTAAAGTATAAAAATCGACAAAATATTTTATGGATACTACATTATTTTGAACTAAACCAAGTGATAATTTTACTGAAGACAACAAATAATTTCTTTTCAAATGTATATATGTATTAACTTTTAAAAGGGCAGATTTGCAACCCGAGCCCCAAACAAGTCTGGACCAAATTGAATAGAATTTTTTTAAAAATCAATATAAATTTTTTTTTCTTTAAATCAAAAGAAAAATCCATATAAAGTGTCTTTTAAATATTGCTAAGTTATGGTTAAAGAAAAAAGCTAGAAAACCCTCACACTTTTTTTGACCTAACCAGAATTTGTAATTTACCCCCACTAAAAAGTTTTAAAACCACGCCATGTATAATACATTTTTTTTAAATACAACCCATACTTCTCTATTTTCGTTCTCTCGCTCATTAATACTCTTTAATATTACACGAACTCATATTTCCAAATTTCCACCCCTTCAAAATAAACGTCAAACCAATTTCATACTCATATCTATTTATATACACATATACATATATGCGTAAACACTCCAATTCTCTCGCTCATTGAGTTCAAACAGTAGATTCGGCGTTGAACTCATATGTATATTGAAATGTTACACTCCAAATAGATGGCGTCGGCGCGAATAGCCAATTTGTTTCCGCATGAGAGTTGCCCCAATATGTGTTGTTATGTACCAAAGTATTAAAAAAAAGTAACAATTTGTTTTTCTCATATCTCGCACGCTTTATTATAAACGAAAATAGTTTAAAAATAAAATTTTTAGGAAAAAAGCAATCAATGTTTTAACTTTCTGTATTGAAATTCATCAAGAAAAAAAAAAAAAAGAATGAGATTGAAATAGATACACCCATTGCCGTCAATTCTATATAATATGAAAATTTGCTTTTTTAAAAAAATAAAAATCAAACATCTTTTTCGTAGAATTCTATAATAAAAATGAGATAACTATCGTCGCCTTATATTCCAAAGTTTAAATAAACAAATGAAAAACTAAAAATGTTATATTGTTGTGCCATAAAATCATGAAAAAATTAAATTTTCAATTACATATACTTATAATAAAATGTAATTTAACTATACAATTTTTTGGGAAAACGTTATCAAAATTATATTTATCCATAAAGCTCTAATATGTATGTATATATGTATATCTAAATAGAGATTCAAAAGCCCAATAAAGCTTCACTTAATTGTAGAATTCCATATTAAAAAAATTTATTCAAGGAATTGATTATGGACAAGACACCAAGGGCATGAGAAGTTGCAGGCTGAATTGGATATCTTGAAACCGCTAGAACTGCTCGGAAAAATTCCGATGTAATAGATTTGTTTAAAATGAAATTCTACAAAGTTTTATGTTCTCATAACACCATTATTAAAATGTGAAATAGGGCAACCATGGTCAAACTTTTAATTTGAAAAAAATATGTCGCAATCAAAGTTGGCTTGCGTACCACCAAACAAAAAAAATGTTTCAAAAAAATATAAAATAATAATTCAATATGGCTACTGTTGTTGGAGTACCACGCTTATTTTGAGAAATTTGTATATGTGTGTAAAATACCAGCAATGGAAATATTTTGATTCTCTCGCTCTTTGAGAGTTAGAGTAATAGCGTCAAACTCATATTTCGAAGTTGGCTGAACTTCAAAGGAAACCACTCTTTATCTTCATTCTCTCCCTCATTAAACACGTCCTATTATGAGAGAGAAATTATTTTCATTCCCTCGCTCATTGAGTACTTTGGTCCATTATCTATTATATTAATAGGCTAACAAATTTTACATATAAACCATTGCCAAGCTTAAACCCATACTAAATATGCATAAATATTTATGAAATGCATATTTATTTGTTGGCATACCTCTAAGGCAGTGCACAATTATCTAATATATAACCAATACTGCTTCATTTATCTGTAATAAGCGAATGAAAATTTTTCATGCAACTTAAATTGGTTATCTGACAATCAATTTGTAAATAAAGCGATAGCCCAGTGGGAAGCGTTAGTGGGTAGTGGTCGAGCGGTTGATGGTTCGAGTACAGTTAGTTACACAGCTATAGGCCAAAATTTTTTTTCTTTTTTGTCATTGAAAATTGTTTATATTTTTTATATATTTTTATATTTCTAATCTTGACTTTTTAATATTTTTATAAACAATATTTTTATGTTTGTGATCTCTATTTTCGAGAAGAAAAAAATTTAGTGCGAATATTTTTAGTTTACGGAAAGCCATGTGAAATAATAATTTTATATCATAAATATACATACATACCACCCATTATAGAAATGCTATAACCGCTTATACAATTTTTTTTTTTTTTTTTTTTTGGTAATTATTTAAAAAAATTACCATTAATATAAGTCCGACTGCTCAAATTTTTGAAGATGAAAGCTGCAATTTGCGAATTTTTTTTCAAATTCTATCGATTGAGATAGAGTTGCTGACAAATTCCTTATTTAAAGTATAAAAATCGACAAAATATTTTATGGATACTACATTATTTTGAACTAAACCAAGTGATAATTTTACTGAAGACAACAAATAATTTCTTTTCAAATGTATATATGTATTAACTTTTAAAAGGGCAGATTTGCAACCCGAGCCCCAAACAAGTCTAGACCAAATTGAATAGAATTTTTTTAAAAATCAATATAAATTTTTTTTTCTTTAAATCAAAAGAAAAATCCATATAAAGTGTCTTTTAAATATTGCTAAGTTATGGTTAAAGAAAAAAGCTAGAAAACCCTCACACTTTTTTTGACCTAACCAGAATTTGTAATTTACCCCCACTAAAAAGTTTTAAAACCACGCCATGTATAATACATTTTTTTTAAATACAACCCATACTTCTCTATTTTCGTTCTCTCGCTCATTAATACTCTTTAATATTACACGAACTCATATTTCCAAATTTCCATATATGCGTAAACACTCCAATTCTCTCGCTCATTGAGTTCAAACAGTAGATTCGGCGTTGAACTCATATGTATATTGAAATGTTACACTCCAAATAGATGGCGTCGGCGCGAATAGCCAATTTGTTTCCGCATGAGAGTTGCCCCAATATGTGTTGTTATGTACCAAAGGATTAAAAAAAAGTAACAATTTGTTTTTCTCATATCTCGCACGCTTTATTATAAACGAAAATAGTTTAAAAATAAAATTTTTAGGAAAGAAGCAATCAATGTTTTAACTTTCTGTATTGAAATTCATCAAGAAAAAAAAAAAAAAAGAATGAAATTGAAATAGATACACCCATTGCCGTCAATTCTATATAATATGAAAATTTGCTTTTTTAAAAAAATAAAAATCAAACATCTTTTTCGTAGAATTCTATAATAAAAATGAGATAACTATCGTCGCCTTATATTCCAAAGTTTAAATAAACAAATGAAAAACTAAAAATGTTATATTGTTGTGCCATAAAATCATGAAAAAATTAAATTTTCAATTACATATACTTATAATAAAATGTAATTTATCAAAATTATATTTATCCATAAAGCTCTAATATGTATGTATATATGTATATCTAAATAGAGATTCAAAACCCAATAAAGCTTCACTTAATTGTAGAATTCCATATTAAAAAAATTTATTCAAGGAATTGATTATGGACAAGACACCAAGGGCATGAGAAGTTGCAGGCTGAATTGGATATCTTGAAACCGCTAGAACTGCTCGGAAAAATTCCGATGTAATAGATTTGTTTAAAATGAAATTCTACAAAGTTTTATGTTCTCATAACACCATTATTAAAATGTGAAATAGGGCAACCATGGTCAAACTTTTAATTTGAAAAAAATATGTCGCAATCAAAGTTGGCTTGCGTACCACCAAACAAAAAAAATGTTTCAAAAAAATATAAAATAATAATTCAATATGGCTACTGTTGTTGGAGTACCACGCTTATTTTGAGAAATTTGTATATGTGTGTAAAATACCAGCAATGGAAATATTTTGATTCTCTCGCTCTTTGAGAGTTAGAGTAATAGCGTCAAACTCATATTTCGAAGTTGGCTGAACTTCAAAGGAAACCACTCTTTATCTTCATTCTCTCCCTCATTAAACACGTCCTATTATGAGAGAGAAATTATTTTCATTCCCTCGCTCTTTGAGTACTTTGGTCCATTATCTATTATATTAATAGGCTAACAAATTTTACATATAAACCATTGCCAAGCTTAAACCCATACTAAATATGCATAAATATTTATGAAATGCATATTTATTTGTTGGCATACCTCTAAGGCAGTGCACAATTATCTAATATATAACCAATACTGCTTCATTTATCTGTAATAAGCGAATGAAAATTTTTCATGCAACTTAAATTGGTTATCTGACAATCAATTTGTAAATAAAGCGATAGCCCAGTGGGAAGCGTTAGTGGGTAGTGGTCGAGCGGTTGATGGTTCGAGTACAGTTAGTTACACAGCTATAGGCCAACATTTTTTTTCTTTTTTGTCATTGAAAATTGTTTATATTTTTTATATATTTTTATATTTCTAATCTTGACTTTTTAATATTTTTATAAACAATATTTTTATGTTTGTGATCTCTATTTTCGAGAAGAAAAAAATTTGGTGCGAATATTTTTAGTTTACGGAAAGCCATGTGAAATAATAATTTTATATCATAAATATACATACATACCACCCATTATAGAAATGCTATAACCGCTTATACAATTTCTTTTTGTTTTTTTTTTTTTTTTTGGTAATTATTTAAAAAAATTACCATTAATATAAGTCCGACTGCTCAAATTTTTGAAGATGAAAGCTGCAATTTGCGAATTTTTTTTCAAATTCTATCGATTGAGATAGAGTTGCTGACAAATTCCTTATTTAAAGTATAAAAATCGACAAAATATTTTATGGATACTACATTATTTTGAACTAAACCAAGTGATAATTTTACTGAAGACAACAAATAATTTCTTTTCAAATGTATATATGTATTAACTTTTAAAAGGGCAGATTTGCAACCCGAGCCCCAAACAAGTCTGGACCAAATTGAATAGAATTTTTTTAAAAATCAATATAAATTTTTTTTTCTTTAAATCAAAAGAAAAATCCATATAAAGTGTCTTTTAAATATTGCTAAGTTATGGTTAAAGAAAAAAGCTAGAAAACCCTCACACTTTTTTTGACCTAACCAGAATTTGTAATTTACCCCCACTAAAAAGTTTTAAAACCACGCCATGTATAATACATTTTTTTTAAATACAACCCATACTTCTCTATTTTCGTTCTCTCGCTCATTAATACTCTTTAATATTACACGAACTCATATTTCCAAATTTCCACCCCTTCAAAATAAACGTCAAACCAATTTCATACTCATATCTATTTATATACACATATACATATATGCGTAAACACTCCAATTCTCTCGCTCATTGAGTTCAAACAGTAGATTCGGCGTTGAACTCATATGTATATTGAAATGTTACACTCCAAATAGATGGCGTCGGCGCGAATAGCCAATTTGTTTCCGCATGAGAGTTGCCCCAATATGTGTTGTTATGTACCAAAGTATTAAAAAAAAGTAACAATTTGTTTTTCTCATATCTCGCACGCTTTATTATAAACGAAAATAGTTTAAAAATAAAATTTTTAGGAAAAAAGCAATCAATGTTTTAACTTTCTGTATTGAAATTCATCAAGAAAAAAAAAAAAAAGAATGAGATTGAAATAGATACACCCATTGCCGTCAATTCTATATAATATGAAAATTTGCTTTTTTAAAAAAATAAAAATCAAACATCATTTTCGTAGAATTCTATAATAAAAATGAGATAACTATCGTCGCCTTATATTCCAAAGTTTAAATAAACAAATGAAAAACTAAAAATGTTATATTGTTGTGCCATAAAATCATGAAAAAATTAAATTTTCAATTACATATACTTATAATAAAATGTAATTTAACTATACAATTTTTTGGGAAAACGTTATCAAAATTATATTTATCCATAAAGCTCTAATATGTATGTATATATGTATATCTAAATAGAGATTCAAAAGCCCAATAAAGCTTCACTTAATTGTAGAATTCCATATTAAAAAAATTTATTCAAGGAATTGATTATGGACAAGACACCAAGGGCATGAGAAGTTGCAGGCTGAATTGGATATCTTGAAACCGCTAGAACTGCTCGGAAAAATTCCGATGTAATAGATTTGTTTAAAATGAAATTCTACAAAGTTTTATGTTCTCATAACACCATTATTAAAATGTGAAATAGGGCAACCATGGTCAAACTTTTAATTTGAAAAAAATATGTCGCAATCAAAGTTGGCTTGCGTACCACCAAACAAAAAAAATGTTTCAAAAAAATATAAAATAATAATTCAATATGGCTACTGTTGTTGGAGTACCACGCTTATTTTGAGAAATTTGTATATGTGTGTAAAATACCAGCAATGGAAATATTTTGATTCTCTCGCTCTTTGAGAGTTAGAGTAATAGCGTCAAACTCATATTTCGAAGTTGGCTGAACTTCAAAGGAAACCACTCTTTATCTTCATTCTCTCCCTCATTAAACACGTCCTATTATGAGAGAGAAATTATTTTCATTCCCTCGCTCATTGAGTACTTTGGTCCATTATTTATATTAATAATAGGCTAACAAATTTTACATATAAACCATTGCCAAGCTTAAACCCATACTAAATATGCATAAATATTTATGAAATGCATATTTATTTGTTGGCATACCTCTAAGGCAGTGCACAATTATCTAATATATAACCAATACTGCTTCATTTATCTGTAATAAGCGAATGAAAATTTTTCATGCAACTTAAATTGGTTATCTGACAATCAATTTGTAAATAAAGCGATAGCCCAGTGGGAAGCGTTAGTGGGTAGTGGTCGAGCGGTTGATGGTTCGAGTACAGTTAGTTACACAGCTATAGGCCAAAATTTTTTTTCTTTTTTGTCATTGAAAATTGTTTATATTTTTTATATATTTTTATATTTCTAATCTTGACTTTTTAATATTTTTATAAACAATATTTTTATGTTTGTGATCTCTATTTTCGAGAAGAAAAAAATTTAGTGCGAATATTTTTAGTTTACGGAAAGCCATGTGAAATAATAATTTTATATCATAAATATACATACATACCACCCATTATAGAAATGCTATAACCGCTTATACAATTTTTTTTTTTTTTTTTTTTTTGGTAATTATTTAAAAAAATTACCATTAATATAAGTCCGACTGCTCAAATTTTTGAAGATGAAAGCTGCAATTTGCGAATTTTTTTTCAAATTCTATCGATTGAGATAGAGTTGCTGACAAATTCCTTATTTAAAGTATAAAAATCGACAAAATATTTTATGGATACTACATTATTTTGAACTAAACCAAGTGATAATTTTACTGAAGACAACAAATAATTTCTTTTCAAATGTATATATGTATTAACTTTTAAAAGGGCAGATTTGCAACCCGAGCCCCAAACAAGTCTAGACCAAATTGAATAGAATTTTTTTAAAAATCAATATAAATTTTTTTTTCTTTAAATCAAAAGAAAAATCCATATAAAGTGTCTTTTAAATATTGCTAAGTTATGGTTAAAGAAAAAAGCTAGAAAACCCTCACACTTTTTTTGACCTAACCAGAATTTGTAATTTACCCCCACTAAAAAGTTTTAAAACCACGCCATGTATAATACATTTTTTTTAAATACAACCCATACTTCTCTATTTTCGTTCTCTCGCTCATTAATACTCTTTAATATTACACGAACTCATATTTCCAAATTTCCACCCCTTCAAAATAAACGTCAAACCAATTTCATACTCATATCTATTTATATACACATATACATATATGCGTAAACACTCCAATTCTCTCGCTCATTGAGTTCAAACAGTAGATTCGGCGTTGAACTCATATGTATATTGAAATGTTACACTCCAAATAGATGGCGTCGGCGCGAATAGCCAATTTGTTTCCGCATGAGAGTTGCCCCAATATGTGTTGTTATGTACCAAAGGATTAAAAAAAAGTAACAATTTGTTTTTCTCATATCTCGCACGCTTTATTATAAACGAAAATAGTTTAAAAATAAAATTTTTAGGAAAGAAGCAATCAATGTTTTAACTTTCTGTATTGAAATTCATCAAGAAAAAAAAAAAAAAAGAATGAAATTGAAATAGATACACCCATTGCCGTCAATTCTATATAATATGAAAATTTGCTTTTTTAAAAAAATAAAAATCAAACATCTTTTTCGTAGAATTCTATAATAAAAATGAGATAACTATCGTCGCCTTATATTCCAAAGTTTAAATAAACAAATGAAAAACTAAAAATGTTATATTGTTGTGCCATAAAATCATGAAAAAATTAAATTTTCAATTACATATACTTATAATAAAATGTAATTTATCAAAATTATATTTATCCATAAAGCTCTAATATGTATGTATATATGTATATCTAAATAGAGATTCAAAACCCAATAAAGCTTCACTTAATTGTAGAATTCCATATTAAAAAAATTTATTCAAGGAATTGATTATGGACAAGACACCAAGGGCATGAGAAGTTGCAGGCTGAATTGGATATCTTGAAACCGCTAGAACTGCTCGGAAAAATTCCGATGTAATAGATTTGTTTAAAATGAAATTCTACAAAGTTTTATGTTCTCATAACACCATTATTAAAATGTGAAATAGGGCAACCATGGTCAAACTTTTAATTTGAAAAAAATATGTCGCAATCAAAGTTGGCTTGCGTACCACCAAACAAAAAAAATGTTTCAAAAAAATATAAAATAATAATTCAATATGGCTACTGTTGTTGGAGTACCACGCTTATTTTGAGAAATTTGTATATGTGTGTAAAATACCAGCAATGGAAATATTTTGATTCTCTCGCTCTTTGAGAGTTAGAGTAATAGCGTCAAACTCATATTTCGAAGTTGGCTGAACTTCAAAGGAAACCACTCTTTATCTTCATTCTCTCCCTCATTAAACACGTCCTATTATGAGAGAGAAATTATTTTCATTCCCTCGCTCTTTGAGTACTTTGGTCCATTATCTATTATATTAATAGGCTAACAAATTTTACATATAAACCATTGCCAAGCTTAAACCCATACTAAATATGCATAAATATTTATGAAATGCATATTTATTTGTTGGCATACCTCTAAGGCAGTGCACAATTATCTAATATATAACCAATACTGCTTCATTTATCTGTAATAAGCGAATGAAAATTTTTCATGCAACTTAAATTGGTTATCTGACAATCAATTTGTAAATAAAGCGATAGCCCAGTGGGAAGCGTTAGTGGGTAGTGGTCGAGCGGTTGATGGTTCGAGTACAGTTAGTTACACAGCTATAGGCCAACATTTTTTTTCTTTTTCGTCATTGAAAATTGTTTATATTTTTTATATATTTTTATATTTCTAATCTTGACTTTTTAATATTTTTATAAACAATATTTTTATGTTTGTGATCTCTATTTTCGAGAAGAAAAAAATTTGGTGCGAATATTTTTAGTTTACGGAAAGCCATGTGAAATAATAATTTTATATCATAAATATACATACATACCACCCATTATAGAAATGCTATAACCGCTTATACAATTTCTTTTTGTTTTTTTTTTTTTTTGGTAATTATTTAAAAAAATTACCATTAATATAAGTCCGACTGCTCAAATTTTTGAAGATGAAAGCTGCAATTTGCCAATTTTTTTTCAAATTCTATCGATTGAGATAGAGTTGCTGACAAATTCCTTATTTAAAGTATAAAAATCGACAAAATATTTTATGGATACTACATTATTTTGAACTAAACCAAGTGATAATTTTACTGAAGACAACAAATAATTTCTTTTCAAATGTATATATGTATTAACTTTTAAAAGGGCAGATTTGCAACCCGAGCCCCAAACAAGTCTGGACCAAATTGAATAGAATTTTTTTAAAAATCAATATAAATTTTTTTTTCTTTAAATCAAAAGAAAAATCCATATAAAGTGTCTTTTAAATATTGCTAAGTTATGGTTAAAGAAAAAAGCTAGAAAACCCTCACACTTTTTTTGACCTAACCAGAATTTGTAATTTACCCCCACTAAAAAGTTTTAAAACCACGCCATGTATAATACATTTTTTTTAAATACAACCCATACTTCTCTATTTTCGTTCTCTCGCTCATTAATACTCTTTAATATTACACGAACTCATATTTCCAAATTTCCACCCCTTCAAAATAAACGTCAAACCAATTTCATACTCATATCTATTTATATACACATATACATATATGCGTAAACACTCCAATTCTCTCGCTCATTGAGTTCAAACAGTAGATTCGGCGTTGAACTCATATGTATATTGAAATGTTACACTCCAAATAGATGGCGTCGGCGCGAATAGCCAATTTGTTTCCGCATGAGAGTTGCCCCAATATGTGTTGTTATGTACCAAAGTATTAAAAAAAAGTAACAATTTGTTTTTCTCATATCTCGCACGCTTTATTATAAACGAAAATAGTTTAAAAATAAAATTTTTAGGAAAAAAGCAATCAATGTTTTAACTTTCTGTATTGAAATTCATCAAGAAAAAAAAAAAAAAGAATGAGATTGAAATAGATACACCCATTGCCGTCAATTCTATATAATATGAAAATTTGCTTTTTTAAAAAAATAAAAATCAAACATCTTTTTCGTAGAATTCTATAATAAAAATGAGATAACTATCGTCGCCTTATATTCCAAAGTTTAAATAAACAAATGAAAAACTAAAAATGTTATATTGTTGTGCCATAAAATCATGAAAAAATTAAATTTTCAATTACATATACTTATAATAAAATGTAATTTAACTATACAATTTTTTGGGAAAACGTTATCAAAATTATATTTATCCATAAAGCTCTAATATGTATGTATATATGTATATCTAAATAGAGATTCAAAAGCCCAATAAAGCTTCACTTAATTGTAGAATTCCATATTAAAAAAATTTATTCAAGGAATTGATTATGGACAAGACACCAAGGGCATGAGAAGTTGCAGGCTGAATTGGATATCTTGAAACCGCTAGAACTGCTCGGAAAAATTCCGATGTAATAGATTTGTTTAAAATGAAATTCTACAAAGTTTTATGTTCTCATAACACCATTATTAAAATGTGAAATAGGGCAATCAAAGTTGGCTTGCGTACCACCAAACAAAAAAAATGTTTCAAAAAAATATAAAATAATAATTCAATATGGCTACTGTTGTTGGAGTACCACGCTTATTTTGAGAAATTTGTATATGTGTGTAAAATACCAGCAATGGAAATATTTTGATTCTCTCGCTCTTTGAGAGTTAGAGTAATAGCGTCAAACTCATATTTCGAAGTTGGCTGAACTTCAAAGGAAACCACTCTTTATCTTCATTCTCTCCCTCATTAAACACGTCCTATTATGAGAGAGAAATTATTTTCATTCCCTCGCTCATTGAGTACTTTGGTCCATTATCTATTATATTAATAGGCTAACAAATTTTACATATAAACCATTGCCAAGCTTAAACCCATACTAAATATGCATAAATATTTATGAAATGCATATTTATTTGTTGGCATACCTCTAAGGCAGTGCACAATTATCTAATATATAACCAATACTGCTTCATTTATCTGTAATAAGCGAATGAAAATTTTTCATGCAACTTAAATTGGTTATCTGACAATCAATTTGTAAATAAAGCGATAGCCCAGTGGGAAGCGTTAGTGGGTAGTGGTCGAGCGGTTGATGGTTCGAGTACAGTTAGTTACACAGCTATAGGCCAACATTTTTTTTCTTTTTTGTCATTGAAAATTGTTTATATTTTTTATATATTTTTATATTTCTAATCTTGACTTTTTAATATTTTTATAAACAATATTTTTATGTTTGTGATCTCTATTTTCGAGAAGAAAAAAATTTGGTGCGAATATTTTTAGTTTACGGAAAGCCATGTGAAATAATAATTTTATATCATAAATATACATACATACCACCCATTATAGAAATGCTATAACCGCTTATACAATTTCTTTTTGTTTTTTTTTTTTTTTTTGGTAATTATTTAAAAAAATTACCATTAATATAAGTCCGACTGCTCAAATTTTTGAAGATGAAAGCTGCAATTTGCCAATTTTTTTTCAAATTCTATCGATTGAGATAGAGTTGCTGACAAATTCCTTATTTAAAGTATAAAAATCGACAAAATATTTTATGGATACTACATTATTTTGAACTAAACCAAGTGATAATTTTACTGAAGACAACAAATAATTTCTTTTCAAATGTATATATGTATTAACTTTTAAAAGGGCAGATTTGCAACCCGAGCCCCAAACAAGTCTGGACCAAATTGAATAGAATTTTTTTAAAAATCAATATAAATTTTTTTTTCTTTAAATCAAAAGAAAAATCCATATAAAGTGTCTTTTAAATATTGCTAAGTTATGGTTAAAGAAAAAAGCTAGAAAACCCTCACACTTTTTTTGACCTAACCAGAATTTGTAATTTACCCCCACTAAAAAGTTTTAAAACCACGCCATGTATAATACATTTTTTTTAAATACAACCCATACTTCTCTATTTTCGTTCTCTCGCTCATTAATACTCTTTAATATTACACGAACTCATATTTCCAAATTTCCACCCCTTCAAAATAAACGTCAAACCAATTTCATACTCATATCTATTTATATACACATATACATATATGCGTAAACACTCCAATTCTCTCGCTCATTGAGTTCAAACAGTAGATTCGGCGTTGAACTCATATGTATATTGAAATGTTACACTCCAAATAGATGGCGTCGGCGCGAATAGCCAATTTGTTTCCGCATGAGAGTTGCCCCAATATGTGTTGTTATGTACCAAAGTATTAAAAAAAAGTAACAATTTGTTTTTCTCATATCTCGCACGCTTTATTATAAACGAAAATAGTTTAAAAATAAAATTTTTAGGAAAAAAGCAATCAATGTTTTAACTTTCTGTATTGAAATTCATCAAGAAAAAAAAAAAAAAGAATGAGATTGAAATAGATACACCCATTGCCGTCAATTCTATATAATATGAAAATTTGCTTTTTTAAAAAAATAAAAATCAAACATCTTTTTCGTAGAATTCTATAATAAAAATGAGATAACTATCGTCGCCTTATATTCCAAAGTTTAAATAAACAAATGAAAAACTAAAAATGTTATATTGTTGTGCCATAAAATCATGAAAAAATTAAATTTTCAATTACATATACTTATAATAAAATGTAATTTAACTATACAATTTTTTGGGAAAACGTTATCAAAATTATATTTATCCATAAAGCTCTAATATGTATGTATATATGTATATCTAAATAGAGATTCAAAAGCCCAATAAAGCTTCACTTAATTGTAGAATTCCATATTAAAAAAATTTATTCAAGGAATTGATTATGGACAAGACACCAAGGGCATGAGAAGTTGCAGGCTGAATTGGATATCTTGAAACCGCTAGAACTGCTCGGAAAAATTCCGATGTAATAGATTTGTTTAAAATGAAATTCTACAAAGTTTTATGTTCTCATAACACCATTATTAAAATGTGAAATAGGGCAACCATGGTCAAACTTTTAATTTGAAAAAAATATGTCGCAATCAAAGTTGGCTTGCGTACCACCAAACAAAAAAAATGTTTCAAAAAAATATAAAATAATAATTCAATATGGCTACTGTTGTTGTATATGTGTGTAAAATACCAGCAATGGAAATATTTTGATTCTCTCGCTCTTTGAGAGTTAGAGTAATAGCGTCAAACTCATATTTCGAAGTTGGCTGAACTTCAAAGGAAACCACTCTTTATCTTCATTCTCTCCCTCATTAAACACGTCCTATTATGAGAGAGAAATTATTTTCATTCCCTCGCTCATTGAGTACTTTGGTCCATTATCTATTATATTAATAGGCTAACAAATTTTACATATAAACCATTGCCAAGCTTAAACCCATACTAAATATGCATAAATATTTATGAAATGCATATTTATTTGTTGGCATACCTCTAAGGCAGTGCACAATTATCTAATATATAACCAATACTGCTTCATTTATCTGTAATAAGCGAATGAAAATTTTTCATGCAACTTAAATTGGTTATCTGACAATCAATTTGTAAATAAAGCGATAGCCCAGTGGGAAGCGTTAGTGGGTAGTGGTCGAGCGGTTGATGGTTCGAGTACAGTTAGTTACACAGCTATAGGCCAACATTTTTTTTCTTTTTTGTCATTGAAAATTGTTTATATTTTTTATATATTTTTATATTTCTAATCTTGACTTTTTAATATTTTTATAAACAATATTTTTATGTTTGTGATCTCTATTTTCGAGAAGAAAAAAATTTGGTGCGAATATTTTTAGTTTACGGAAAGCCATGTGAAATAATAATTTTATATCATAAATATACATACATACCACCCATTATAGAAATGCTATAACCGCTTATACAATTTCTTTTTGTTTTTTTTTTTTTTTGGTAATTATTTAAAAAAATTACCATTAATATAAGTCCGACTGCTCAAATTTTTGAAGATGAAAGCTGCAATTTGCCAATTTTTTTTCAAATTCTATCGATTGAGATAGAGTTGCTGACAAATTCCTTATTTAAAGTATAAAAATCGACAAAATATTTTATGGATACTACATTATTTTGAACTAAACCAAGTGATAATTTTACTGAAGACAACAAATAATTTCTTTTCAAATGTATATATGTATTAACTTTTAAAAGGGCAGATTTGCAACCCGAGCCCCAAACAAGTCTGGACCAAATTGAATAGAATTTTTTTAAAAATCAATATAAATTTTTTTTTCTTTAAATCAAAAGAAAAATCCATATAAAGTGTCTTTTAAATATTGCTAAGTTATGGTTAAAGAAAAAAGCTAGAAAACCCTCACACTTTTTTTGACCTAACCAGAATTTGTAATTTACCCCCACTAAAAAGTTTTAAAACCACGCCATGTATAATACATTTTTTTTAAATACAACCCATACTTCTCTATTTTCGTTCTCTCGCTCATTAATACTCTTTAATATTACACGAACTCATATTTCCAAATTTCCACCCCTTCAAAATAAACGTCAAACCAATTTCATACTCATATCTATTTATATACACATATACATATATGCGTAAACACTCCAATTCTCTCGCTCATTGAGTTCAAACAGTAGATTCGGCGTTGAACTCATATGTATATTGAAATGTTACACTCCAAATAGATGGCGTCGGCGCGAATAGCCAATTTGTTTCCGCATGAGAGTTGCCCCAATATGTGTTGTTATGTACCAAAGTATTAAAAAAAAGTAACAATTTGTTTTTCTCATATCTCGCACGCTTTATTATAAACGAAAATAGTTTAAAAATAAAATTTTTAGGAAAAAAGCAATCAATGTTTTAACTTTCTGTATTGAAATTCATCAAGAAAAAAAAAAAAGAATGAGATTGAAATAGATACACCCATTGCCGTCAATTCTATATAATATGAAAATTTGCTTTTTTAAAAAAATAAAAATCAAACATCTTTTTCGTAGAATTCTATAATAAAAATGAGATAACTATCGTCGCCTTATATTCCAAAGTTTAAATAAACAAATGAAAAACTAAAAATGTTATATTGTTGTGCCATAAAATCATGAAAAAATTAAATTTTCAATTACATATACTTATAATAAAATGTAATTTAACTATACAATTTTTTGGGAAAACGTTATCAAAATTATATTTATCCATAAAGCTCTAATATGTATGTATATATGTATATCTAAATAGAGATTCAAAAGCCCAATAAAGCTTCACTTAATTGTAGAATTCCATATTAAAAAAATTTATTCAAGGAATTGATTATGGACAAGACACCAAGGGCATGAGAAGTTGCAGGCTGAATTGGATATCTTGAAACCGCTAGAACTGCTCGGAAAAATTCCGATGTAATAGATTTGTTTAAAATGAAATTCTACAAAGTTTTATGTTCTCATAACACCATTATTAAAATGTGAAATAGGGCAACCATGGTCAAACTTTTAATTTGAAAAAAATATGTCGCAATCAAAGTTGGCTTGCGTACCACCAAACAAAAAAAATGTTTCAAAAAAATATAAAATAATAATTCAATATGGCTACTGTTGTTGGAGTACCACGCTTATTTTGAGAAATTTGTATATGTGTGTAAAATACCAGCAATGGAAATATTTTGATTCTCTCGCTCTTTGAGAGTTAGAGTAATAGCGTCAAACTCATATTTCGAAGTTGGCTGAACTTCAAAGGAAACCACTCTTTATCTTCATTCTCTCCCTCATTAAACACGTCCTATTATGAGAGAGAAATTATTTTCATTCCCTCGCTCATTGAGTACTTTGGTCCATTATCTATTATATTAATAGGCTAACAAATTTTACATATAAACCATTGCCAAGCTTAAACCCATACTAAATATGCATAAATATTTATGAAATGCATATTTATTTGTTGGCATACCTCTAAGGCAGTGCACAATTATCTAATATATAACCAATACTGCTTCATTTATCTGTAATAAGCGAATGAAAATTTTTCATGCAACTTAAATTGGTTATCTGACAATCAATTTGTAAATAAAGCGATAGCCCAGTGGGAAGCGTTAGTGGGTAGTGGTCGAGCGGTTGATGGTTCGAGTACAGTTAGTTACACAGCTATAGGCCAACATTTTTTTTCTTTTTTGTCATTGAAAATTGTTTATATTTTTTATATATTTTTATATTTCTAATCTTGACTTTTTAATATTTTTATAAACAATATTTTTATGTTTGTGATCTCTATTTTCGAGAAGAAAAAAATTTGGTGCGAATATTTTTAGTTTACGGAAAGCCATGTGAAATAATAATTTTATATCATAAATATACATACATACCACCCATTATAGAAATGCTATAACCGCTTATACAATTTCTTTTTGTTTTTTTTTTTTTTGGTAATTATTTAAAAAAATTACCATTAATATAAGTCCGACTGCTCAAATTTTTGAAGATGAAAGCTGCAATTTGCCAATTTTTTTTCAAATTCTATCGATTGAGATAGAGTTGCTGACAAATTCCTTATTTAAAGTATAAAAATCGACAAAATATTTTATGGATACTACATTATTTTGAACTAAACCAAGTGATAATTTTACTGAAGACAACAAATAATTTCTTTTCAAATGTATATATGTATTAACTTTTAAAAGGGCAGATTTGCAACCCGAGCCCCAAACAAGTCTGGACCAAATTGAATAGAATTTTTTTAAAAATCAATATAAATTTTTTTTTCTTTAAATCAAAAGAAAAATCCATATAAAGTGTCTTTTAAATATTGCTAAGTTATGGTTAAAGAAAAAAGCTAGAAAACCCTCACACTTTTTTTGACCTAACCAGAATTTGTAATTTACCCCCACTAAAAAGTTTTAAAACCACGCCATGTATAATACATTTTTTTTAAATACAACCCATACTTCTCTATTTTCGTTCTCTCGCTCATTAATACTCTTTAATATTACACGAACTCATATTTCCAAATTTCCACCCCTTCAAAATAAACGTCAAACCAATTTCATACTCATATCTATTTATATACACATATACATATATGCGTAAACACTCCAATTCTCTCGCTCATTGAGTTCAAACAGTAGATTCGGCGTTGAACTCATATGTATATTGAAATGTTACACTCCAAATAGATGGCGTCGGCGCGAATAGCCAATTTGTTTCCGCATGAGAGTTGCCCCAATATGTGTTGTTATGTACCAAAGTATTAAAAAAAAGTAACAATTTGTTTTTCTCATATCTCGCACGCTTTATTATAAACGAAAATAGTTTAAAAATAAAATTTTTAGGAAAAAAGCAATCAATGTTTTAACTTTCTGTATTGAAATTCATCAAGAAAAAAAAAAAAAAGAATGAGATTGAAATAGATACACCCATTGCCGTCAATTCTATATAATATGAAAATTTGCTTTTTTAAAAAAATAAAAATCAAACATCATTTTCGTAGAATTCTATAATAAAAATGAGATAACTATCGTCGCCTTATATTCCAAAGTTTAAATAAACAAATGAAAAACTAAAAATGTTATATTGTTGTGCCATAAAATCATGAAAAAATTAAATTTTCAATTACATATACTTATAATAAAATGTAATTTAACTATACAATTTTTTGGGAAAACGTTATCAAAATTATATTTATCCATAAAGCTCTAATATGTATGTATATATGTATATCTAAATAGAGATTCAAAAGCCCAATAAAGCTTCACTTAATTGTAGAATTCCATATTAAAAAAATTTATTCAAGGAATTGATTATGGACAAGACACCAAGGGCATGAGAAGTTGCAGGCTGAATTGGATATCTTGAAACCGCTAGAACTGCTCGGAAAAATTCCGATGTAATAGATTTGTTTAAAATGAAATTCTACAAAGTTTTATGTTCTCATAACACCATTATTAAAATGTGAAATAGGGCAACCATGGTCAAACTTTTAATTTGAAAAAAATATGTCGCAATCAAAGTTGGCTTGCGTACCACCAAACAAAAAAAATGTTTCAAAAAAATATAAAATAATAATTCAATATGGCTACTGTTGTTGGAGTACCACGCTTATTTTGAGAAATTTGTATATGTGTGTAAAATACCAGCAATGGAAATATTTTGATTCTCTCGCTCTTTGAGAGTTAGAGTAATAGCGTCAAACTCATATTTCGAAGTTGGCTGAACTTCAAAGGAAACCACTCTTTATCTTCATTCTCTCCCTCATTAAACACGTCCTATTATGAGAGAGAAATTATTTTCATTCCCTCGCTCATTGAGTACTTTGGTCCATTATTTATATTAATAATAGGCTAACAAATTTTACATATAAACCATTGCCAAGCTTAAACCCATACTAAATATGCATAAATATTTATGAAATGCATATTTATTTGTTGGCATACCTCTAAGGCAGTGCACAATTATCTAATATATAACCAATACTGCTTCATTTATCTGTAATAAGCGAATGAAAATTTTTCATGCAACTTAAATTGGTTATCTGACAATCAATTTGTAAATAAAGCGATAGCCCAGTGGGAAGCGTTAGTGGGTAGTGGTCGAGCGGTTGATGGTTCGAGTACAGTTAGTTACACAGCTATAGGCCAAAATTTTTTTTCTTTTTTGTCATTGAAAATTGTTTATATTTTTTATATATTTTTATATTTCTAATCTTGACTTTTTAATATTTTTATAAACAATATTTTTATGTTTGTGATCTCTATATTCGAGAAGAAAAAAATTTAGTGCGAATATTTTTAGTTTACGGAAAGCCATGTGAAATAATAATTTTATATCATAAATATACATACATACCACCCATTATAGAAATGCTATAACCGCTTATACAATTTTTTTTTTTTTTTTTTTTTTGGTAATTATTTAAAAAAATTACCATTAATATAAGTCCGACTGCTCAAATTTTTGAAGATGAAAGCTGCAATTTGCGAATTTTTTTTCAAATTCTATCGATTGAGATAGAGTTGCTGACAAATTCCTTATTTAAAGTATAAAAATCGACAAAATATTTTATGGATACTACATTATTTTGAACTAAACCAAGTGATAATTTTACTGAAGACAACAAATAATTTCTTTTCAAATGTATATATGTATTAACTTTTAAAAGGGCAGATTTGCAACCCGAGCCCCAAACAAGTCTAGACCAAATTGAATAGAATTTTTTTAAAAATCAATATAAATTTTTTTTTCTTTAAATCAAAAGAAAAATCCATATAAAGTGTCTTTTAAATATTGCTAAGTTATGGTTAAAGAAAAAAGCTAGAAAACCCTCACACTTTTTTTGACCTAACCAGAATTTGTAATTTACCCCCACTAAAAAGTTTTAAAACCACGCCATGTATAATACATTTTTTTTAAATACAACCCATACTTCTCTATTTTCGTTCTCTCGCTCATTAATACTCTTTAATATTACACGAACTCATATTTCCAAATTTCCACCCCTTCAAAATAAACGTCAAACCAATTTCATACTCATATCTATTTATATACACATATACATATATGCGTAAACACTCCAATTCTCTCGCTCATTGAGTTCAAACAGTAGATTCGGCGTTGAACTCATATGTATATTGAAATGTTACACTCCAAATAGATGGCGTCGGCGCGAATAGCCAATTTGTTTCCGCATGAGAGTTGCCCCAATATGTGTTGTTATGTACCAAAGGATTAAAAAAAAGTAACAATTTGTTTTTCTCATATCTCGCACGCTTTATTATAAACGAAAATAGTTTAAAAATAAAATTTTTAGGAAAGAAGCAATCAATGTTTTAACTTTCTGTATTGAAATTCATCAAGAAAAAAAAAAAAAAAGAATGAAATTGAAATAGATACACCCATTGCCGTCAATTCTATATAATATGAAAATTTGCTTTTTTAAAAAAATAAAAATCAAACATCTTTTTCGTAGAATTCTATAATAAAAATGAGATAACTATCGTCGCCTTATATTCCAAAGTTTAAATAAACAAATGAAAAACTAAAAATGTTATATTGTTGTGCCATAAAATCATGAAAAAATTAAATTTTCAATTACATATACTTATAATAAAATGTAATTTATCAAAATTATATTTATCCATAAAGCTCTAATATGTATGTATATATGTATATCTAAATAGAGATTCAAAACCCAATAAAGCTTCACTTAATTGTAGAATTCCATATTAAAAAAATTTATTCAAGGAATTGATTATGGACAAGACACCAAGGGCATGAGAAGTTGCAGGCTGAATTGGATATCTTGAAACCGCTAGAACTGCTCGGAAAAATTCCGATGTAATAGATTTGTTTAAAATGAAATTCTACAAAGTTTTATGTTCTCATAACACCATTATTAAAATGTGAAATAGGGCAACCATGGTCAAACTTTTAATTTGAAAAAAATATGTCGCAATCAAAGTTGGCTTGCGTACCACCAAACAAAAAAAATGTTTCAAAAAAATATAAAATAATAATTCAATATGGCTACTGTTGTTGGAGTACCACGCTTATTTTGAGAAATTTGTATATGTGTGTAAAATACCAGCAATGGAAATATTTTGATTCTCTCGCTCTTTGAGAGTTAGAGTAATAGCGTCAAACTCATATTTCGAAGTTGGCTGAACTTCAAAGGAAACCACTCTTTATCTTCATTCTCTCCCTCATTAAACACGTCCTATTATGAGAGAGAAATTATTTTCATTCCCTCGCTCTTTGAGTACTTTGGTCCATTATCTATTATATTAATAGGCTAACAAATTTTACATATAAACCATTGCCAAGCTTAAACCCATACTAAATATGCATACATATTTATGAAATGCATATTTATTTGTTGGCATACCTCTAAGGCAGTGCACAATTATCTAATATATAACCAATACTGCTTCGTTTATCTGTAATAAGCGAATGAAAATTTTTCATGCAACTTAAATTGGTTATCTGACAATCAATTTGTAAATAAAGCGATAGCCCAGTGGGAAGCGTTAGTGGGTAGTGGTCGAGCGGTTGATGGTTCGAGTACAGTTAGTTACACAGCTATAGGCCAAAATTTTTTTTCTTTTTTGTCATTGAAAATTGTTTATATTTTTTATATATTTTTATATTTCTAATCTTGACTTTTTAATATTTTTATAAACAATATTTTTATGTTTGTGATCTCTATTTTCGAGAAGAAAAAAATTTGGTGCGAATATTTTTAGTTTACGGAAAGCCATGTGAAATAATAATTTTATATCATAAATATACATACATACCACCCATTATAGAAATGCTATAACCGCTTATACAATTTCTTTTTTTTTTTTTTTTTTTTGGTAATTATTTCAAAAAATTACCATTAATATAAGTCCGACTGCTCAAATTTTTGAAGATGAAAGCTGTAATTTGCGAATTTTTTTTAAAATTCTATCGATTGAGATAGAGTTGCTGACAAATTCCTTATTTAAAGTATAAAAATCGACAAAATATTTTATGGATACTACATTATTTTGAACTAAACCAAGTGATAATTTTACTGAAGACAACAAATAATTTCTTTTCAAATGTATATATGTATTAACTTTTAAAAGGCCAGATTTGCAACCCGAGCCCCAAACAAGTCTAGACCAAATTGAATAGAATTTTTTTAAAAATCAATATAAATTTTTTTTTCTTTAAATCAAAAGAAAAATCCATATAAAGTGTCTTTTAAATATTGCTAAGTTATGGTTAAAGAAAAAAGCTAGAAAACCCTCACACTTTTTTTGACCTAACCAGAATTTGTAATTTACCCCCACTAAAAAGTTTTAAAACCACGCCATGTATAATACATTTTTTTTAAATACAACCCATACTTCTCTATTTTCGTTCTCTCGCTCATTAATACTCTTTAATATTACACGAACTCATATTTCCAAATTTCCACCCCTTCAAAATAAACGTCAAACCAATTTCATACTCATATCTATTTATATACACATATACATATATGCGTAAACACTCCAATTCTCTCGCTCATTGAGTTCAAACAGTAGATTCGGCGTTGAACTCATATGTATATTGAAATGTTACACTCCAAATAGATGGCGTCGGCGCGAATAGCCAATTTGTTTCCGCATGAGAGTTGCCCCAATATGTGTTGTTATGTACCAAAGGATTAAAAAAAAGTAACAATTTGTTTTTCTCATATCTCGCACGCTTTATTATAAACGAAAATAGTTTAAAAATAAAATTTTTAGGAAAGAAGCAATCAATGTTTTAACTTTCTGTATTGAAATTCATCAAGAAAAAAAAAAAGAATGAGATTGAAATAGATACACCCATTGCCGTCAATTCTATATAATATGAAAATTTGCTTTTTTAAAAAAATAAAAATCAAACATCTTTTTCGTAGAATTCTATAATAAAAATGAGATAACTATCGTCGCCTTATATTCCAAAGTTTAAATAAACAAATGAAAAACTAAAAATGTTATATTGTTGTGCCATAAAATCATGAAAAAATTAAATTTTCAATTACATATACTTATAATAAAATGTAATTTAACTATACAATTTTTTGGGAAAACGTTATCAAAATTATATTTATCCATAAAGCTCTAATATGTATGTATATATGTATATCTAAATAGAGATTCAAAAGCCCAATAAAGCTTCACTTAATTGTAGAATTCCATATTAAAAAAATTTATTCAAGGAATTGATTATGGACAAGACACCAAGGGCATAAGAAGTTGCAGGCTGAATTGGATATCTTGAAACCGCTAGAACTGCTCGGAAAAATTCCGATGTAATAGATTTGTTTAAAATGAAATTCTACAAAGTTTTATGTTCTCATAACACCATTATTAAAATGTGAAATAGGGCAACCATGGTCAAACTTTTAATTTGAAAAAAATATGTCGCAATCAAAGTTGGCTTGCGTACCACCAAACAAAAAAAATGTTTCAAAAAAATATAAAATAATAATTCAATATGGCTACTGTTGTTGGAGTACCACGCTTATTTTGAGAAATTTGTATATGTGTGTAAAATACCAGCAATGGAAATATTTTGATTCTCTCG
Source organism: Campiglossa producta (assembly GCA_964058755.1). Taxonomy (NCBI): domain Eukaryota; kingdom Metazoa; phylum Arthropoda; class Insecta; order Diptera; family Tephritidae; genus Campiglossa; species Campiglossa producta. The sequence goes on from CAXKVI010000003.1 coordinate 103,912,768, forward strand.
CTCTTTGAGAGTTAGAGTAATAGCGTCAAACTCATATTTCGAAGTTGGCTGAACTTCAAAGGAAACCACTCTTTATCTTCATTCTCTCCCTCATTAAACACGTCCTATTATGAGAGAGAAATTATTTTCATTCCCTCGCTCATTGAGTACTTTGGTCCATTATTTATATTAATAGTCTAACTTTGTTGTTGGTATATTGTTAATTCTTAAACTGCTTTGTGCATAAGGTAATGGCGCGGCGGTGAGCGTATAGAATACGGTGTGCACAGTTGCAAGACCCGGTTGCGGAATATTCCGTTTTTTTCTTAAATTATGTTTTTTTTTTTATATTAAAAAACCTTTAATCTTAACTATTACAATTTACTTAATTTTCAACCTAATATTTTTTTGTTCTTCACCTGCTCAAAACGATCGCATAAATTAGTGGCTATTTGTTAAGCAGAATGTCATCATCCGATTATTCAAGTGCAACATAAAATCTCGAAAACCGAGTATTTGCATGGCATTTGCCATAAATAATTTTGGAAAGGGCTGCTGTAATTTAATATTTTTATTATATAATAACAGCCGCTATTTTTTAAATTCTTTGATGGCCTCATTTTGCCTATAGATGAGTTTTTAATGTATACATTTAAGTTGGTCGAGGTTCGGCCACGGGTCCTAAAGGCAGCTATTGACAAAAAGTTGATCAGATGTTTGAATAAGTTCAACTATTTTAAATTGGTCGAATTTCGACCACGGGATATACTAGTAATTATTATTATAACGACTCGTTTCGTTCCGCGATCGAGTACTTATTTGAGCATTATTTTGCCTATTCGAGGCATTGTACCGACCCGACTCATACCGATAGGCACCATTCACCTGCTGTGAATTGTTCTGCCTATTTGTGTTATTAAAATTTCGTGACGAATTTGCTGTTTGCCAATTATTTCGACCCGTATTGCCTTGCGAACGATTGCTAAATCGCCCGGAATCACGATCCACCCAGTTATTATTTTGATTTCCCGAATTGGGTATGTTATTTAAATTATTCTGCCCCTGGCTTCTGTTTCGTTGCTGAAAGCCATTATTGGCCATCTGCCTACCTGGATATCTATTTCCAGTAGTAAACATTGGATTCAGATTTCCCGCATCCAATCCTATAAAATTATAAATACTATTTGCCATTGTTGGCCAATCAAGAATATTTCTGATCGTACATGCAAAGGTACCTGCCGCCAATTGCTTTATTCTCTGAATTAGCATCCCCGTTAAAATTTCCTTCATCACGTCCCCATTTTCATTAAGGACGCTCAATTCAGTAATATTATCAATAATCTCCCTTGTTTTTCTACCCAGTTCCAACATATTGGACACCCTTAAATTTGAGATGTCATTTGTAATTGACATCTGGTCTTTAGTTGACCGAAAATGTTGCTTGAGCCTAGTCTTGCAACCTTCCCAATTTTCCGGTGGGGTCAAGGAGAGGAAATTCTTCGCCGATCCAGAAATTTTCAAATCAAATACGATTTGATATACCAAATTTTCTTGGCCCACATACTCCCCCAAAATTCTATCCACTGTATTTATGAAAGAGGGCAACTTTCTCGTATTGCCCTCGAAAGGCTGTAGATATTTTAAATCTTTCTCCACCCTTTGTCTAAGGGTGGTTCTCTGGTGGGCAGCATTTTGCTGCAACAACTGGGTTATGGCTACTAGACAGTTCTCTATATTTGTAGCCATTTTGCGATTTGGGTGAAAGGAAGTCCAAAAAAAAAAATTCAGAACACACCCAAGAATAATAAAAAAAAAAAATGAATTTCGCAATAAAAGAAAAATTCAGAACAAACAAAAAAAAAAAAAAAAATGAATGTCGTAATAATTCCGTGTATAAAACTATGGATATAAAACGTTGGTGTGTTATCGCTCAAGGGCGTAGTATGTGCGAGGTGCAAACACTTACACAATCGGTACAGTTATAACCGCCTCCGCACTCTTATTATTAATTGGAATAATAAAAAAAATTTGTTTTTTTTTTTTTTTCTCTCTTTTTCATTACATATTACGTTAATACTAAATTAACCAACGGACTCCGCAATTTTGTGATTAGGTGGATATCTCCATCGCCCTTCCTTTGCCTTTTTAACGCCCCTTTAGTTCTGCTTACCTTTTATTCCAATTCTTTATGCCGCTTTTGTTGTTTTCCTCTTTTCCTTTTTTTTTTGTGTTTTACGATGTACTTATTTATTCCACTTCTCTGCGGTGCCTCGTCCCTGCGGTTGTTGATTTTAATTCTACTGCTTCCTCTCTATAGAGTTTGCTCAAGTCACTTCAGCTAGTGTAATTCCTGTAGCTGCTATTTAAGTTCTCCGTTCCGCCTTTCAATTCTCCGATAAATGCAGCTTCACTCCAAAAGCTGTTTTCTATTTGTTATTGTTGTTGCTGCCAACGCTTCTGTGCAAATACGCCTATATTTGTTGTTTTTATTGTTGCACGATTTTCCTGCTTCTTTTTTCATTTACACCTTATTTTCTTGTTTTTTTTTTTTTTTCTTTTTTTCGTTCAAATTTTTCAAATTTTTTTTTTTCGTTTCGTTTTTTTTTTTTTTCGTTAAAATTTTTCAATAAAAAATATTTTTTTCCGTTTATTCGTTTCCGCGACTGCGCCAGTTACGTTCACGACGGGTGGTGAACTGGGGGCAGGTTCTACTTACGGTTTTGTTATTATCGTTTGTTTTATTTTTTTAAAGTTAAACACAAATTTTTATTTTTAAATTTTATAGAATAGTTTATTAACTCTAAAGTTTGTTAAAAATGTATATTTGGTTTTGCCGTCCCTACAAGCAGTAAGTAGGACGGTCTTAATAGGACTGACTTTGTTTCTCACAAAGCCATCCTCACTAACCCTTACAATCTACTTAATACATAGCCTACTTAAATGTACATATGTACATTCTTAAATGTACATATGTACATGTATACTTTATCCATCAAACAAACTATTTTGCTCACTCAGCATTCCCATGGATGGATATGTGGGTGTGTATGTATGTATACACAAATGATTTTTGGACATCAGAAACCTACTTAGCTTTTGATGTCTTGGGAAATATATATGAAGCTAGGCTGGGCTACATTGTTGCTTGCAACATTAGACTTATTGCAAGGCCAGCCGTTTGTTTATACAAAATGTGGAATGCCGAGTATCGTCTTTCGGCTTGTTTCCCATCAAGCAACCAAGTCTCAAAACACACTTGGCCTCTTGATAGGTTTAGCTGGTTGTGTGTCATTCCACATAACTCGCACTTTCAAAATGGAAAATTTCGAAAATCATGTGAATATTAGCGCTGGGTATTTAATGTTCAGTTTATCCGATCTTAGACTTCCTTACTTGTTTTTTACTTCTTTCTTTTCCATTTGGTGTATGTTTTACTTGGCGCTGATTCGTAATATCTACCGATTTCAATCTATGCTCCTCATTTGCTTTATATTACGTGGATTCACTTAATGGTTTGGATATCTCGTATCCCGGATCCGTTTCTTTTGTTTATTAAAATTTGCATTACTTTCACATATGTAAGTATGCATGTATATGGCCGCTAATGTCAAAGATAATTTTTCACATAAATTTTGAAATTATAGCATTTTCTTGTTTTTTTCTGATATGGGCAGGTCAAAGTTTGATACGTTCTAAAAGACAAAGTTATATTTTTCTCTTATTAATTGAGATTTCCGTGGTTAAGAACAAACTCATTCTCATAACAGAGAAGTCGACAGTCTAAATACTTATATTTTCTGAAAGAAAAAGAGTTCGAATAAGCGGTTTTATTTTATATTTTTATTTACCTGCCCAAAAGGCAATTTACTGTAAAAAAGTATAATAAAGCTATAAATTCGTATACACATTAGGGTGGTCCTTATAATTAAATGCACAAGTTTTTCCAGTTTTAAACCCCCGACACGCGTCGTTTCCAATCGGAACCAAATTTTGTACGTAATATCTCCGACCATAGTGCTTTCGATTTTGAGAAATAGAAAAAAAATCGTTTTAATTTTTTTTTTTTTTGAGTCTTCATAGGAGAATCTGAACTTTGACTTCCATGCGACACGCCTACACCATCTTCAATCGGAATAAAAATTTGTGTGTGATGTCTTCGGCTATATTACTATTGATTTAGGGTTTGAAAATGTGATGATAAAATTTTCTCCCTACAAATAAGGACCACCCTAATAATTTAACACAATTCGTAGTAGTATTTATGCATCAACCTGCCTACAAAATCATAGCCTATGCACACGTGCACTAGAATTTGGATGTGGGGTACCACTGGAAGCTTGGGTCGAACTTTATGAATGTGGATTTTAGTCGCTTCATATTAAACACATATATGTAGGTGTATAAATTTCTCAATTTGGTCGGATGGTTACAAGCAACTTTATTGATTTTACTTCTAATGATGTGATTTGTTTTTATGTGATACAGCAAAACCACTCCTCGAAGGTTTTTGGGAGTGATGCTGAAGTTCGCGGGATACGAACCCGGTATGCTGCGGTACTCTCTTGCGGTACTACCCGACCGTCATATTAGCGATTTGGTATGACCGGTGAAAGCAGAAGAAGGGTAATGAGAGGTGGGTGGCATCATATCCGTAGATCAACCATCGAGTTAGCACATCATTGCCAAGGTGTTAGTGTTCGTCAGATATAAAATGATAGTGCTAGTTTTCGTTGAGATGATATGAAGTGAATTTTTTTTAGTACATTAGTATGATGTGACTTTATTTGATATGCTGTGATGTGATTTTATTTAATATGATATGATGTGATGTGAATTTATTTGATATGATGTGATTTTATTTCATATGATATTGATCTAAGTACTGAATAAGCTGCAGCACGCTGTAATGAGATTTTACTTTAAAGGTTTGAAGAGATTTTATTAGATATGGTCGCACGCAAGAAGCAGTGTGCTAAAATCAAACTTTTAGGAAATAAAGTTGACTGTTTCGAAAAAATCAAAACATTTTATTTTTTGTTCGTCAAATACAACTTGATAGTGTTAGTTTTCTTTCGTCAGACACAAAATTTCTGGTTTTATAAGATTTTACTGAGATGATATGAAGTGAATTTTTTTAGTACATTAATAACTAGGGTTTTTTTTTGTTTCTATTAGCAAGCTTGAGTCGATTTGATGTGCTTATTTTTACATGTGATGTGACTTTATTTGATATGCGTGATGTGACTTTATTTTATATGATATGATGTAATGGGAATTTATTTGATATGATGTGATTTTATTTGATATGATCTAGGTACTGAATACGCTGCCACACGCTGTCAGGCTGAGCAGAACAGACTTCACCTCATCTGAGTTCAATATCTTAGTGATATCTAGGTATATTGTATAACAAATGGAATTTCATAACAATTTATGACCAAGTAGATTATTTGAAATAAAAACCCTTTGCTGTGTTTAACATACATATATGCGCCATATATCGTTACCTTAATTCACAAAGGCCCTAATTGACACATTTTTCGAATATGACTTTTTTACATATTTAAGTATAATATAGTTAAATACACACTCACATCAAATTTCAAGGAGTTACTAACAGTAATAACGGAGATATTCCAAATTTACAAAGCTATATTTACATGCGTTCAATGTAAAAAAAATTTTGTTTTTTGCTTCTCCTGTAAAATTTTTTTTTATGTCAGTTAGGGCCTTTGTGAATTAAGGTGACGATATGTATGTAAGTGTGTGGAATACATTTTTTGGTGTGTATAATTTGGATATATTTCATGCATATGTGACTGCATTTATCTGGATAAATTCTAAGTACGCATGTGGCACAAGCAAAAAAATTGCATCATTTCTCATGTAACAAATGTGATGTGATGTACTTTTGTATGGCTTTCTTGTATTTTTTCGCACTAAATTTACTATAAAGTTTTGCACATGCATACAAACATATACCTAGAGTATGTTTAAAATGTACAATGATTTTAAGATGCAGCAAAAGAAAGAAGCAGCACCGAAAGTCAAAGAAAATCACGAGAGAGAGTTCTATGTAGTTCTATGTAAGTTCGGTATTTATTATTTACGCATATGTACATATGTAGATAGGAAAATAGAGACAACTCATATGTACACACAACGCACGTCAACTCAAAATATTGTATTATTTCACAAAACACATACATATGTATGTACCTACAAACAAATGCACGCATTTACTTAGCACTATTCATTAGTAGCTCACTATCAAGCCAAGCTAACTAATGCATCGGCTATGTAACAAACTGACAGTGGCAGCAGCATTAAAAGCCAGAACGCGCGTCTGCTGAGACATATCCTTTGATTAATTGTGAAACTTATTTTCTTTCGTTTATAATGCTATACTTCGTTTTCAAGTTTTTTTTGTTGTTGTTGTCTTTTTTTGTTATTGTAAATTGCTTTACGTCAACTTGGCAAGTTGGCAGGCTGATACTGAAGGCTTACTTGGCAACCATCTCATACATCTAAAATACTTTGATGAGGCGCAAGCAAGCGAGGAAGTGCTGGGCAACAACACGACGACGAGTAATCATATTTGTTTACATTATACACTTCCGCAAAAGAAGTTAACAAATGATGTTACTTGTGACTACAGTGTTATATATAAGTAGGGACATAAGTAGATATACATAAGAAAAAAGTAAATGAAATAAAAATTGAAGAGTAACAGCTTGGAAACAGCAGCAATATATACCCAGATCTGTGGTGTTGGTTTTGATTGTCTTGTTGTAACCGATTAAAACTCTATAAATATCAAGGAAACGTTACAGATATAGACAGTCCCTTCACGAAATTTATCGGGTATGCTTCCTTACTAGCGGCTTTTGGTACTATCCTTAATAGACAAGGTTTAACGCAATCTACCTTCTTTCGTTGATCTTCGTGGTCTTTAATCACAACGCACCTGACAGTTGATACATTCTGCACCTCTGACACGAACGGGTTCAATGATAAAATAAGAGGCCTCACGCGGTGAAGTTATATAGTCGCCGACGACTGGTCGACAATGCCAATGGTCTTGATACTATAAAGGTTACGCTTCTTTCATAAAGCAAGCTGGCAAGATCTCAAGGACCATTATGGGACCCCAGTCAAACTATATGCATCCTGTTCAGTTAAAATATTTTAGAAGCTTCCAGGGGTATCCCTAGAAATCTCATTCTTACTCGATAGTGCGTTGCACAAGGTCACAGCAAGTGCTACAATGTCTCTTCCGCCCCAGGAAGGTTGCAACAGACCCTTCCCGTGAGAACAGCAGCCAATTCCATTTATATCTATTTGACGAACTGAGGCCTGCAAAACGCTTTCTATCTTGGCTAGCTAGTCGGCTATCTCCTTTTAATGTATGCAACGATGCCCGGCAGCCATTATTGAGATACAACACGGCGACTTGCAAGGTTCATTCCCTGCACTGACTAACCCGGCTGTAATTAGTCGCTTCTGACCTAAGTGCCGGCAGACCAGCCTGATTGTCAGAGAAAATAGCTATTATCGGTGATGGTCGCAAACAGTAATGTCACCTGGAAAGCGTATATTTCGCATTGAAATACACCCGCTTAGTCTGGGAGGCACATAGAAATGTATAATATCTAAGTGAAGTCCTCTTCTTTTCAGTTTTTCTTGAAGGGAATAGAATCTTGAAGTTTATTTCAAAAAAACTATTCTCGGGAAAAGTGTAGTTCGTTTTGGTGATATAAGAATCACTAACATTCAGCAGAATACAGCCGTTGCCGTATGTGCACTAGTGCGGATCGATCCCCATACAAAAAAAAAGTTTTTCCAGTCCAACCCTAGGATTAAAGATATTTTGAAGGCGATCCCGAAAAATATTTTTTTTTGCCACGCCCCCCGATGTGCTATTTACTTTTTTTGACACTACGTTGCCATTTTAAGTCCGATTTTAATGAGCCGTACTCCGTTGTTCATGGATTGGAAGCCGCCACTATTCTTACCTTAATAATTTTTTACTCCGAGTACAAATTATAGTAGTGACTGTCGGTATCTAGTTGAATTTCGCCTTCAAAATATCTTTGATCCTAGGGGTGGACTGGAAACAATTTTTTTGTCGATCCACTCTAATGTGCACTGTTTATACTTTAGACTTCCATCTCCCGAAGTCTAAGTCCTTGAACTTACCTACCTGCACACATGCGATACTTTAGGAAGTAACTCCCAACTGACGCCAAGAAGTTAGATGCGCGATATTTATGCTTTTGTTATTGTACAATACAAAGTGACTTCTAGAAGAGACTCAAGCGTTCCTTATTCTATATGAAAAAAACGCTCTTCTAAACGCTTGCAGGGTCTATGGAACATGTACAATGTACATTAGGTTGTATCGAAAACAAAAGTTCAGTGTGTTTTACCTTTATTTGAAAGTTTATGTCGAAAAAATTTTAGGCGTTCAAATTTTTTTTAAGCATCCGCGAGTTTTTTGTTATAACTTCCTTAATGCCATCGTAGAGGTCTTGCTCGGGCCTATCATTGACCTTTGATGTTTTTTGGCTTAAAAAAAAGCTATAACATAATATATTCAAAGAGACCCCAAATTGAAACCAAAGTGGTCCCGAAATGGTCCCAAAATGACCCCAAAGTACTACGTGACAGGGTTAACATTTTTATTCTTTGAAGTCAAGCGGGTGGCACTAAACATTTTAAGTGTGCGGCAATTTCACAGGAAGAAGGGCAAATCACACAAGTTTTGCTTATCGAAATGGCAACTTTTTCGTGCAGAAAAGTAAACGCTACAAGTAAAGGAAAATGTTTGAACTCGATTAGGAAGATTTGCTATATCAATCTATAAATATTTTATTCCGCTTTCCCTGCGGTTTGGGAATTTAGACTTTACCCAAGGTTTCAATGTCCGGTTATGGGATCAACTTTCAGGCTACGCCCCAATGCTGCAGAAGTACTCTTACAACAGCAAAAACAGAAGGGTATATAACACCCGAATATCTGTCGTGTGTTGTTCTTGAAAGTGGCGATAAAGAACAAAAAAAAAAACAAAAAACATTTACTACATATTAATATAAACTCGAGTATACCATACCAGTAAAACTTTTTTCATCTTTGAACTCGCAAAACACATTCAAACTCGCGTAAATGTATACTTCTCTTCGCTAGTCGCGAATCTTCAAAGTATTTCAGTGTGCTGTCAGCGCACACAGTCCCCTACGCCTATCAGCACCCGCATTAGCACCCATGGTACTCATCACTATATTTATCTCTTCGTTTCTCTGTTGGTAAGTACATACATTTGGGCTCTTTTTAGTGCTTAATGACGCGCCACATGTTTTGTGCATAAATTTTCTTGTATCTACCTGTTTCATACATATGTAGCAGCTCGCTTCATACCTTGATATGCGTTTTTAAAAGCGCAAACTATGCGGAGCTCCAGGCGAAGTCAGCTACTATGTAGATCCGGTGTTTGGCAGTGATTGGAATGTTGGCAGCTGACGCTAATGCTGCTGCTGTTTGTTGCTGTGAAAGTGAGTAACTAACACAAATAACAACAATAAAAGTAACGTGTACTTATGCACATTAGACCGTAAAAAAGTCTGCGATGTTCATTACGCAATGTGTAGAGTTATTGCAAACATTAGTACGGGCTTACTTCTTTCACTTCTGCTGTCGGTTAGAATACCTTCTAGGCCAGGGAAGCATTATTCCTTCGAATGACTTTCCATACAAACCATTGGGGGACAACTAAGACGACCCGTAAGGAGCTCAGAGACTATCTTTGTAAAATACCTTATATACTTTTCTAACACACCCTAATCTACGGAGTTTCATGCAATATTATACGACACAATCAGACTTGACGTGCAAATTAGCATTTTAAGCTTTTTCGTTTTACTTCCTGTAGACGTCGTTGATTGGAGTGTGTATTTGAAAAACGAATTCATACCGCACATCCCTTTCTTCCCTGTGAACTACCCAACATTAGTTTAAGCAACTTCGCAAGCATTGGAAGCAAAATCAAGATCTTCTATTAGCTAACTATACCAGATGGTAAATTTAACAGCCCCAGGCTAGGGTAAGACAAGGGTTCCTACTAAATATAATCATTTGCTGAATTTCGAGTTAAACTTAACTCCGGAATGGATGACTATGGTCAAACGTTATAACTGTAGATGAAGCATAATAAAGGCATTAAAAAAGCTTCATTTCATTTGAAAAAAGTTCCATTTGATCTGCAAATGCTATACCGGTGAATCGGCGTGAAGTTATCGGTGGATTGTTCCGGTAAGCCTGTGGATAAATTAATGGTTGGTTGATGCCGGCAGATCGGAGCCAAGTAACCGGTGACCTGAAATCTGCAGGCTTCATCTTCACATTTCAATATCCAATTGGAGCTTTAAGCACATATCATATAATTCCCATCAGTCCTTTTGGCCTACTTACACGTTTTTAACATGGGAGCCATAAAATAATGCAATACAGAACCTCACAAATACAGACAGAATCGCAATTCCCAAGCTTTTCGGCACTTGAAACTTTAGGCAGGATGGGGTTCTTATATTTCGCAACATAAGAGAAACACATTTCAAATGTTAGATGCTAAAATTTCACTGAACAAAAAAGTATTGCAACAATAAACATATAAAAATATTCACATAGGAGTACCTACGTTTCTCTGTTGCTCCTTGCTGGCTTTTAACGCTTTTGCTTTTGTTTATGTTTACTCGCTTAAAAATCTGAAATCTCTTTTTTAAATACGCTGACATATGATGAAGCGGCATTAAAGCACTGCATTTACACATAAACACAAACTGACTCAGTCCACAAAAGACAAAAAAAGTCCACAAAAGACAAATATTACCGTATACTATAATATAAAGCATATGCATGTACGTTGAAGTATATTTTTGTATGCACATATGAGTGCCGGTAAACACTTAATATTGTGCGCGCATTCAAATGAAAGAGCGCGCTTGCTTGCTTCCTTGCCGCGTACGCCATGGCGTATACGTAATAATTTTAATAAATTAAAAAAGTATTTTACATCTTTAAGTTAATGAAAAAGCTGGCTTCACAGCAAAGCTAGGCATATACTCACATACACATACGCATATAATAACTTGTATTCTATAAATAATATAAATACATACAAACATATATTACATTTATGAATGAATTTAAGCATTGACTTCACCTACGCAAAGTTCATGACTGCTTCTCAGTCTAAGGACAAATATGAGTACAGCGTCAGCTTCTTCGAGAAAAAAGAGAATAAGACAGGAGTGGGACGTAGCGATACGCTGCGCTGCCTGCCTTCCTTTTTGAGTATCCCTTAAAGTATATGTGACAAGTACTCTTCTCAACTCTTCTGGCATATTTTACTTTCAAAGGCTTTTCACAGGCATCTACTACATACAAGCGCGCATGTAGTGAGTGTCATTAATGCTCAGTTTTTCGGTGCGAGCTTATACAACAGTTAAATCACCCAAAGAACACGTTCATCACAGTCATCCCTTTTTAGAAACAACTCTGAAAATAAAAGAAAATAAAATTAAAATAAAATAAAATAAAATAAAATAAAATAAAATAAAATAAAATAAAATAAAATAAAATAAAATAAAATAAAATAAAATAAAATAAAATAAAATAAAATAAAATAAAATAAAATAAAATAAAATAAAATAAAATAAAATAAAATAAAATAAAATAAAATAAAATAAAATAAAATAAAATAAAATAAAATAAAATAAAGTATGTTACTCACTGTATATACATATCTGCATACAGCTTGTTTACGTAAATCTACAGAATTACAGAATGAGTAAACTCGCATTTCCTGTTTCCATGGTTGCACTGTTTTGTCTTACGTTTGTTGCTCTTAAAAATGCATGCCAAAGAATCTGCATATACAACACAGATGATGGCTATCATCAGTGAGAGAAACAGCGAAGTATTTGCGAAGGAATGCTGTATGCGTGCATGTGTGCTGACGCTAAAATATAAGCATATCAATTAGTTCGCTGCTGCTGCAAAGTTAAAGTGACAAAATATTTTTGCATTCAAAACTGCTTTACACACTACTAAATCTTTTACTAATAAGAAGTCAAATTTAAAGATGAACGAACAAAAATTGTATAAAGTTATTCACAACAGCAATCGTTGCCTCCAAAAAATATGTAATGAATGCGATGTCTTTTTCTTTTAAAATATTCTGAAAAAGTGTTCTTCCTTGAACATCCCAACCCAGTGAACATGTGTAGATTAATTAAATGCCAAATGGTTACAGCAGGTGCTACAAGCAGGTGCTTGTAGCTATATCTGTCCATAACTAAGTCCAGCCCTGGAATCTCTTGAATCAACTTGCCACTACCTTATAAATAAAAAAATAAAATAAAAAATTTCCTATAATTCTTTTCATTCCGCAAAAACTCAGTGACTGTCTTCAACCCGAAATACATTGAAAATTTGGTAGGCATTACCGATTTGCGTTTTCTGTTCATCTAAAATTTCTAACATTATTTTAAATATTTTATCGCCTTGCTTTCACTCTAATTCCGGCATACATTCAGTTGACCGATCCAACCAATGCGACCACCTGCCAATTTGCATAACCCAACTAGAATCATTTCCGCAGGCAAACCAAAAAATAAAGTGATATTGCAAAGCAAATGTCGTAAAGAGCTAAGAAGCGACATTTCCAGATTTATATGCACATTTTTACATTTGATGTGTAGTTGGACATTTGTGTGCCCACTTTTCTTTACCTAAGTACTTGCTTTTTTTTTGGTATATTGAAAACTGCGGGCGGTTTGCCGATGGAATTTTTAACCAGAACTGAAAAAAAATCAGAAACTACAGCAATCGAAGGATGTATATCTTCCTCTGGTTTGGTATATTACAAAAAAAAAAAAAAACGTATGGCGGCGATACACCAACAGGTTATTATCATAACATCTAACAAGATTTTTATGGCGAGCTTTTCCTCCAATTTGTGGTGTGCTGCTGTAAATTGTTTTCCTTCAAATTGGTGGGACCTACAGTTTTTTGCCGACTCTGAAAGGCATCTGCAAAGCAATTTTTGCAGAGAAGCTGGCAGAAATACCCCCGGAGATAAAATAAAATAAAATAAAATAAAATAAAATAAAAAAATAAAATAAAGGAAAGAATTGTAAAATAAAATAAATTAAAATAAAATTAAAAAAAATTAAAAATATAAATAAAATAATATATTTATTATTTATAAAAAAAACTAAAAAAATAAAATAAAATAAAATAAAGTAAAATTAAAAAATAAAATAAAATAAAATAAAATAATATAAAATAAAATACAAAATAAAAAAATATAAATAAATTAAAAAAATAAATAAAATAATATATTTATTATTTATAAAAAAAAATAAAATGAAATAATATAAAATAAAATAAAATAAAAAATAAAAATATATGAATAAAATAAAAAAAATGAAATAAAATAAAATAAAAAAAAATAAAATAAAATAAAAAAATATAAAAAAATTAAGTAAAATAAAATAATATAAAAAATAATAAAAAATAAATATAAAAAATTTAGTTGTTATTATTGGTCATTATATTCTGAACTTTGAAAATTTTTGTGGACTTTTGACCTGTCGAATAATTTTTATCAAATTATTCTTCTGAGTTTTTTGGCGAAAACAAGTTGAAAAATGCTACATACAATACCAACTACGATGATTGCAATTTCGATCTTGTTGAAGGATCTTGTCAAACCGCTTTGTATTGTTGCTTTTAGAAATTTAGCATCACCCTTTTACTGGTCATCGAACCAAGGAGATTAGAAATTTTCTAAAAACCGCAGTGTGTAATCATTACACCAAACCCTGCTTAGAGTGCCTGCAGGCAAATTGCAACTATATTCTCGCACATTTTTTTGTTGTTATTTTATTTAACAATGTTATTTCTTACCTAAAGCACATACCCAAAGCGACATTCTGTTGCTATTAAGTTTGGCTTAGGATTTTTGTTGCACGCATCAGCCAAGCCTTAGCTTATTGATGGTACATTCTTTGCCCGTGTCCCGGCTTTATTATAATTTAGTTGTTATTATTGGTCATTATATTCTGAACTTTGAAAATTTTTGTGGACTTTTGACCTGTCGAATAATTTTTATCAAATTATTCTTCTGAGTTTTTTGGCGAAAACAAGTTGAAAAATGATACATACAATACCAACTACGATGATTGCAATTTCGATCTTGTTGAAGGATCTTGTCAAACCGCTTTGTATGATTACACACTGCGGTTTTTAGAAAATTTCTAATCTCCTTGGTTCGATGACCAGTAAAAGGGTGATG
>CAXKVI010000003.1:103927302-103947302 GCA_964058755.1 Campiglossa producta
TTACCATACCATTACCATACCATTACCATACCATTACCATACCATTACCATACCATTACCATACCATTACCATACCATTACCATACCATTACCATACCATTACCATACCATTACCATACCATTACCATACCATTACCATACCATTACCATACCATTACCATACCATTACCATACCATTACCATACCATTACCATACCATTACCATACCATTACCATACCATTACCATACCATTACCATACCATTACCATACCATTACCATACCATTACCATACCATTACCATACCATTACCATACCATTACCATACCATTACCATACCATTACCATACCATTACCATACCATTACCATACCATTACCATACCATTACCATACCATTACCATACCATTACCATACCATTACCATACCATTACCATACCATTACCATACCATTACCATACCATTACCATACCATTACCATACCATTACCATACCATTACCATACCATTACCATACCATTACCATACCATTACCATACCATTACCATACCATTACCATACCATTACCATACCATTACCATACCATTACCATACCATTACCATACCATTACCATACCATTACCATACCATTACCATACCATTACCATACCATTACCATACCATTACCATACCATTACCATACCATTACCATACCATTACCATACCATTACCATACCATTACCATACCATTACCATACCATTACCATACCATTACCATACCATTACCATACCATTACCATACCATTACCATACCATTACCATACCACCCCTTACAGCAAAATCAGTATAAATATTTATTTAAGGATCAATTTTTTCTGTACCCGAAGATATTTATTTTATTCATTTTTAATTTTAGCAAATCTTCATAATCCATTTATCTCTTAATTTGTATTTCTTTGTTATCAAACTATTCATGCTCCTTTTTATATGGTCAATTTCTCTTCTTTTGTCTTGAGTGTCAGTTTTCCCGTGGGATGTTAGACAGTATTTTTTCTGTATTTTGAATGTTTCATTAGTTACCATTTCCATCTACATACGTACATACATAAACACATGTGTAAGGAAAAGTTTTGTTTGCTGCCAGGATTTGTGCATGCCCTGTAAATATTATTGTATGGAGTGTGATGAACGCTCATAAAACGATTTGTTTGCTCTAAATCTTTACATAATGAGTTTTCAATATCCGCTAGTCTCAACTTAATTTAATGATATAAATACACCGTATATGTATGTATGTATGCTTGTGTTTAGTGTTTACATTAGCAGGAAATTGCTTTTGGTTGTTCCTGTTATGATTGCTATCTTATTATTTCCGACTTTCTATATAAAGATGCTGCAGAGAATTTTATAAGATTGTTGGTCCAAACAATTTTTGCACTGAATAGGCACAGGTGGCTTACCATAATTTAATAACAGCTTAAATTCTCGTTAAAGATATACAGCTGATCAAATGATTAGTTCGTTATGATAAAGCTTCGACTTAGGTGCAATTGGAAAAGGTCCCATCCCACTATACCAGGATATCAAGTTAAATTATCGTTATTATTTAATAATAAAACTAACTTCGACCCCTAATTTTTTTCACCATATCACATCGAATTTTCCTAGTTTGTGGCTCGGAAGGAGTAACAACCAAAAAGTTTCTTTAAACGTGATAACCCATCGACAGTGATTTGGCTATCTCTGCGAGTGAATTATTTATAACTTTGGCAAAAACATGCAAGCCCGAAAAATTATCTCACAATGAAAGCGTTTTCAGCACATTGTAGTATTATGAAATCAAATCAGCTGATTATGTCATCGCACGCAAAAAGATAGAACTTGGTCAAGTTACTGCGTTAAGGCGCGTCAAAACGCGGTTATGAGGCAGGTACCCTTGAACTACGTACATTTTAACTTAACTGCCAAAAATGAAATGTCAAGCAACGCGACGGTAAAGATGTTTCTATTTTCGCCGTAGGGCATAATTGATTATGATTTTAAAAACCCTATCTAAAATGCAATGCAAAAAGGAAAGAAAAGCTGTAGAAAAAAAATTAAAGTAGGAACTTTATTAATCAAATTAGTAATAAATTAATAAATAATACAGAAACGATTGAAGAAGGACATCAAGGAAAGTATAAGGGTATGAAAAAATAAAGTATTTCTATTGAAACAAGTTAAATGAGGAGCTTCAAACCAATAAAAATTCTCAGGTTGAAAGGAGGAGTTATTAAGCCATGTCCGTCTGTCTGTCCGTGTACACGATAACTTGAGTAAAAATTTAGATATTTGCATGAAATTTTATATAAGGGTTACTTTCTGGCCAAGGTAGGTTGCTATTGAAAATGGGTGAAATTGGATTATAACCACGCCCCCTTTTTCGATATCGAAAATTTCGAAAGTCACATAAATTGACATATCTTGGGAGTTGAAATGGCTAAAATGATATAATTTTATAGGTATATCCCCCTGGCCATTCTCTTATGATTTTTCCATATAATTTTTATAGAGAGCCCACTTTTACGGGAGGCATTTTTGAAAATTTTACTGGTCGTAACTTTAAAACTGATTACGATAGAAGGAGGAAAATTGGCACAAAGCATACTAGTATCGTTGGATAAAATCGCTTCCTAACCACGACCACTTTCCACATCGAAAGCTTCGAAAATCACCTAAATTGATATAATTCGGTAACGGAATTGTCTAAAATGATATAGTTTGGTAGGATGGACCTCCTAATAATTCTCTTATGATTTTTCCATAAATTTTTTAAAGTGGGCGTGGCACCGCCCACTTTTAAGGTAACTTTAAAACTGATTACGTTAGAATGATGAAATTTGGCACAAAGCATACTGTATCGTTGGGAGTATACCTGATGAAATTGGATAAAGTAGCTCCCCAACCACGCATACTTTCGTTATCGAAAGCTTCGAAAATCACCTAAATTGACCTAATTCGGAAACGGAAATGACTAAATGGAAATGGATATGATATAGTTTGGTAGGATGAACTCCTTAATAATTATTTTATGATTTTTCCATAACTTTTTTAAGGGGGCTTGGCACCGCCCACTGATTACGGTAGAACGATGCAATTGGTACAATGTATACTAGCATAATAGGGAGTATACCTGATATACTTGGACGAAATCGCTTCCCAACCACGCTTACTTCCGAAATGAAAATCATATGAAAACTACCGCTGGGTATTAAATGTTCGGTTTACCCAAACTTAGACTCCCTTACTTGTTACTTTTAATAAAGTGAAAACCAAACTATATATAGAATTTTTTATTTTGAAATGTCATATAAAAACGCTGAAACACTAAATTGTTTTTTTGGCCCTAGATTATGAGGGTGTCCTCATTTTTTTTTATATTATGTAATTTTTGCAAAATATTATTTTTATACCTTTCATGAATAAGCGTCACGAGTTTCACTGTACGATCCCAAGTACAGCCTGTGCGAATTTAACCGAAGTTATCGGAACTATCGATTATAAGGGGGCAATGTATTATATTGGTCCAATCTCATTGATTTTTAACATCGTTATTCCACATTCTAAAAGAGCAACAGTTACGATATTTTACGACCCTGCCTATCTAATTATAGGAGTTATCTATCCAAATCCGTTTATCGAAACAATCGATTGTACGGACGCTTTGTGAAATATTTATCCCATCATCAATAACTTTCATCATCGATATTGCACATATAAAAATGGTAGTTATAGCCCAAAATCCATTTATCGGAACAATCGATTGTATGGGAGTTATATGTGTTATATGGGTCCGATCATGCTGGTTCCGACAAATAATTTCTATATTAGAAAATGGTGGCCAAATGGTGGTACCAAATTTCAGCCAAATATCTCAAAAACTGAGGGACTAGTTTGCGTTCAAACAGACAGAGAGACAGACCGACAGACATCATCATCATCACGCCAATTGGAAACCCCAAGGGAGTTCAAGTCATCCTCCACCGGTTGTTTCCATCTCAGTCGAGGCCTCCCCCTTCCTCTGCTGCCGAAGTCAGGCGACGATAGGAAAACCTTCTGTGCTGGAGCTTCTTTGTCCAATCGCATAACATGGCCCAGCCAGCGGAGTCTTTGGGCTTTAATTCGCTGGACTATGGTCAGATCTGCGTAGAGCTCGTACAGCTCATCGTTAAATTTCCTTCGATACTCGCCGTTGGCATCACAGGAAGGACCATTACCATACCATTACCATACCATTACCATACCATTACCATACCATTACCATACCATTACCATACCATTACCATACCATTACCATACCATTACCATACCATTACCATACCATTACCATACCATTACCATACCATTACCATACCATTACCATACCATTACCATACCATTACCATACCATTACCATACCATTACCATACCATTACCATACCATTACCATACCATTACCATACCATTACCATACCATTACCATACCATTACCATACCATTACCATACCATTACCATACCATTACCATACCATTACCATACCATTACCATACCATTACCATACCATTACCATACCATTACCATACCATTACCATACCATTACCATACCATTACCATACCATTACCATACCATTACCATACCATTACCATACCATTACCATACCATTACCATACCACCCCTTACAGCAAAATCAGTATAAATATTTATTTAAGGATCAATTTTTTCTGTACCCGAAGATATTTATTTTATTCATTTTTAATTTTAGCAAATCTTCATAATCCATTTATCTCTTAATTTGTATTTCTTTGTTATCAAACTATTCATGCTCCTTTTTATATGGTCAATTTCTCTTCTTTTGTCTTGAGTGTCAGTTTTCCCGTGGGATGTTAGACAGTATTTTTTCTGTATTTTGAATGTTTCATTAGTTACCATTTCCATCTACATACGTACATACATAAACACATGTGTAAGGAAAAGTTTTGTTTGCTGCCAGGATTTGTGCATGCCCTGTAAATATTATTGTATGGAGTGTGATGAACGCTCATAAAACGATTTGTTTGCTCTAAATCTTTACATAATGAGTTTTCAATATCCGCTAGTCTCAACTTAATTTAATGATATAAATACACCGTATATGTATGTATGTATGCTTGTGTTTAGTGTTTACATTAGCAGGAAATTGCTTTTGGTTGTTCCTGTTATGATTGCTATCTTATTATTTCCGACTTTCTATATAAAGATGCTGCAGAGAATTTTATAAGATTGTTGGTCCAAACAATTTTTGCACTGAATAGGCACAGGTGGCTTACCATAATTTAATAACAGCTTAAATTCTCGTTAAAGATATACAGCTGATCAAATGATTAGTTCGTTATGATAAAGCTTCGACTTAGGTGCAATTGGAAAAGGTCCCATCCCACTATACCAGGATATCAAGTTAAATTATCGTTATTATTTAATAATAAAACTAACTTCGACCCCTAATTTTTTTCACCATATCACATCGAATTTTCCTAGTTTGTGGCTCGGAAGGAGTAACAACCAAAAAGTTTCTTTAAACGTGATAACCCATCGACAGTGATTTGGCTATCTCTGCGAGTGAATTATTTATAACTTTGGCAAAAACATGCAAGCCCGAAAAATTATCTCACAATGAAAGCGTTTTCAGCACATTGTAGTATTATGAAATCAAATCAGCTGATTATGTCATCGCACGCAAAAAGATAGAACTTGGTCAAGTTACTGCGTTAAGGCGCGTCAAAACGCGGTTATGAGGCAGGTACCCTTGAACTACGTACATTTTAACTTAACTGCCAAAAATGAAATGTCAAGCAACGCGACGGTAAAGATGTTTCTATTTTCGCCGTAGGGCATAATTGATTATGATTTTAAAAACCCTATCTAAAATGCAATGCAAAAAGGAAAGAAAAGCTGTAGAAAAAAAATTAAAGTAGGAACTTTATTAATCAAATTAGTAATAAATTAATAAATAATACAGAAACGATTGAAGAAGGACATCAAGGAAAGTATAAGGGTATGAAAAAATAAAGTATTTCTATTGAAACAAGTTAAATGAGGAGCTTCAAACCAATAAAAATTCTCAGGTTGAAAGGAGGAGTTATTAAGCCATGTCCGTCTGTCTGTCCGTGTACACGATAACTTGAGTAAAAATTTAGATATTTGCATGAAATTTTATATAAGGGTTACTTTCTGGCCAAGGTAGGTTGCTATTGAAAATGGGTGAAATTGGATTATAACCACGCCCCCTTTTTCGATATCGAAAATTTCGAAAGTCACATAAATTGACATATCTTGGGAGTTGAAATGGCTAAAATGATATAATTTTATAGGTATATCCCCCTGGTCATTCTCTTATGATTTTTCCATATAATTTTTATAGAGAGCCCACTTTTACGGGAGGCATTTTTGAAAATTTTACTGGTCGTAACTTTAAAACTGATTACGATAGAAGGAGGAAAATTGGCACAAAGCATACTAGTATCGTTGGATAAAATCGCTTCCTAACCACGACCACTTTCCACATCGAAAGCTTCGAAAATCACCTAAATTGATATAATTCGGTAACGGAATTGTCTAAAATGATATAGTTTGGTAGGATGGACCTCCTAATAATTCTCTTATGATTTTTCCATAAATTTTTTAAAGTGGGCGTGGCACCGCCCACTTTTAAGGTAACTTTAAAACTGATTACGTTAGAATGATGAAATTTGGCACAAAGCATACTGTATCGTTGGGAGTATACCTGATGAAATTGGATAAAGTAGCTCCCCAACCACGCATACTTTCGTTATCGAAAGCTTCGAAAATCACCTAAATTGACCTAATTCGGAAACGGAAATGACTAAATGGAAATGGATATGATATAGTTTGGTAGGATGAACTCCTTAATAATTATTTTATGATTTTTCCATAACTTTTTTAAGGGGGCTTGGCACCGCCCACTGATTACGGTAGAACGATGCAATTGGTACAATGTATACTAGCATAATAGGGAGTATACCTGATATACTTGGACGAAATCGCTTCCCAACCACGCTTACTTCCGAAATGAAAATCATATGAAAACTACCGCTGGGTATTAAATGTTCGGTTTACCCAAACTTAGACTCCCTTACTTGTTACTTTTAATAAAGTGAAAACCAAACTATATATAGAATTTTTTATTTTGAAATGTCATATAAAAACGCTGAAACACTAAATTGTTTTTTTGGCCCTAGATTATGAGGGTGTCCTCATTTTTTTTTATATTATGTAATTTTTGCAAAATATTATTTTTATACCTTTCATGAATAAGCGTCACGAGTTTCACTGTACGATCCCAAGTACAGCCTGTGCGAATTTAACCGAAGTTATCGGAACTATCGATTATAAGGGGGCAATGTATTATATTGGTCCAATCTCATTGATTTTTAACATCGTTATTCCACATTCTAAAAGAGCAACAGTTACGATATTTTACGACCCTGCCTATCTAATTATAGGAGTTATCTATCCAAATCCGTTTATCGAAACAATCGATTGTACGGACGCTTTGTGAAATATTTATCCCATCATCAATAACTTTCATCATCGATATTGCACATATAAAAATGGTAGTTATAGCCCAAAATCCATTTATCGGAACAATCGATTGTATGGGAGTTATATGTGTTATATGGGTCCGATCATGCTGGTTCCGACAAATAATTTCTATATTAGAAAATGGTGGCCAAATGGTGGTACCAAATTTCAGCCAAATATCTCAAAAACTGAGGGACTAGTTTGCGTTCAAACAGACAGAGAGACAGACCGACAGACATCATCATCATCACGCCAATTGGAAACCCCAAGGGAGTTCAAGTCATCCTCCACCGGTTGTTTCCATCTCAGTCGAGGCCTCCCCCTTCCTCTGCTGCCGAATTCAGGCGACGATAGGAAAACCTTCTGTGCTGGAGCTTCTTTGTCCAATCGCATAACATGGCCCAGCCAGCGGAGTCTTTGGGCTTTAATTCGCTGGACTATGGTCAGATCTGCGTAGAGCTCGTACAGCTCATCGTTAAATTTCCTTCGATACTCGCCGTTGGCATCACAGGAAGGACCATAAATCTTCCGGAGAACTTTTCTCTCAAATACTCCAAGGGCCATCTCATCTTCCCTTGACATTGTCCATGAATCTGAGCCATACATCAGGACAGGTATGATGAGAGACTTATAGAGCGTGATCTTTGTTCTTCGAGAGAGGACTTTACTTCTCAATTTCCTACTCAGTCCAAAGTAGCACTTGTTGGCAAGAGTGATTCTCCGCTGGATTTCTAGACTGATATTATTTTCGGTGTTGATACTGGTTCCCAAATAGACGAAGTCCCTCACAGTTTCAAATTTGTAACTATCAACAGTGACATGGCTGCCAAGGCGCAGGTGCACCGATGGCTCAGAGAGGTCCTTCCCGATTCTGACGGAGCTGTTGGTATTGCTCAACGTCATTTGGCAAAGCCGAATAAGCTTTGCAGGGAAGTCAAATTCAGACATGGCGGCATACAGGCAACTCCATTTTACGCTGTCAAAAGCGGCTTTAAAATCGACGGTGAGTGTCGATTCTCTTATCATGGGTCTTCTCCAGGATTTGGCGTATCGTGAAAATCTGGTCGATGGTAGACTTACCAGGTCTAAAGCCACACTGATAAGGTCCAATCAGTTTGTCTACGATGGGCTTCAGCCTTTCACACAACACGCTAGAAAGAACCTTATATGCGATATTAAGAAGACTAAATCCGCGGTAGTTGGTGCGGTTAGCGGGATCGCCTTTCTTGTGGATTGGGCAAAGCACACTTAAATTCCAATCCGTAGGCATGCATTCGTCTGACCATATTCTGCATAAGAGCTGATGCATGCTTTTTACCAGCTCTTCGCCTCCGTGTTTGAACAGCTCGGCGGGTAGTCCGTCTTTTCCAGGCGCTTTGTTGTTTTTGAGCCGGGATATATCTATCCTGACTTCATCATAGTCAGGTGGTGGGACGACTTTTCCATGTCCAGACCGACAGACGGACATGGCTAAATCAACTCATCTCGTCATCCTGATGGTTCCATCTCTTCTTCTTCTCATACTTACAAACATCGGACCAAAGTTAAAATACCATTTCATCTTCAGGAAAGGTATAAAAATATAAACTTTGCTTTAATTTAGTCTATGTTAGGCACAACAAAAATATCCCTGTAAAAAATGCGACTAGTGCAAAGAACCATGCAACTAATGTCAGTTCTAGTCATTTTGTTTGGAATGAAATGTTCACATTTGTTTAAACGTGTCCTTCAGAGAGACCACCTATACCCATTCATATTCGGAAGAAAGAAGATTAGCCATTTCATTCCAGTTAAGGTTTATTCAAATTTACTTAAAGCAACTGTGCCCATAAAGGGCATACTTGCATATGTAAAAAAAAAATATGATAGTCAAAAAAGCAACAACAAGCCGAAAAACAGTATATCAAGAAACATAAATAAATGAAGATATAAATTTGCTGATAACGAAATGGCACAATACATCAACTTTTTCATCATAACAAGGCAAACAAAGTCAAAGAAAGCAACAAAATAATAGCAGTGATAAAAGCATTGTCTCCGTGTAAATGTATGTTTGTGTTTACTCTAAGAAGCCAAAAAAGGAAGCAATTGCGTTGGAACTCATTATAAGGTATACGTTGCTCTGCCCCACCACTTGATGTTGATGTTGTCTGATGCCAATATGTTACTTGCTATGTCAGTCGAATACACTTAAGTGAGTCAAAATAAAACTTAAGTGAACATTTGGCGTACGAAAAGTAAAAGATTATGCATCTACTTATGTATGTGAATATGGGGAGATGTAAAAAATCGTGTATGTACATTAACCCGTTTTTGGAAATCGTTATTATTTGGCTTCGGTTTCGGCGAAAAACTATCTCTCTTGCTATATTTATCCATATCCTTTTTGCTATACCTTTCTTTATCCTTATCCTTTCCCTTATCCTTATCCTTATCCTTATCCTTATCCTTATCCTTATCCTTATCCTTATCCTTATCCTTATCCTTATCCTTATCCTTATCCTTATCCTTATCCTTATCCTTATCCTTATCCTTATCCTTATCCTTATCCTTATCCTTATCCTTATCCTTATCCTTATCCTTATCCTTATCCTTATCCTTATCCTTATCCTTATCCTTATCCTTATCCTTATCCTTATCCTTATCCTTATCCTTATCCTTATCCTTATCCTTATCCTTATCCTTATCCTTATCCTTATCCTTATCCTTATCCTTATCCTTATCCTTATCCTTATCCTTATCCTTATCCTTATCCTTATCCTTATCCTTATCCTTATCCTTATCCTTATCCTTATCCTTATCCTTATCCTTATCCTTATCCTTATCCTTATCCTTATCCTTATCCTTATCCTTATCCTTATCCTTATCCTTATCCTTATCCTTATCCTTATCCTTATCCTTATCCTTATCCTTATCCTTATCCTTATCCTTATCCTTATCCTTATCCTTATCCTTATCCTTATCCTTATCCTCATCCTTATCCTTATCCTTATCCTCATCCTTATCCTTATCCTTATCCTTATCCTTATCCTTATCCTCATCCTTATCCTTTTCCTATATTCTATTTTTTTTTTTTTTATTCAGGGGCGAGGGCTTGGGCTCTGAGGTATAGGGCTCCATCATTTTTGCGGTCTTATTGGAACTTTGGTACAAGCCTTTAAGACGAAAAATTCAAAACGCTCACTAACCAAGACCTTAGGGTTTTTGTCTAGTAGGTCTAATATCCACGAATATCCACATTCAATTGTCAGTTCAAGCTAGATGCTTGTCTCGTTGAGTTTGTGACCATTTTGCGGTTATCACATTCACGCACACAAATACAAACTCACTTTACGTATGTAATTGAATTTGGCAGTGAAAATGAGTAAAAAAGGTAAGTGCTTTGTGGGGGAAACAATTGGATTTCATGAGTTTTCTGCTCTTAAAAAAATGAAAGCGAATTGCAAAATATAAGTTATACTATAAAATAAATATAAATATACGTTATAACAAAGCATGAGGCCAATAAAATGACAATAACAAAAAATACAGGAGAATATTTGTTGCTAAAATTGTGTAGGTCATATATGTGGGAGCTCATATACTCACATCTACACACAAACATATTCACATGCCAAATGTATAACCGCAACAAAATAAATAATAAATGTATTTCATTTATATGTTGAACGTTATTCTGTTTCATATACAGAACAGAATATTTAAATACATTTTTGTGCGTTTGCACATGTAGGTAAGTCAATTATTTTCATGTATTTCCCTACTAAATATATTATGAATTGATATTTTACTTCCTTTTTGTAAAAAATTGCCTAAAGTAAAATCCATATACGAACATTGAAGCCAAGCAGGAAATTTAATAGGGTTAGGGTTGCAGTTCCCCTTTGCCTGTTTTTAACCATTTTCATTTGCTTTTACATCTGCGTTTCATTTCGTTTTCTTTTTCCTTTATCATTTCCTTGTTACTTGAAGTTTTATCCCGTTCACTTTCTTATTTAGTTTTTCGTTTTTTTTCGTCTGCATCCTTAAATGTATACTTTTCTCTATCTGTGTCTTCATATGTTTATTTAGCCTTATAATTCTCTTTTTATCTTTACTTAATTTAGCGGACTTTTACCAGTCGAATAATTTTTATCAAATTAAAGACAATAATAATAATATCTAAATTTGTCTTTATTCTTACCCTTATCCTTATCCTTATCCTTATCCGTATCCTCATCATTATCCTTATCCTTATCCTTATCCTTATCCTTATCCTTATCCTTATCCTTATTCTTATCCTTATCCTTATCCTTATCCTTATCCTTATCCTTATCCTTATCCTTATCCTTATCCTTATCCTTATCCTTATCCTTATCCTTATCCTTATCCTTATCCTTATCCTTATCCTTATCCTTATCCTTATCCTTATCCTTATCCTTATCCTTATCCTTATCCTTATCCTTATCCTTATCCTTATCCTTATCCTTATCCTTATCCTTATCCTTATCCTTATCCTTATCCTTATCCTTATCCTTATCCTTATCCTTATCCTTATCCTTATCCTTATCCTTATCCTTATCCTTATCCTTATCCTTATCCTTATCCTTATCCTTATCCTTATCCTTATCCTTATCCTTATCCTTATCCTTATCCTTATCCTTATCCTTATCCTTATCCTTATCCTTATCCTTATCCTTATCCTTATCCTTATCCTTATCCTTATCCTTATCCTTATCCTTATCCTTATCCTTATCCTTATCCTTATCCTTATCCTTATCCTTATCCTTATCCTTATCCTTATCCTTATCCTTATCCTTATCCTTATCCTTATCCTTATCCTTATCCTTATCCTTATCCTTATCCTTATCCTTATCCTTATCCTTATCCTTATCCTTATCCTTATCCTTATCCTTATCCTTATCCTTATCCTTATCCTTATCCTTATCCTTATCCTTATCCTTATCCTTATCCTTATCCTTATCCTTATCCTTATCCTTATCCTTATCCTTATCCTTATCCTTATCCTTATCCTTATCCTTATCCTTATCCTTATCCTTATCCTTATCCTTATCCTTATCCTTATCCTTATCCTTATCCTTATCCTTATCCTTATCCTTATCCTTATCCTTATCCTTATCCTTATCCTTATCCTTATCCTTATCCTTATCCTTATCCTTATCCTTATCCTTATCCTTATCCTTATCCTTATCCTTATCCTTATCCTTATCCTTATCCGATTTCCTTAGCTCGGTTTTAACTAGTTAAGCTATGATCTGCGGTGTAAAATTTTCTTCACACACTTGGGTAAAAGCTATACATGCAAACCTATTTTGATAGCTACACGGTTAAAAATTTGAAACTAAATTTTATACTTTTTTGGTCTACAAATATGACCAAACCAAATTTCAAAATTCAATCTAGACCAGAAGAAAATTGGCTAAATGAATCGGGTTTCCGTTATAAACCAGAAATGTTTTAACAATTTTTCAAAGATAAAATAAATTTTTTGTCCACGGGAGGGAATTCGAACCAAGACTCCACGCATCATACCCGTTTTTGTGGGCAAAATGCAATTACATTAAAACAAACAAAAAATATATATATACTGCTTTTTCATTTAGATCTTAAATCGAAACCAAAAGAAATTGAAATTCTTTTTAAACTTTTGGAATGCTTAAGTTATTCAAAAAAAGTTTAAAAGATCGCTAAAACTTTAGACGGGTTTAAAATTTAGGCTCATTTTTTTAACCGTGTATACAAAATTTCGCCCCATACCTATATTTAATTTTGTGTCTCTTGGAATGGACTCTAAATTGTTGCGGTCGATTTTGTGGCTTTCGTGCGCTTTTTAATTCTCTCACCTTCACACTTGTATTTACATATAAACGCATATACATATACAGGAAATGAAATATATATATAACATAGACCGCATGCAGGTGAATGTAATAATGTATTCCCACAGTTGACTGTGATCACAAACGCTCTTACCACTAACAAACCAACTTTTTAGGTTATAGTTACGTTGTGGATATAAAAAATGAATTTTCATTAGTAAATTCTTCATTGCCCTTTGTGAATTTTTGCCCGCGGATTATCTTTTTGGCGGATAACGAGTATAGAACCATGAACATATATAATTGATATGTACTCGTATGTATGTGTATGAATCAGGGTGTGCAAATTTTGTTTCCTTTACAATGGCGCTTAGGTTATTTAGAATATTAGGGGTTTAGAATATCCCCGAGGTTCACACATTATGGTAATGATGGTTGATCTACGGATATGATGCCTCTCACCTCTCATTACCCATCTTCTCCTTCCTTAGGAATGGAGGGATAACATAAACTAGAAGGTTCCACTGGTCATACCTAATCGCTCCCGAGATAGTCGGGCTGTACCGTAAGGGAGTATCGAAGCGTACCGTGTTTATAAACGGCCAAGGACTGCCAACGGAACAACGAAAAGGCGAACCACTTTTTTTTTTTTTTTTTTTTTTAAAGTCATTAAATTTTGCCCACAAAAAGTTTGTGTGTGGCATAGCTTAGCGATTGAGCAGTCGGCTGTGACTCCTGAGAGCTTCCGTTCGAACCTGTCCAGTGCCAAATTTTTTTAATTTTTTTTATTCTTAAAACTTTTTGGTTTAAAATTAAAACTTTTTGGTTTGAAAATTAAATCTTTTCGGTTCAAATTTCAAACCCTTTCTGGTTTTTGTTTTTTGTTTTGTTTTTTATTTATTTTTGAAAGCTTATTCAACATTGAGCTTTTCCCACAACATTTATGTGCGCCAGGGGCGCAGCCAGAACAAAATGTTTGGGGTGGTTTTTAATTTTTTTCTTTTAAGTATTTTCCTAGCAGAACTATTTACAAAATTATTTTATAGCGCCAGTCAGGAGTAGCGTAAAGAAAGCATTTAAAAAAGATAATTATACACGTATACATTAGACTGGGTCAAAAAATCAAAATTTAGTTTTTTTTCAAAAATTATATTGATTTTCTTTTTAAGAAAGATGAAAAAAAATTACTGTAATTTTTTCAGATTTTAAATTAAAGTATAGAGGTCTATCATCGCTAGTTTAGATAGACACAGACTTTACCTCGATTTAGCTGAACACATTTTTGAAGGAAATCGAATTCCCTACAAAATTTGCATTGACCAAAATTTTCTCAGCCCAGCCGTTTTCTAGTATTCTAGCTTCAAAAATTAGCATGTTTTCTCGATTTCACATTTTTTTCTTTCAAATATTGTCAAAAATGCAAATATCCATGTACAACAGAGATAGATACGGATTCTTAAAAGAAATTGAGTGAGCTACAAAAAAGGTGCGATCAATCTTCTTTATTTGGTTGGATGTCTTTATTTCCTTTTCGATTTGGATAATTGGCTTCAATTATGACAACTTGTCCTTTTCGATGACACCGGAAGAAGGAAGAAAAACAGTTAAGTTGGCTGCGGTTCTCCCTTTTCCCATCTATCATTCACAATAGTTTCAACTGTCAAGTGACAAACACCGGGTGATATCAACTAAAACTAAAGGTAGCATTACAAAGGTTAAACAACTTTTTTTTGTAAAGTTACTTTTTCAAAACTTATTTAGTATTAAATTTAAAAAAAATCATATTTCCCTCTTTTTTTGGTGTTTTTGATCCAATTTCTTTACTAAATTTTGTTTATTGATATTCTACATGATTAATTGTCATTATATGATCAATATTATAACAAAAAAATATGCATTTCTCATATTCGTTCAAAAATATTTTTGCTTAATATAGGCTTTCTCTGCGGGGGTGTAGTTCTAGTCTTCAAATGGCGCAGCAACAAAAAAAAAACAAAAATTTGACGGATCTGTGACCTCAATAAATTCATTTTCATGTATTTTCGCGAGCTAAATCCAAATCCGTGATCAGAACTAGCCTAACAGGTCGCAGTTCTTCACTAACCTTCACAAAATAATATTGGATAATTTGCACGGTTAGGGCCAAACCTCGCGCCCTTTGTTAAATTCCGATATTGAATTCGGATTCAGCATCCAATTTCCCTTAAGATAATGTATTTAGTTTTATTCGATGTTGATTTTTATGTGTTTCGCAAATATTGAAACCAATTTCCTACAAAAATATGTTCAGGTAAATGGTGTTTTTCAACAATGATTTGTCGTGTTTATACCAAATTGGAGGTTAAGTTTGCAAAATCTAAACTAGCGATGATAGACCTCTAGACTTTAATATACAAATTTGAAAAATTACAGTAATTTTTTCACCTTTCTTAAACAGAATACCAATATAAGTTTTGAAAAAAACACGAAATTTGGAATTTTTGGCCCAGTCTAATATACATACATATGTACATAGATACCTGCCAATAAATGTTACTTTATATTGACTTATATAACAAAGGCCAGCCTCCTACCTGGACAAGATGGCATTTTTCTGGTAGATATCAATGAGATAAGAAGAACTGCGTACAAGAAATTTGCCGGACACCCTCAAAATCTTGAGTTAGGGGTCAAAACCGGTTTTTCGTACCTTTGCACACTTAGGTGTATGGATTTAACAGACATGGATCGCATCAATATGGATGTAACGTGTGACACCCCTCTTATGCAAACGGCCCAAAAGCTTAGGTCCCTGTTATGGAATTGACGTTTTTCGATTTTCATGCAATCGAAATTTTTTCTAACATGTCATGAAAACTAGTTTTCACATATACAGTTTTATATTTCAGGGGAGGTTTAAACCCCCAAAACCACCCCCTGGCTGCGCCCCTGATGTGTGCGATGTAGTAGCTCAGTAGTAGAGAAGATGGGCATGATGCGCAGAGTCTTGCTTCGAATCCCAGCCAACAGACAAAAAAGTTAACTTTTCTTTTCAAAAATTG
This sequence comes from Campiglossa producta, assembly GCA_964058755.1. Classification (NCBI taxonomy): domain Eukaryota; kingdom Metazoa; phylum Arthropoda; class Insecta; order Diptera; family Tephritidae; genus Campiglossa; species Campiglossa producta. The sequence continues at coordinate 103,943,716 of CAXKVI010000003.1, forward strand.
TTAGTAGATTTCTGGTTTAAAACGGAAACCCCATTCATTTAGCCCATTTTCTTGAAAACTGGTCTAGATTAAATTTGCAACCAAATTTGGGTTGGTCATATATGTAGTCCAAAAAAAGTTTAAAATTTAAGCTCAAATTTTTAACCGTGTACGTTTTCGAGAAAAATTCAAAAAACCTAAAATTTTGACCTTTGACCCCAAATAAATTTTCTATCACACATGGGATCAATGTGAACTTTTGAAGTTTTTTTTTCTGACAACGAACCTTAACTCTGTACAAAATTTTAAAACTAACACTTTTTATACCCAGCTGTACTTGTACACAGGGTATTATTATAACTTTGTTAGGATAACGGTTGGTTGTACAGGTATAAAGGAATCGAGATAGATATAGACTTCCATATATCAATATGATCAGGATCGAAAAAAATTTGATTGAGCCATGTCCGTCCGTCTGTCCGTCCGTCCGTCCGTCCGTCCGTCTGTCCGTTAACACGATAACTTGAGCAAATAATGAGATATCTTCACCAAATTTGGCATGCGTACTTATTTGGGTTCAGAATAGATTGCTATTGAAAATGGGTAAAATCGGACCATAACCACGCCCCTTTTTCGATATCGAAAATTTCGAAAAACGTATAAAATGGGTTAATTCAATATTAGAAGCAGCTACAATGATAAAATTTGCAATATGTATTGATTTAGATGTTCTAAGGCCAATTTTATAAAAAATTTTGAAAAGGGGGCGTGGTACCGCCCACGTATATTTGAAGAAATTTTAAAATTTTGACTCTTAATAACTTCAGAACAGTTTATGCTAATATAACGAAATTTCGTAGAGGACATACTATTGTTGTGGTAAATTCAGCTATAGAAAATAAACGAAATCGCTTCGCGACCACGCCTACTTTTTCATAAAAGTTATATTGAAAGGAGGTGGAAATATTGAAAAGTCCATATCTAATTAACTGATTTCGCTATAATAATATAATTTGGTACATACATCAACTTTCATATTCTTTACATAATTTTTTCAAAATTTTGGAAAGTGGGCGTGGCACCGCCCACTTATGAGTCAAGAAATTTTTAAATTCGACTGCTAACAACTTCAGAACGGTGTGAGATAGATTTACGAAACTAGGTACCAGGCATGTTATGTTTATGTAGAGTACTACCACAGAAAATAAGAAAAATCGGTGAACGATCACGCCCACTTTATGTGCACAGCTGGGTATGTAATGTTCGGTTTCACCCGAACTTAGACTTCCTTACTTGTTTATATGTACATTTTTACAACGCAAACAATTTGCAAGACCAGTTTACACGAGTCAATTTTCAGAATCCACAAGAAATTGAATGAAAATATCCATCAATGTAAACGCTTATCAATACACTACACCGCCGCTCCTGCATCGCATTAAAAACGCTCTTAATAGGCATGGGACCCTATTGCAAAGGTTAACATTCATATCGGCATCGCACTGACAACCCTTGTAGGTACTCTATCTGCCTACATTATCCCCTTTCACATGAATATTTGATATATTCAATTTCTCCTAAATACTCGCACATGTCTGCGAATATAATTAAATGCACGCACACATCTTCCACAGAGCACCAACATCCAAAAGGTTGTAATTGATGTTGACGATGGAGGCGAGCAATGACGCAGCATCCGTTCATCTGACCGTACGCTTTATTGTTTTTACTTGGATATGCACATAAATATCGTGTAACTTGGCCTAATTTGATGGATTTATATTTAGCCTTTGGTGTTGGATTATTTATTTTTTTCAAAGTGCTTTTTCATTCTAGGACATAACCCGTCGCAGGTCTAAGGGCAAATGAATTCTTATTTATTTCAATATTTATGCAATTCTTTTTGTATGTTGGTATGTTTGTTAGACTGATAGCAAAAAGGGAAGGAAATAAAAATTGTTATAGCAATGAAAACTGTCGGCGTTTGTACCTTCCAGTAGATGTCGCGCCAGCCAATTGCAAATAAATAATTTTTATGACGGGAACAGCCGATACTTCCAGGCAGTGTTTGACAGCTAGGGTTGCCACCTAACCCCAATTTAATTATTCCTTCATATATCGGCATATACTTAGTATGCTTCATTCTTAGACTCTCTACCTGGGGGTTGCCACTTCAGGAAGTTGACATGGCTGCCACCTATCTAAATTTGTATACCTTTCATGAACATGAAATGGTATTATAACTTTGTACCGATGTTTGTAAGTATGAGTTGCCACCTATCTAAATTTCATGAACATGAAATGGTAATATAACTTTGTGCCGATGTTTGTAAGTATGAGAAGAAGTAGAGATAGACCCACCATTAAGTATACCGATATGATCAGGACGATGAGCTGAGTTTGAGTTGATTTAGCTATGTCCGCCCGTCCATCCGTCTGTTTGAAGGCAAACTAGTCGCTCAATTTTTGAGATTTCTGAATGAAACTCTGTGAGTGGGTGTCATGCTACAGTTTATTAATCATTTGTCGGAACCAACAAGATCTGACCAATATATAGCTCCCATACAATCGATAGTTCCGATAAACCGATTTTTCCGATTTTCGGCTATAACTCCTGCAATTAAGTAGATAGAAACGTGAAATTTTGTAACTATTGCCCTTTTTCCATGTGCAATGTCGATGTTGAAAAACACCACGTTTGAACTAATTTTTCACATAGCCCTCATACAATCGATTGTATCGATAAACGGGGTTTATGTTTCAAATAACATGACTCATCCTTATGACAGGTATAAACTTTAGTCGGCACAGAGAGAGCGCTTGCTATGTTAAAGAATTGGAGTTTTCCTCCCAGGAAAGAAATTGCCGGCCTTTGGTATAAAGCTTTCGGCAATGCAGAAGACAGCCTTTTCCTTACTTGTTTTTTATACCTTTCATGAACATGAAATGGTATTATAACTTTGGTCCGATGTTTGTAAATATGAGAAAAAGAAGAGATAGACCCATCAATAAGTATACCGAAATGATCAGGATGACGAGATGAGTTGATTTAGCCATGTCCGTCTGCCCGTCTGTCTGTTTGAACGCAAACTAGTCCCTCAGTTTTTGAGATATTTGGTATGCGGCCACCATTTTATAATATAGGAATCATTTGTCGGAACCAGCAAGATCGGACCGATATTACATATAGCTCCCATACAACCGATTATTCCGATAAACGGATTTTGGGCTATAACTCCTGTCATTAAACACGTAGGAACGTGAAATTTTGGAAGCATCGCTATTTTTATATGCAAAATATCGATGTTGAAAACCATTGAGATGGGATAAATATTTCACATAGCCCCCATACAATCGATTTTTTCGATAAACGGATTTTGGTAGATAACTCATGTAATTATATCGGTAGGAACGTGAAATTTCGTAACTGTTGCTATTTTAGAATGTGGAATGTCGATGTTAAAAATCAATGAGATTGGACCAATATAACACATCGCCCCCATATAATCGATAGTTTCGATAATTTCGGTATGAGCTAAAGTTAAATTCACATAGGCTGCACTGGGATCAAACAGTAAAAATCGTGACGCTTATTCATGAAAGATATT
>CAXKVI010000003.1:103952302-103989802 GCA_964058755.1 Campiglossa producta
TATTTTACTCTTTTTTATACCTTTCATGAACATGAAATGGTATTATAACTTTGGTCCGATGTTTGTAAGTATGAGAAGAAGAAGAGATAGATCCACTAATAAGTATACCGTTATGATCAGGACGATGAGTTGATTCGATTTAGCCATGTCCGTCTGTCCGTCTGTCTGTCCGTCCGTCCGTCCGTCCGTCTGTCCGTCTGTTTGTACGCAAACTAGTTCCTCAATTTTAGAGATATCTCGATGAAATTTGGTATGGAGGCGTTATTTTATATGAGAATTCGTCGGAACCAGCAAGATCGGACCAAAACTACTCATACTTAGCTCCCATACAAGCGATTGTTCCGATAAACGGATTTTGGGCTATAACTCCTATAATTATAAAGGTAGGGTCGTGAAATTTCGTAACTATTGCTCTGTTAGAAAGTGGAATGTCGATGTTAAAAATCAATGAGATTGGACCAACAAAACACATCGCCCCCATATAATCGATAGTTCCGATAATTTCGGTATGAGCTAAAGTTAAATTCACACAGGCTGTACTGGGGATCGAACAGTGAAAATCGTGACGCTTATTCATGAAAGGGCGGCCGCCGTGGTGTAGCGGTTAAGTGTTCGGCCTTCTACACCAAGTCGTGGCGGTTCGATGCCCGGCAAAGTAACATCAAAAATAAATTAGAAAAACAATTTTTCCAAACGGGGTCGCCCCTCGGCAGTAGTTTGGCAAACTCTCCGGGTGTATTTCTGCCATGAGAAGCTTCTCAGCAAAAAATTCATTTGCTTTGCAAGTGCCGTTCGGAGTCGGCAAAAAACTGTAGGTCCCGCCAACTTGTAGGAAAACTCAAAAGCAACACACCACAAGTTGGAAAGAGAAGCTCGGCTAAAAATCTCGTTAGAGGTTATGATAACCTGTTGGTTTTTTTTTTATTCATGAAAGGTATATAGCCTTCGGCACAGCCGAAGACAGCTTTCGTTACTTGTTTTATCTTATTTTACTTCGATTATTTCATTTTATTTTGCTATATTTTTTTCAGTTTTAATATTATGTTTCATTTTAGTTAATTTCATTTTATTTAGTTTTTTTTTCTATATTTACTTGTTTTTTTTTTTTTTCATTTCAGTTTATTTTGTTTTCTTTAATTTTTAATTTTTTTTGTTTTGTTTTTGGTTAAATTTTTTATTATGTGTCATTTTAGTTTATTGCCCTTTACTTTATTTTATTTTATTTATTTATTTGTGGTGCAACAGACTCTTACAACTCGGTATATAATATTCAGCCTCCCCTCGGAATTAGTCTTCCTTACTTACATATATAAATTTCCGTAGGTATATGTTTGCTTTTAAAACATTCCTTACGTACTACGCTTTTCGATTTTTGCTGTGTCGCGAAGTAGCTCGAAAACATAAAAATGGGGCGTAATTTTATTTTGTTGTTGCTTACGCTGATGAGCTTGATTAAGGCCACAATGAGTTGACACATTTGTTAAGCCAAAACACGGGCAAAGTTACCTTTGAATGAATATGTATGTACATTAGGGTGATTCAAAAAAAATGTCGACTTGGTCTTACCCCCTAAAAAGTTAGGTATTGATGAGAAAATAAGCCTTGCAAAAAATTAGCGCTCTAACTTAACCCTTAGGGGTGGCAATTTTTTTTCGCCCTTTCCCATACATTTTGTATGGGGAAAAATAGCATTTTTTTCAAAGTGAATTTTCTTATAATTTTTTAAACTTTTTTCAAAATATTTTTATACACTCTTAAAGTTGAAGCTTTGAAGCTTCCAAAATGGTAAGCCATGTGCGATTATCTTAACTATTAAGATAATTACAGCCATTTGAAAATGGCTGAGTTTTGTACTATTGCACTTACATATACAGTAACACGTATAAAATTTAGTAAATTTTAAATGGCTGTAATTATTTTAATAGTTAAGATATTCGCACTTGGCTTACCATTTTGGAAGCTTCAAAGCTTCAACTTTAAGATTATGGAAAACTATTTTCAAAAAAGGTTAAAAAACTAAAAGAAAATCCACTTTGAAAAAAAATTCCATTTTCCCCCATACAAAATGTATGGGAAAGGGCGAAAGAAAATAGCCACCCCTAAGGGTTAAGTTAGAGCGCTAATTTTTTGTAAGGCTTAGTTTCTCAATACATAAAGTTTCAGGGGGTAAGACCGAAAAAAAAACCAAATTTTTTTTATTTGAATCACCCTATTGTACATCTTAGCCTAACCAAAAAAAAGATAAAAAGAAGAACAAAAAATAATTTCAAACGCAAGAGCGTTGAACGAAAATTTGATGTATTCATTGTACTATATAACTTTGATGTAAAGAAAATCAAATTAACTCACTACGCGATATTATTTCATACTGCTGCAATTTATTTGAGTAAATTGAGGCTGTTAAAATGCAGTTATAAACACAATTTATATGAGCACTTCAAAAACAATCAAGCAGTAGCATCTAAAATTGCGTTCAACATCGCTGACTTATCACCCCCATCACCTTCTGCCGTGTGTTAAATGCTGCTTAAATGAAAATAACTTAATAGTTAGGCTTACTCATTTATGTAAAATCCCATTTTCTTATTAAATATTTTGCGTTTAGAATTGTATGAGAAATCCTATTACACATTTTTTAAAATAGAATTACAATGTACTAAGTCGATGATTATTATACTGAATACTTTCAGCTAAGTCGAAAGAAGTAGAAATAGATTGTCTCCAATGGTTTCTAGCTCGTGCTATGCCTTTATTTTATTATTTGGGGAAAATAATACAATTTACGGAGCTTATCACTATGGAACAAACGTTTATACATAAGTGGCTGTAATTGTGGGCGAATCTTTGCGGTAGTGACACCATCGGCCTTAAAACTTTCGCCGAAAGTTCAGCTTATCCCAAATTGGTAAAACTAAAAGTTAAACTCCTTCAATGCTCCTGTCCCTGCGGTGGTTCTATCAACAGCGTTGGTTCCCAGAACAACGTGTCGTATGAGCAATCTTTTTCATTGTAGAAGCAATTCAATGAATGAAATTTATCAAAGCCTCGGATGAGAACCCCCTTTAATGTTGGCGACCCGACAAAACGAATAAGGCATAATGATTTGGATATTAGGGCATGTACCGGGAATATCCGGACCCTTTCAAGAGACGGTACCGCTGCCCGACTGGTTGATGTCCTCGTAGACGTAAAGGCCGACATCACCGCCCTGCAGGAAATTCAATGGACGGGGCAAGGAAAGACGACCATCGGTCCTTGTGCGTATACTATAGTGGCCAGACACGCGGCAAAGCGCGTGGTGGGAAAGAGACTTCGCCGCCAAGTATTAGCATTCACCCCTGTGGACGAGCGTCTCGCTGCGATCCGCATCAAGGCGAGGTTTTTCAACATAACATTTGAAGACATGCATGGATGAAGGGGGTATGTCGCATTTTGAGTGAAACGAGAAAATCGGCTTTAAAGTTTTGCTTAAACATTTGAGGTTTTTTCGAATCTTTATGGAAAACTGACAAAAAAATTATGCAAAGCCATAAAAGACGTTGCATAATATGCAATAAAAAGCATAAGTTTATATTTAGTGTTTTATATGAAAAAATAGAAACATACCCCCTTCTTTCACAATTAATATTGAAAAGTTGTGTACATACCCCCTTCATCCATGAATTATCTTCTACAATTTTCACGATAGGCAGATTCTGATAAGACAGAAATATAGATCTGCATAAACACTATTCACCAATGCCAAAAACAGAAATTGAGTGAGAATGCGACATACCCCCTTCATCCATGCATGTCTTCATTTATCTGCGCCTATGCGCCGAATGATGAGACGCGCGACGCAGAGAAGGACTCCTTCTACGATAAACTTGAACAGATTTATGATCGCTGCCCCCAACATGATATGAAAATCGTGCTCGGCGACTTTTATGCCAAGGTGGGCAAGGAAGGAGTCTTTGGTCCTACAGTTGGAAAATTCAGTCTCCATGATATAACATCCCCCAACGGTACTAGGTTGATTGCCTTCGCCGCTGCTCGCAATATGGTCTTCAGTAGTATCAGGTTTCAGCATAAGCGAATACACTAAGCCACCTGGCTGTCCCCTGATCAAAGAACAAGAAACCAGATTGATCATGTCATGATGGAGGGCAGACACAGCTCCACCGTTCTAGACGTGCGTACCCTACGCGGTCCCAATATTGACTCTGACCATTATCTTGTCGCAGCCAAGATACGCACACGCCTCTGTTCAGCGAAGAAAGTGCGCACAGTAACGGAAGGAAAGTTTGGCGTCGAGAAACTGCGCACGACACAGACAGCTGATAATTTCTCCACTCGACTCTCACACCTGCTATCGGAGAGCAATCCTCGGCCTAATGATGTAACCGAGCAATGGAAGGAAATCTCTCACTCATTACGTACCGCCGCTGACGCCACTATAGGGTTTCAGCGAGGCCGCAAGAACAACTGGTACGATGAGGAATGTAGCACTGCCTCGGATAAAAAGGACGCTGCATACAGGGAGATGTTGCGAACGGGGGCAACCCGCAGTGTATGGCAACGCTATAGTGAGGCGAGGAAGGCATGAGTGTGAGGAGCTTGAGATGCTGGCTGACAGGAATGGTGCGCGAAAATGCTATGAAAAGTTCCGACGGATGACGGAAGGTCGTCCCACCACCTGATTATGATGAAGTGAGGATAGCTATATCCCGGCTCAAAAGCAACAAATCGCCTGGGAAAGACGGACTACCCGCCGAGCTGTTCCAACACGGAGGCGAAGAGCTGGTAAACAGCATGCATCAGCTCTTATGCAGAATATGGTCAGATGAGTGCATGCCTCCAGATTGGAATTTAAGTGTGCTCTGCCGAATCCACAAGAAAGGCGATCCCGCTAACCCCACCAGCTACCACAGAAACAGTCTTCTTAATATCGCATATAAGGTTCTTTCTAGCGTATTGTGTAAAAGACTGAAGCCCATCGTAGACAAACTGATTGGACCTTATCAGTGTGGCTTTAGACCTGGTAAGTCTACCATCGACCAGATTTTCACGATACGCCAAATCCTGGAGAAGACCCATGACAAAAGAATCGACACTCATCATCTCTTTGTCGATTTTAAAGCCGCTTTTGACAGCGCAAAAAGGAGTTACCTGTACGCCGCCATGTCTGAATTTGACTTCCCTGCAAAGCTTATACGGCTTTGCCAAATGACGTTGAGCAAAACCCACAGCTCCGTCAGAATCGGGAAGAACCTCTCTGAGCCATTTGAAACCAAACGAAGCTTCAGACAGGGCGACTCCCTTTCGTGCGATTTCTTTAACCTGATGTGTGGGTCTTGCGGTGAACGAGGACAAAACGAAGTATCTGCTGTCATCAAAGAGAGAAGTGCTCACCTACGCCTTGGCAGCCAAGTCACCGTTGATAGCTACAAGTTTGAAACGGTGAGAGACTTCGTCTATTTGGGAACCAGCATTAATACCGAAAATAATATCAGTCTAGAAATTCAACGGAGAATCACCCTTGCCAACAAGTGTTACTTTGGACTAAGTAAAGAGAAGTAAAGTCCTCTCTCGACAAACAAAGATCACACTCTATAAGTCTCTCATCATACCAGTCCTGAGGTACGGCTCGGATTCAAGGACAGTGTCAAGAGAAGATGAGATGGCCCTTGGAGTATTTGAGAGAAAAGTTCTCCGGAAGATTTATGGTCCTTCCCGTGATGCCGACGGCGAGTATCGAAGGAGATTTAACGATGAGCTGTACGAGCTTTACGCAGATCTGACCATAGTCCAGCGAATTAAAGCCCAAAGGCTCCGCTGGCTGGGTCATGTTATGCGAATGGACAAAGAAGCACCAGCACAGAAAGTTTTCCTATCGACACCCCAATTCGGCAGCAGAGGAAGGGGGAGACCTCGACTGAGATGGAAACAACAGGTGGAAGATGACTTGAACTCCCTTGGGGTTTAAAAAATAGAATAAAAAATACTTTTAATTAAAAATTTTTTCCAAATGAACTAAAACTTGAAAATAATTTCTCCTCTGCCTACATAGATTTTGAAAAATGGTGAAAGTTTCAAAATCCCACCTCAACGGTAACTTTTTTCAATATCAAAAGTAAAATATCTGGGAATGATTTTTTTGTTATATTGCGTTTGGGAAGAAAACTTAACGATAATAGAAAAATATTCTTATGAAAAACACGCTGTTTCTCAAGTTGAGAAAGGAATAGTTCTCAACTTGTACTCCAATGGGATTGTCTAATTGGATTCAAGGGTATGAATGCGACTCTGAAAATAAATACCGAAAAAAATAAACCATGATTTTTCTAAGTTAAAACGCCAAATTAGTTGACAAAAATTTTTATTTACATAAATTTTAGTCTGATAGTACATTTACACCGTACCAAATTTGGCAAATTTTGCGAAAAATGCAAATTCGGCGCTTTTTTCCATACAAATCTCATTTTCCAAAATTGGAATTCCATTGTATTTGACCTCATTTGCCGAACAATACAGTTCACAGTTCCTCAAAATAGCAACCCTGCGACTGTTCTACATTTAGAATTGCCCAGCAAGAACCTTAATGTGTTTATGACGTGTGATAACTTATGCACTATGCCCAGTTGTAAATAACAATTTCAACTGCTTTTTTTTTAAGAAAGTGGGTGAATTCTACCAGGAAAGACAGCCTTCTAGAATCTTCTTTTGTTATTACTATACAGGTGTTTAAATCATCACGGTAATGCATTTTTTTCGGTGGCTTTTTGTCTTGGTAGAAGATTCTTGCAGGGAAGGTGAAGCCAAATGCAAATTTGACAGTGTAAACGGTGTCGAACTGGCTCATTTGAATTCGCCAAATTTGGTGCGGTGTAAATGTACTATAAGCTCTTCAAATTTAATTTCAATATTAGAGGCTGGAGATTGGAGAATGATGTTGGATATGAACTTGAGAACTACAATGTTATCTAGGGTTTGAGAAAAATCGGAGAATTGTGTTAGATATCAACTTGAGAACTATACAGTTTTTCAAAGGTTGGAGAAAAAGTTGAGCCATGTTTGCTGGGAAGAGATGATCAAGAAATAATCAAAAACCCTACAGCCAAATTATAAACATTTATTTTCGATTTTTTTATTTATATAGATTGTGCAAATCTTTTCTAGACAATTTTGTTATAACATTTCTACGTATATGAATAATTTTCAACAAAATAAATAATTTTAGACAAAAATTTTGTAGAGTCAATTAAATCAAACAACGGTCTTCTCGGAAATACTAGTGAGTCTTTTAATTAGTAGAGAAAGTTTCTACTTTTACAAAGAACAAGATTAGTACTAAACAAGAGATGGTAACAAGGGCGTACAAGGGCAGCAGGGGGAGGGGGAGGCGTTGGTCGAGCCTTACCGAATGAAACTAAACTGTAAAAAATCAGCAACAAGCGTTTTTTAGAATTCCTAGAATACCAGAGATCTCGAAGTTTTTATTACTTTTTAAAAGTCCAACGAAAAATTGGTATGAAAACCATTGCATAAGTTTTAGACATGTTTTTAGGGAATTCAATTTCCTAAAAAAATGTATTTAGGTAAAATGGTTTCGCGTTTTTTACTAAAACAACTAAACTAGAATGATAGACCTCTAGAATTTAATATAAAGATCTGTAACTTTCACAGTAATTTTTATTCACAGCAATTTTTATTATTTGGCCCAGTCTACTGAACATCTCTGACGCTCTCTCTGAAGATTTAATTTAAGATGAATTTTCAAAAAACCAGAAAAAATATAGCTCCCCCTTGTCAAAAGTTGAGTACGCCCTTGAACGGTAAAAAACTAATCAAAAACCATAGATAGCATGCTTCTCAGCAGCCACATTAAATACATTTATTTTTGCAGTTCTTAAATTCTATTCTGCAAAATTTTTCCAAGGAATTTCGGTTTCTATGGATGATTTTCTATGAATTCTTACTTCGACGAAATTTTACAGAGTCAATTAAGCCAGACTTCCGTGAACTTTGTGAACTTCAATATAAATAAATGTTGGAAGTGGCAACGCTATTTAAATTACTAAAATTAAATTAGTTTTGCTGATAAACGATTCATGTCTCGTTTCATTAGTAAGATAAATATGCTTAGGTAGACGTATTTTTACTTTGGTTAGACAAAAATTGTGTGTGCTACAGCGTGCTACACCTTCTAAATGTAATAAAATGAAAGTTTGGAATATTTTCAATCGACTCCTGAAAAAAATTATTGTCCATATTTGCCCTCCCACCCCTTCTCTCTCTCTTATAATAACGAAAAGTCTCTTCAAATTGTCATTATAGACATTACAATTCGTTGTAAATTATAAGTGATGTGTATAAAGGGGTTTAAGAAAATATTGAATCGAAGTGTTGTAGAGTGATTGGGAAAATTTTAATATGCATTCAAATGTTTAAATTTCGAAGTTTTGCTTTTTGTAGTACGCTTGTAGCCCGTTTCTGTATAAAAATCGTCAGAATTCTCGATTTTAATGTCGTCATACTCGACTCGATTCAAAATTAAAAAAAAAAAAATTTGTCATCACCACAAGTGAGAAAATATGTTGACAAAATTTTATTTAACATTATTTCGGTGTCAACGTTCTTTTGCTAAACTAAAATAGTGTAGACTCTACACTGTAGAGTGAAAAAGTGTGGTGTAAATCCATAAACGCTGTTCGTCGCTACCATTCTGAACAAAGCTGCAATTTAACGTCGGCAAGCATCTTTGGTCCAACAGTTGGAAAATTTAGTCTCCATGATATAACATCCCCCAACGGCACTAGGTTGATTGATTTCGCTGCTGCTCGCAATATGGTCATCAGTAGTACCAGGTTCCAGCATAAACGAATACACCAAGCCACATGGCTGTCTCCTGATCAAAGAACAAGAAACCAGATTGATCATGTCATGATCGACGGCAGACATAGCTCCACCGTTCTGGACGTGCGTACCCTTCGTGGTCCCAATATCGACTCGGACCATTATCTTGTTGCAGCCAAGATACGCACACGCCTCTGTGTAGCAAAGAAAGTGCGCACAGTAACGGAAGGAAAGTTTGACGTCGAGAAGCTGCGCACGACACAGACAGCTGACAATTTCTCCAATCGACTCTCACACCTGCTATCGGAGAGCAATCCTCGACCTAACGATGCAACCGAGCAATGGAAGCATATCTCTCACTCATTACGTACCGCCGCTGAGGCCACTATAGGGTTCCAGCGAGCCCGCAAAAACAACTGGTACGATGAGGAATGCAGCACTGCCTCGGACAAAAAGGACGCTGCCTACAGGGAGACGTTGCGAACGGGCGCAACCCGAAGTGTATGGCAACGCTATCGTGAGGCAAAGAAGGAAGAGAGACGCCTTTTCAGAAAAAAGAAACGTGAGGCCGAAAGGCGTGAGTGTGAGGAGCTTGAGATGCTGGCTGACAGGAATGATGCCCGAAAATTCTATGAAAAGATCCGGCGGATGACGGAAGGTTTTAAGACCGGGGCAAGTTCCTGTAAGGACAATAATGGCGACCTGGTAACCGACGTACAGAGTGTACTTAAATTATGGAGGGAGCACTTCTCCTCACTGCTAAATTGCGAGGGAGACGTCGAACCCGATACCCCAATCCCTGACGATGGAAAAGTCGTCCCACCACCTGACTATGATGAAGTGAGGATAGCTATATCCCGGCTGAAAAACAACAAAGCGCCTGGAAAAGACGGACTACCCGCCGAGCTGTTCAAACACGGAGGCGAAGAGCTGGTAAAAAGCATGCATCAGCTCTTATGCAGAATATGGTCAGACGAGTGCATGCCTCCAGATTGGAATTTAAGTGTGCTCTGCCCAATCCACAAGAAAGGCGATCCCGCTAACCGCACCAACTACCGCGGAATCAGCCTTCTTAATATCGCGTATAAGGTTCTTTCTAGCGTATTGTGTGAAAGACTGAAGCCCATCGTAGACAAGCTGATTGGACCTTATCAGTGTGGCTTTAGACCTGGTAAGTCTACCATCGACCAGATTTTCACGATACGCCAAATCCTGGAGAAGACCCATGATAAAAGAATCGACACACACCATCTCTTTGTCGATTTCAAAGCCGCTTTTGACAGCGCAAAAAGGAGTTGCCTGTATGCCGCCATGTCTGAATTTGACTTCCCTGCAAAGCTTATACGGCTTTGCCAAATGACGTTGCGCAATACTAACAGCTCCGTCAGAGTCGGGAAGGACCTCTCTGAGCCATTTGAAACAAAACGAGGCTTCAGACAGGGCGACTCCCTTTCGTGCGATTTCTTCAACCTGATGCTGGAGAAGATAATTCGAGCAGCAGAGCTAAACCGCAATGGTACAATCTTTTACAAGAGCGTGCAATTGCTGGCGTATGCCGATGATATTGATATCATTGGCCTTAACAACCGCGCCGTAAGCGCTGCCTTCTCTGGACTGGATAAAGAAGCGAAAAAAGTGGGTCTTGCGGTCAACGAGGACAAGACGAAGTATTTGCTGTCATCAAAGAAAGAATCGGCGCACCTGCGCCTTGGCAGCCACGTCACTGTTGATAGTTACAAATTTGAAACTGTGAGGGACTTCGTCTATTTGGGAACCAGCATTAACACCGAAAATAATATCAGTCTAGAAATCCAACGGAGAATCACTCTTGCGAACAAGTGCTACTTTGGACTGAGTAGGCAATTGAGAAGTAAAGTCCTCTCTCGAAGAACAAAGATCGCGCTCTATAAGTCTCTCATCATACCTGTCCTGATGTATGGCTCAGATTCATGGACAATGTCAAGAGAAGATGAGATGGCCCTTGGAGTATTTGAGAGAAAAGTTCTCCGGAAGATTTATGGTCCTTCCCGTGATGCCGACGGCGAGTATCGAAGGAGATTTAACGATGAGCTGTACGAGCTTTACGCAGATCTGACCATAGTCCAGCGAATTAAAGCCCAAAGGCTCCGCTGGCTGGGTCACGTCATGCGAATGGACAAAGAAGCTCCAGCCCAGAAGGTTTTCCAATCGTCACCCGAATTCGGCAGCAGAGGAAGGGGGAGGCCTCGACTGAGATGGAAACAACAGGTGGAGGATGACTTGAACTCCCTTGGGGTTTCCAATTGGCGTCAGTTATCGCTAAAAAGGAATGACTGGCGTGCTTTGATAGGCGACGGCCAAAATCGCTTAGGCGGTTAAGCGCCAATAAATGATGATGATGAAGCATAAGTACACGATAGCCTAATGGCAGACAGCTCCACTCAGCAGTTAATAATTGTTAGTTCGACTCACGGTGAAGGCAATATCGCACTGTGGTGAGGCAACGTGAAGAAGTGTGGTGTAAATAGTTTTTTTTATATTTTTTGTTACTTTGACTACTTTTTGGTGCTAAAATAGCACTTTTTATACCTTTCATGAACATGAAATGGTATTATAACTTTGGTCCGATGTTTATAAGTATGAGAAGAAGAAGAGATAGACCCATCAATAAGTATACCGAAATGATCAGGATGACGAGATGAGTTGATTTAGCCATGTCCGTCTGTCTGTCTCTCTGTCTGTCTGTCTGTCTGTCTGTCTGTTTGAACGCAAACTAGTCCCTCAGTTTTTGATATATTTGGCTGAAATTTTGTATGCAGCCACCATTTTCCAATATAGGAATCATTTGTCGGAACCAGCAAGATCGGACCGATATTACATATAGCGCCCATACAATCGATTGTTCCGATAAACGGATTTTGGGCTATAACTCCTGTAATTAAACACGTAGAAACGTGAAATTTTGGACATATTGCTATTTTTATATGTGAAGTATCGATGTTGAAAATCATCGAGATGGGATAAATATTTCACATAGCCCCCATACAATCGATTGTTCCAATAAACGGATTTTGGTAGATAACTCCTGTAGTTATATAGGTAGGAACGTGAAATTTCGTAACTATTGCTATTTTAGAATGTGGAATGTTGGTGTTAAAAATCAATGAGATTGGACCAATATAACACATCGCCCCCATATAATCGATAGTTCCGATAATTTCGGTATGAGCTTAAGTTAAATTCACACAGGCTGTACTGGGATCAAACAGTGAAAATCGTGACGCTTATTCATGAAAGGTATTTAGCCTTCGGCACAGCCGAAGACAGCTTTCCTTACTTGTTTTAGTTTATATATACAGCAGCACCTTGAAATGCTATTTTGACACCAAAATTTTTTTGCGTGCACTCAACAATTAGACTCGTATCAATAATTTAAATATATCAGAAACGCTTTTAAGAATATAAAGCTTCATATTGTATCTAAGTTAGTATGTGTGTACACCATTTCCCTATTCAATATTTAATGAATCGACTTTTACAAGTCAATAGTTCAAATTCTCAACAACTCAAATTCTCACTTTGAAAGCTTTTTTTATAAATAAATAACTTAGTAAATTAGTACAGTAGTGCATAGTACCCTAAATGAATGCTGACACTAACCACCAGCACTACTTTCTATTCATTTATGTAACTATTTATATCTCTTTATGTCGCCATTTCTCCTCCTTCTCTTTTCTGTTGCTTGTGAATTAGAACACTAATGCTCACTCGCACATTTATTATATAGCGATAAATGTCAAGTTGACAATTTAATACCTGTAAAGTAGCTAAATGTTACTTTAAGAGCTTTAACTAACTAATGAAATGTGAAGTGAGGTGAAACGTTGAGTACAAAAAAATGCTAATTGACCAAACTGACATGCTAGCTATATTACGTTACTTGCCATCGGTTTGTATTCGATACCGTTCATCAAGAGAAGCTTAAATTCGAGGAGCAAAGTCGTTTTGACAGCTATTGTTTAAATTTTTAAAATTATTAATTATTATAACACAACAAACCAAACGCCTTATTTCCGCTTTCAACAATCTTTTAGAAACTGAAAAAACTTTGACAGAGCCAAACTGCCACAATTTAAAGTTTTAAGGTGGCGTTACTAAAATAAAACAGCTACGCCCAACTGGGGTCATAATTTTTTTTTGAAATGTTTGTATGTCCAAAATATAGTTTTTTAACTACATATATAATTTGGAAATATGTTTCGGTGCAAAAATTCCCACGCACAAACAAATGAGAAGGATAAATTTACGATTTGTACGAAATTTTGATTTTGACGCATGTTTTTTAATTAATTTATTTTTTTATATTCATTTACCTAAGTATTTTCTTATACAAATTGAAACTATTTCTATTTAATATCATTAATGCCCGAATTAGACTTTGACTTAACTTGACTTGCCTTTTTTTTTTTAAAAATACGAAATTTTTTTTTTTTTTTTTTCAAAAATTATATTGATTTTCTTTTTGAGAAAGGTGAAAAAAAATTACTGTAATTTTTTCAGATTTTTAAATTAAAGTCTAGAGGTCTATCATCGCTAGTTTAGATTTTACAGGCTTTACCTCATATCTATATATATAAAAGTGAAATGGTGTTCAGTCGTCACGCTAAAACTCGAAAACGGCTGAACCAAATCATATACTTCCTTTGGTGGGTTTATTTTTTATTATTACGCGCAGGTCATGTTCTAAAATCAGAACAAAATATTAGGGAGGCGTGGCACCTCCCATACAAACTCTTTTCCTCAAGGTGAATATCTCTAAAAGGGTTTAAGGTAGGAAATTGGTACAGTGCTATAGGATAACAACACCATTCTCACCAAGAAACTGGGGTTAACCAAAAAGGGGGCGTGGCACCTCCCATACGAATGAAATACTTCATAGTCCATATCTCTGGAAGTATTGAGGTTAAACCACTGAAATTTGGCAAGGATTTTTATGAGATCGATCGGGGAATATTTTAAACTTTTTTTTGGGGATACGCTCTAATGCTTATTTACATAGAAGCTTTTACGAAAACCAAAAACGGCGATGAGGCACGCTTTCCCATTAACATAAAAAATTTATATTTCTGTGGCCATAAGCAATAACAGCCTAAGTCGACTTAAGAAATAAGACCAGTGGAAATTTTTGCTGGTGATTTTGAATAGCAACATCGAGACATTTTTCAAGACTTTCATTGGTCTTTTTTTACTTTCTTTACACACAATTAAATCCAATTAGTTTGCCTTAGTTATAAAACAGTTTTGTTACAAAAATTCGCCAGCAAAAATTTCAACTGGTCTAATTTCTTAAGTCGACATAGGCTGTTATTGCTTATGACCACAGATTTGGTCCATATACTCCATTTATGGACAGGAACTCGAATTTCTGTATGCTCTTCAAAAAACACTAAAATCGATTTTTTGGCCCACCCCAATATACATACATTTGTATATGCAACAAAATTACTTAGTGATTACCCGCTAAACATTCCCACATTTTTTATTATTTATTTATTTAATAATAATAATTAAGTCTTTGAATTTACAAATTCTTACAGACTAAGTTAATATTAGGAAAAAAAAGATCTTAGAAAACTAATTATAGTCGGATAGGGGATGGTGAAGTCAACACCAGTGGAATTGAAAAATATATTCAGATCAGCACAAGCTCTAGAGATAGGAGCATTTGCAGCATAGTTAGTCCTAGCAAAACCAATTTTTAAGGTCTCAAACTGTCGGAAATTCCTACAAGGGACATTGAACTGAATTTTGCTCAGAAGTGATGAACTATCGACAGCTCCAGAAATTATACCCATAACAAACGAGCAGGATAGAATGGATCTTCTACCTTCAAGTGTACTTAGTTCAATCAGAAGACATCTAGATTCATATGAAGGCAAAGGATCCGAAAAATTTAGTGAGCGGAGAGCAAACCGTAGGAAGACCTTCTGAACTCTCTCAATGCGTTTACGAGTAGAAGGACAAATTTGATAGGGCCTCCAAATAACAGCCGCATATTCCAATCTCGACCTGACAAGAGCACAATATAGCGACTTGAGTGCGTGAGGGTTAGTAAATGCGGAACAGTTCCTACGTATGAACGCGTACATTGCGTAAGAGCAACTGAATTTGGAGTCAAAAATACACCCAAGTCTTTAATCTCCTTAACAGATTGCAAACACAACCAGAAATAACATACGTTGAACATAGAGTATTACCTGATTTTGAAAAGGTAACCTGAAAACACTTTTTAATGTTAAGCGTGAGAAGATTTAAGCAGCACCAGTTGTCGACATTAAGAAGGTCAGCTTGCAGCAGCTCAGGTTCACGGGACCTCTTGATAACTGCGAATATTTTCAAATCATCGGCATACAACAAATATTCCGCAAAGGAGAAGCAGGAACCAATGTCAATTATAAATAAAATGAAAAAGAGAGGCCCCAAAATACTTCCTTGCGGGACACCTGAAGATGCAATGAAAGGCCTAGATGTCGCATTATCCACTTCGACAACACAGTGTCTGTTAGTTAGGTAAGACTCAATCCACATCAAAAACGTAGAAAGGAATCTCATTGCACCCAACTTCAACAAGAGCATCCTGTGGCATACCTTGTCAAAAGCCTTCGAAAAGTCCGTATAAATCATGTCAACTTGCAGTCTGTCATGAAACGCTGAAATGCAGTATTGACTGAAAATAGTTAAATTGCTAACAGTGGAAAGTTTTAGGACGAACCCATGCTGAATCAACCTCACACTAATTCAGTACAGAATATTTACATATACGATTTGCTAATTATGTTCACATCGAAAATCTATTTTGGTAGCTTCAAATTCAAAATCCATTGAAAATGTAGAAAAAAAAAAGTTCAGCTATGAACTGTACGAGCTTAAGGCAATTATAAGTATAGTGCTAAGACTAGTATTTCCCCACAGTAGACTAATTGTATTTGCATTATTTCCATAGAAATTTACGCTTATTGTATTAAGCTTTCGCCGCCTAAACTTAATGTAGCATTGATTAATGTTCCTTTTAATAATGCATAATGCTAATTTGAATAATTTCTCTATGAAGCGCTACTGAGTCCAAATATACAAAAGATAGTTATTCAGCATTTTTTAATTGGTTATGAATAACCTGGTTGATTATTACTCAAACACAATACCAAAGCAACGTTCTTTTGTTAGGACAACAAAATGATTTGACCACGTCGAAACCCCGCATTAAACAACTTTCAAGTACCTTTCGATATAGAACTAACAGAAAACGAAGCTATTTAGAACTGGCCGAGTGGGATCTGGTTGAAAAAAGCTACATACCAATTTACATCCATATCCTTAAAGTGCCTAAAAGTAAGCTCTATATTATCTTATCTTCTTCTGACGCCTTACCGCCTAGGCGTTTTTGGCCGCTTTGTATCAAAGCCCGCCAGTCGTCCCTTTTTAGCGGCAACTGACGCCAATTGGAAACACCAAGGGAGTTCAAGTTATCCTCCACTTGTTGCTTCCATCTCAATCGAGGTCCCCCCTTCCTCTGCTGCCGAATTCGGGTGTCTAAACGAAAACCTTCTGTGCTGGAGCCTCCTTGTTCGCTGCACTATGGTCAGGTCTGCGTAAAGCTCGTATAGCTCATCGTTAAATTTCCTTCGATACTCGCCATTGGCATCACGGGAAGGACCATAAATCTTCCGGAGAACTTTCTCTCAAATACTCCAAGGGCAATCTCATCTTCTCTCGACACTGTCCATGATTCCGAGCCGTACATAAGGACTGGTATGATGAGAGACTTATAGAGGAGCTTGATCTTTGTTTGTCGAGAGAGGACTTTACTTCTCAATTGCCTATTAAGTCCAAAGTAACACTTGTTGGCAAGAGTGATTCTCCGTTGGATTTCTAGACTGATATTATTTTCGGTGTTTTGTAACTATCAACGGTGACGTGGCTGCCAAGGCGCAGATGCGCTGATTCTTTCTTTGATGACAGCAAGTACTTCATCTTGTCCTCGTTCCCCGCAAGAGTCACTTTTTTCGCTTCTCTATCCAGTCCAGAGAAAGCAGCGCTTACGGCTCGGCTATTGAGGCCAATGAGATCAATATCATCGACATACACCAACAATTGCACGCTCTCGTAAAAGATTGTGCTATTGCGGTTAACCTCTGCTGCTCGAATTATCCTCTCCAGCATCAGGTGCAAGGAATCACACGGAAGAGAGTCGCCCTGTCGGAAGCCTCGTTTGGTTTCAAATGGCTCAGAAACGTCCTTTCCGATTCTGATGGGGCTGTTTGTATTGCTCAACGTCATTTGACAAAGTCGTATAAGCTTTGAAGGGAAGCTAAATTCAGACAAGGCGGCATATAGGCCACTCCTTTTTGCACTGTCAAAAGCGGCTTTGAAATCTACAAAGAGATGGTGGATCTTCTCCAGGATTTGGCTCATCGTGAAGATCTGGTCGATGGTAGACTTACCAGGTCTAAAGCCACACTGATAAGGTCCAATCAGTTTGTCTACGGTGGGCTTCAGTCTTTCACACAATACGCTAGAAAGAAACTTATATGCGATATCAAGAAGACTGATTCCGCGGCAGTTGGTACGGTTAGCGGGATCGCCTTTCTTGTGGATTGGGCAGAGCACACTCAAGTTCCAATCTGGAGGCATGCCCTCGTCCGACCATATTCTGCTTAAAAGCTGATGCATGCTTTTTATCAGCTCTTCGCATCCGCGTTTGAACAGCTCGGCGGGTAGTCCGTCATTTCCAGGTGCTTTGTTGTTTTTGTTTCATCATAGTCGGGTAGTGGGATGATTTTCCCATCGTCAAGGATTGGGATATCGGTTTCATCATCTCCCTCGCAAGTTAGCAATGAGGAGAAATGTTCCCTCCATAACTTAAGTACACTCTGTCTATATAAACACGTTTTTAGAATTCATATTCTCTGAGGGGAGCTATTCTCCTTTGAATATTTTTTATCCTCGAAAAATTTCCGTCTACCTATTCGTTTCTCCACGAAGAGTTACAAGTAGGAACAAATAATTTTCAATTCAACAACGAACAATTAAGCAAGCAACATATTTATAACCACCCACAATTTTGGTTGCTAACTTTCAAGCGATAAGTTATATCGTAGCTCGCAAAATTTGAAATTTTAGTTTAGACATAAGTATATTTTTGCAAGTTATATTCTCATTATACCCTCTCCACTGATATAGGTTTTAGGTTAATATTCCTTTATTCCTGTTTTAAAAATTTCCAAAGTAAATTTTTTAAAATTTTCGTTGTGCCAGAAACACGAATGTGCAACAAAAATCTGGGGAATTTTGCAAAACAACTTATTTCAGATTTGACAATTTTTCAAGAGAGCGAAAAAGCTGTTTTATATATGGTTAATATTGTAATGTTTAAAAATTGAATATCAAATTTTTTTAAAATATTCGTTTACCGGGAACGCGAATGTGTAGCAAAGCTGTTACGTATACGCCATGGTTTCTGTGGTTCAGTGCAACACATTAATTTTTCTGGCTCAACGAAAATTTTAAAAAACATTTTTCAGAGATTGAAATACACTTTCATGAAAATGGCATTGCAAATTTCCAAGGGTTGTACTTTGGAGACCCAGGATTTGCGTGAATTGTAGAGAAACGAGGGATTAGTCATATGAGTCTATTAACTCAAATCTGGAACATTTTCACATTCATGCCTCTGGCAAGCGAGCGACGATATACAATTGAAAGGACATTTCCAACTTGACAACAAATTTCAGATTTAAAGCTCTCCTACAAAAGTGTTTCCATCGTGAATACTTTACAGGCCTGCCACCTACATCAAGTGATATGCAACATGTTTATGAATATTTAAGGAAGAGTAATCACCTAAGCTTGCTAACGAGATTTTTGCCGAGCTTCTTTTCCAAATGGCGGTGTGCTGCTTTTGAGTTTTTTCCTACAAGTTGGCGGAACCTATATTTTTATTTTGCCGACTCCGAACGGCACCTGTAAAGCAAATGAGTTTTTGCTGAAAATCTACTCATGACAGAAATACCTGGAGGGGGATTCACCTATAAAATTATATCATTTTAGCCACTTCCGTTACCGAATTATGTCAATTTGGGTGATTTTAGAAATTTCCGATATCGAAAGTGGGCATGGTTGGAGGGCGATTTTATCCAATTTCATCAGGTATACTCCCAACGATACTAGTATGCTTTGTGCCAAATTCCATTATTCTATCGTAATCAGTTTAAAAGTTACGACCAGTCAAATTTTCAAAAATTCCTTCCTTAAAAGTGGGCGGTGCCACACCCACTATACAAAATTTATGGTAAAGTCATAAAAAATGACCAGGGGGATTCACCTATAAAATTATATCATTTTAGCCATTTCAGCTAGCGAGATAAGTCAATTTATGTGATTTTCGAAATTTTCGATATCGAGAAAGGGGGCGTGGTTATCATCAGATTTCGCCCATTTTCAATAGCAAGCTACCTTGGCCAGAAGGTAAGTAGGTTAGGTTAGGTTCAAGTGGCTGCCGCAGAGGCACATCTAGGCCAGTATTAAAAGGCCCGTTGTGATACCACCAACACTAGGAAAGTCTCCACATAGCAGAATCCCGGGACTGGCGTCCCTATACCGACACCGTTACTCCTCCTCAAACCATTTAGATGACTTGATGAAGGCCATCAGGTCCTTTATGTCCAGCTCCGTGACCTGGCGTAGGCTAACCAGGAAGGGAACTCCAAAAAGCGCATTCTCGTGCCACTTAAAGCCGGGCAGTTGCAGATGAGGTGCTCCACCGTATCCTCCTCCTCATCATCCTTACAACTTCTACAGCATCGTCGGTAGGGCACACCTAGTCTTTCTGCGTGCCTACCAGTGAGGCAGTGCCCAGTTAATACGCCTATTAATATGGAGATTTCCCTTCTCCTTAGGGCATAAATTTGTCTTGATCTTTTATGATCCCATTTCGGCCAGGTTTCTTTGGATATCCGGCATCCTGGAGATTGCAGCCATCTTTCGTTGGCTTGGCGGAGTGTGTACTCCTTCAGCATAAGCTTGCATGTGGCAAACGGCATACCTAAGCGCTCTTTATCCCGAAGAACCCCGGGACCCATGTGAGGTTCACGCGATTCTGTTGGGCCATCTCTTGTAGAGATCGACGACAGCTGAGCGTCAGTTCAGATTTGAACGAGTAAGAGCCAAGGGATTTGATGGCCGCCTGGCTGTCGCTGAATATAAAAATGTCCTGTCTGATAGTGTGTTGGCCTATCCAAGCCGCGGCGTCCATTATTGCTGAAACTTCAGCCTGGAAGACACTGCAATGATCAGGTAGTCTGAAGGAGAGCTCAAGGTTCATATCCTTTGAATAAACCCCTCCTCCAACTATGCCGTCTAACTTCGAGCCATCATTATAAATGGAAGTGCCGCCATGAGTGACGGGACTCCGATCCGTGCTCTCCCATTCTTCCCTGCTGGGAATGTTGATTTTAAAACCGCTATCTCCGACTGTTGTGGTCGCACAACGATCCGTGCTCAGCGGAAGAAAGCTATAGGATCCCAAAAATACAGGCGTGTCCAGTAGTGCTTGCGCCCCAGCCGGACGTTTCCCTTAGACGCAGAGCCGATGCTGCTGCTACCCGGTGCCCTTCCAGATCGAGTGGCAAAATTCCAAGAATGGCCTGGAGTGCTTCATTGGGCGTTGTTCTTAACGCACCGCTTATACAGATCATGCAAGATCTGTGTACTTTACCTAGCAGATTAAGGTTTGTTGCCTTGCTCAGCGCATGCCACCATACCACAACTCCATAGAGCATGATTGGTCGAATGATTGCAGTGTAGATCCATTTGCATACTTTGGGGCTGAGCCCCCATTTATTTCCAATGGCACGTGTAGAGTGCAATACACGCTTTCTTCTGGCGCTGAAGAACATTCTTCCTCCAGGTTAGTTTCCTATCCAGAACTGTGCCCAAGAACTTGGCTTTGTCAGTTTTGGTAGTATTAGCGGTGGTATCTTATAGCGGTTGGTGAAAAGGACCAGTTCTACTTTTCCCGGGTTGATGCTCAGTCCGCAGCGCGAGCACCATGAGGAAACCTCTCGCAGTGCTACTTGCATCAAGTCGCACAGGGTTTGTGGGAATTTGTCCCTATATACTATAGCTAAGTCGTCTGCATATGCCACTACCTTCCCGCAAATATCTCAATTTTTAATCAAGTTATCGTGTACACGGACAGACGGACGGACATGCCTTAATGAACCATTTTTTTTTTCAGACTAGGAACTTTTATATACGGAACTCTATACATATCTATCTCGATTATTTTGTGCCTTTACATAGTACCGTTATGTGGACAAAATTATAGTACCCTTTTACTAGTACTAGTACGCTGGGTATAATAACAGAACAATCAAGAAGACTTTTGTCCTTTTCTGGTAGAATTGGCCAATTTTCTTTAAACAAACTAGCTGAATTTGTTATATACCGCTGTGGTATAGTGCTTAAGTTATCACGCGTCATATAACCATTACGGTTCTGGCTGGGTAGTTCTAATTGTTAAACACCCAAAGGTTGCTGTTTGGATGAACTTTGACTGAAATTGTTCGTCACTGTGAGGTGCTTGGGTTTTTGTTCAAAAAGCCATTGAATTTGTTAGCATTTGTGGCATCCTTCTTACTGCCTATTCCCATTGTACGATCTACATATACATTAGGGTGGTCCTTATAATCAAATGTAGTACTTTTCCAGTCTCATCCCCTAGATCGGTTTCACTGTGGTCAACTATATCGTAAAAGAAATTTATCCGGGTTGGAGATGGTTTAGGCGTGTCGCACGGGTGTCAAAGTTCAAATTGCTCTATGGAGACTGGAGTGTTTTTTTTTTCTCTTAATATAATACTCAAAATCGATAGCACTACGGTCGGAGATATCACATGCAAAATCTGGCTCCGATTGGAAACACCTAAGGCGTGTCGCAGGAGGTGGCTTGAACTATAACCCCCTTCGACATACCTAAGGCGTTTTCAATCGGCGCCAGAGTTTTCATATGATATCTCCGACCATAGTGCTATCGATTTTGAGTATTAGATAAGAAGAAAAATCACTTTTGTTTTATTGAGTCTCCATAGAGCAATAGGAACTTTGACTCCCCTGCGACACGCCTAAACTATCTCCAATTGGCATAAAAATTTGTGTTTGATATCTTCGGCTATATTACTATCGACTTAGGTGTTGAGACTTCGAAAATTTGATGATGAAATGGTCTCCATAAAAATAACGGCCGCCCTAACATACAGATACATAAAAAATTCAGCAAGTCATTGTTCAGTACAACTAAAAACTGTCACAAATTGTATATCACAACTAGCTGTCATCCTTTGTAAAACCTGAAGAATGCGCATACCTACAAAATATTAAACAAATTTCTAGCTTAAATTCGTCGAACAAAACTTTTCATAGCAGCAACATCAAAATATACATAAATGTGCACAGAGAAACATATGTACAATTTTCTAAATATAAAATATTAACCTATGCGTTGTGTTGTCGCTTCCTTCGTTTGTAACAGTTTAAGACACTTTCACTAACTTAAGTCGTTTCGTTACTTTTATGTCATAACAAGAACACGAAGTCACAAAAAGCTATATCATATATGTATGTCTGTATATATGTATGCATAATTTAAGCCTGTTTTTGTCGTATGACTTTCATGTTATTTTTGTTGTAATACATACACACATGCACAATGTAGATAAAATTGCGTTAAGATACAACACATAAACTCTCATGTTTTATTTAATTAAACTTCATTTAAACTTTTCATTGAGTATGTTAACCGCACTCACATACATATTAAGTCGGAATCTGCTTTTAATTGATATATGTATTTACTTTTCTTTGTTTTTCTAAGACTTTTATCTTTCTTCTCGATATCTTTTGCGCACACAGGTGCACCACAATAACTCGAAAACAAGAGAAAAACAATTTGGCAAACTCATGCAACTGAAACTGTCAGATTTCGCTTAGTCTTCAATCATAGATACTTTAACGCCAAGGTTGTCTTTAACTTTATTTTACACACAAAAGAAATGGTTGTTGTTGCTGCAAAACGCGCACACAATCACGATGACACAGCAGCAGCTGTCGCTATTAGAAGCTGTATCGAATTATAATTAAACACGATTTGATGCGGTCGCGTCATCACCGAACAACAAAACACTCCGACGGATGAGCACAAACTAAATTTTGATTGGAAAAAACCCTAAAGCAACTGACATTTAAGGACATCGTGCTGTTTAACGGTAAAAACGATGTCAAAACAAGCGAACGCGCTAGCAGTCGGCAAAGGTGTTTTTGTCATTCGCGTGCAAAATGTGTGGACGCAAAAGTAACGGCATTCATTTGCAAAACCAGCTGGTAGTTGAGAGAGCATAGCGCTGAATAGAGGAAATGAGAAAGCGAGTGCATGTTGTTTGCAATATAACGGTTCAGACGAAGAGATAATTGAATGAGAGCGAAAGAAAGCAGAACGCTTGAGTAAAACGCATTGTGCTCAATTGATTACTACTCAGCACGGAAATATGGGGTAGTCTATATAAGCGTGAGAGAGTAAAGCAAAGCCACCAATTTGTGTGAGGAAATAAAGTTAAATGCTCGCTACCTCTGTTTGGAAACAGGTAATAGAGAAACGAGCTCATTTTAACGGAACTCATTGTTTTTTGTTGAAATTCACAGAAATGCTGGACATAAATTATTGTAACAAGTTGGTTAGAATGAAAATAGCGGTTTTAGGTGTAAAGCTAAATGCTACAAGTTGTATAAGAGTAAACAAAAAAAATTGGTGCTCAATTTTTCGGAGTTAATAGCGTGATGAGGAAACAATAGTATAAACAATAACAATAGCTATACAATTTTCCTACTATCAAAAATAAAAAAACAACCACAACAAAAAAGTCTACTTTCACAGAAGCTTATATAAATCTGCTGGGAAGTTAAAGCTACGTTTACACTGCACCAAAGTGCAGATTGAATTTGATCACCAAATTAGGTCAAATTAAATTCATCTAATTTGGCAAACAAATTCATTCTGCGGACAAACATTCTCGAAATAACTTCGCCAAATGCAACGCATTTGGTGCAGTGTAAATGTATCATAAGGTAGAACTCCACGTTTAGCCGCGTTTTTTTAGTTGCGTAAAGCGTTTAGCAGAATCAGTCCGTCAGACGTTGAAACAACTGACAACAGCAAAGTAGACTGCGGGTGTTTGTATGCGTAACGCAAGATACGGCGGATACGTCAAAGTAGGATTTTCTCTAAAATTGACGTACGTCACGCAACTGACATATTGGCGGAGTGATTATGTTTCCCGCTTAGGAAATACACAACATAAACAATTAGGTGAAGTCTCGAACGTCTGAAGCGCCTCAGAGGTAACTCACACTGTTCTCCCTTTACTTCCTAAAACTTTAGCCAGTCATATTATCGAACTAAACTAACTTGCCCTTCTAGTCCTTTTCTAACCGCTTTTGGCAATCTAATTCGTCACATTCACTCACGTGGACTTAGTTGAAAAAAGTGAATTGAAATTTTTGATTTATATACATACTCAATGAGTATTATTACTCATATATGTATATTATCTCTTTATTCTCTTATACGTGAGCAATTTGTGTACTTTCTTAGTTCTCAAAGTATCCGCTCTAGTAAGTGATTTTAATTTCTACAAGGTCTCTCAAAATTAGACCAAAAGCGGAAGTCTCCAATAACCTGTTGGAAATATTAAAGATGTAGAAGAATAAAAAAATTCTTATCAAAAAATGGACTATTGGGTTAAGGTTTCTACTTCCTTAAGGTTACTGGTCCTTATTTGTAGGGATACAATTTTATCCTCTGATTTTCAAAGGCTTAACGTCTAAATCGAAGATACATATCACACACTAATTTTGGTAGCTATTGGAAACAATTAGCTAAGGCGTGTCACACGGGGGTCTAAGTTCAGGTTGCCCTATGGAGACTCAAAAAATTAAAACGGAGATATTACATACAAAATTTGGTTCCGATTGTGTATTAAATAAAAACAAGTAAGGAAAGCTGTCTTCGGCTGTGCCGAAGGCTATAACCTTTCATGAATAAGCGTCACGATTTTCACTGTTCGATCCCCAGTACAGCCTGTGTCAATTTAACTATCTAATATCTTTAAACGAGTTAAACTTGTATATTTGTATGTTCGGACTATCTCGAGAACCGCTTGACCGATTGGGATGAAATTTGGCACAAACATAGTATGATGGATTCTAAGACTACCCACTTTAGGGTTGCCACTTGGGGCGGTTTACAGGGTTGCCACCTATCCCATTTTTTTTTAATTATGGAGCAAGATATGCCAATATGGGTATCATATGAAAGGTATTTTCGGCGAGATACCAACTAAAATATGTTCAAGTAGAGTTGCCACCTAGGGTTGCCACCTTACCACAATATATTTGTATATCCGGTACTATCTCGAGAATCGCTTGACCGAATTGACTGAAATTTGGCATGGTGATAGTATGATCGATTTTAAGACTACCCACTTTAGGGTTGCCACTTGGGGCGGTTTACAGGGTTGCCACCTATCCCTTTTTTTTTAATTATGGAGCAAGATATGCCAATATGGGTATCATATGAAAGGTATTTTCGGCGAGATACCAACTAAAATATTTTCAAGTAGGGTTGCCACCTAGGGTTGCCACCTTACCACAATATATTTGTATATCCGTTACTATCTCGAGAATCGCTTGACCGAATTGGCTGAAATTTGGAATGGTGTAGTATGATCGATTTTAAGACTATGCACTTTAGGGTTGCCACTTGAGGCGGTTTACAGGGTTGCCACCTATCCCATTTTGTTTAATTATGGAGCAAGATATGCCAATATGGGTATCATATGAAAGGTACTTTCGGCGAGATACCAACTTAAGTATTTTCAAGTAGGGTTGCGACCTAGGGTTGCCACCTTACCGCAGTACTATCTCGAGAACCGGTTGACCGATTTGGATGAAATTTGGTATGGTGACAGTATGAAGGATTCCAAGGCTATCCACTTTAGGGTTGACATTTCGAGTAATTTACAGGGTTGCCACCTATCCCATTTTTTTAATTATGGAGCAAGATATGACAATATGGGTATCATATGATAAGTATTTTCGGCAACATATCAACTAAAATACTTCCAAGTAGGTTTGTCACCTAGGGTTGCCCGCACTATATTTCTATATCCGGTACTATCTCGAGAACCGCTTGACCGATTTGGATGAAATTTGGCACAGTGATAGCATGCCTGGTTCTAAGACTATCCACTTAGATGTTGCCACTTGGAGGGCTTTTAAGGGTGGCAACCTATCTCATTTTTTTTTTTTAATATTGAGTAAAATATGCGAATATCGGTATCAAATTAGAGGTATTTCCGGCGACATATCAACTAAAATATTTCTAAGTACAGTTGCCATCTAGGGTTGTCACCTTATCGCAGTATATTTGTATTACAGGGTTGCCACCTATTTAATTTTTTTATTTATGGAGCTAGATATGCCAATATGGGTATCAAATGAAAGGTATTTTTGCTGACATACCAACTAAAATATTTTCAAGCAGGGTTGTCCGCAAAAAGTCCATTACGGCTACGAAAATTACAAAATTTTAATAATTTGCCCACATATAAAGGACAGGTAACACATCCTCACAAGTTTGGTAAGTAAAGTTAGCACTAAATTGATAGCACCGAGCAAGCTCGGTCACCCAGGTACTATTTACTATACACATTACACATCTCTGTTATAATTTAAAAAAACTTACAAAATAATAGGATCCGAGTTATCGGAACAATCGATTGTATGGAGGCTATATATTATACGTGTTCAATTGTACTAACTTACACTATACACATTACATATGTAGAAAGTACTAAAGGTGCAGAATTTTACGTTCCTAACTTTTTAAATGCGGAAGTATTGGCCAAAAACCCTTATATCGGAACAACCGGTTGTATGGGGCTATATGTTATATTTACCCGATCTTCTTGATTTTCCTCTACACACTACATAAATTGAAAGTTCTCAAGTTGCAAAATTTTATGTTCCTAACTTTTTAATTGCAGAAGTTTTGGCCAAAAAACCTTATATCCGAACAATCGGTTGTATGGGGGCTATATGTTACATTTGCCCGATCTTTTTGATTTTCACTATATACACTACATAAATAGAAAGTACTCGAGATGCAAAATTTTACGTTCCTAACTTTTTAATTGCAGAAGTTTTGGCCAAGAAACCTTATATCTGAACAATCGGTTGTATGGGGGCTATATGTTACATTTGCCCGATCTTGTTGATTTTCACTATATACACTACATAAATAGAAAGTACTCGAGTTGCAAAATTTTACGTTCCTTAATTTTTAATTGCAGAAGTTTTGGTCAAAAAACCTTATATCTTAACAATCGGTTGTATGGGGGCTATATGTTATACTGGTCCGATCTTGTCAGTTCCGACAAATGATTCCTATATTACAAAATGGTGGCCACATACAAAATTTCAGCCAGATATCTCAAAAATTGAGGGACTAGTTTGCGTTCAAACAGACAGACGGACAGACGGACATGGCTAAATCAACTCATCTCGTCATCCTGATCATTTCGGTATACTTATTGATGGGTCTATCTCTTCTTCTTCTCATATTTACAAACATCGGACCAAAGTTATAATACCATTTCATGTTCATGAAAGGTATAAAAAGGACTGTAACTTTGCACTCAATGAAGTGCACTTATTACATGCAAACGCAGTTTATATTTTTGAATTCAGTTTAAAAAAATTGAGAAATTTTGACAAAAAAATATTTTTCTTAAGCCTATACATAAACAAAATCTTTTAAGGAGTTTGTAGTATAATGCACACTTGTGAACGCGTATTTTCGTCATCTGGTAAGATGATGAATTAAGAAAGTTATAAAAAATATAATTTACAAAAAATTATCGTGTTTTTTCGTACTTGTTTTTTTTGTTTTCGGGCTCAACACGATCACGCTCGAGCACGACACGAAATCGCATTTTCAAACACGAGCACGGTCAAAAACACGCACGACGCCCACCTCTTGTTCCAAGTAATATGTGCTTAAAGCATCAGTAGGGCACGTTCTCATTGCATCTGAAGTTGCCGCTATACAGGAAGCTGTAGAAGTACTAAAGGCAGAGAAAATCAATAGCTGTGATGTTTACATCTTCTCTGACAGCCAAGTAGCCCTTAAGGCGCTGGGGGCCTTCACATGCAATTCCAGTGCTGTGGGCAGTTGCTATAAATCTCTCAACGAGATGGCTGAGCTACTCTCAATTTCACCTGGTATGGATGCCTGAAGACTATGGCATACCAGGAAATGAGATGGCAGACGAGCTAGGTAGAAGAGGTACATCCGCTCCGCTTTCACAATCCTGGAAGTGTTTAGGCATGCCACTTGCGACTAACAAGCTGTTAAGGAGGAACCAATTCCTCAAATAGGCAAGGGATAGATGGGAAAACATAGGTACCTACAATCATACAAAACTGGTGTGGCCAGAGATTATCGCGAGTAGGCCGGAAGGCCTCCTCAAACTCAGAAGGAAAAAACACTCATTACTCATGGGGCTTCTCCCTGGGTTGGGTATTCCCTATAATGATTTCTGCTGAAGCTGCAGAGGCGAGGAGAAGCCTGCGGGTTATGGCTTTAGAATATGTACGAGGTACGTGTACCGGTGGTAAGAGGCGACTTATATGCACATAGGTAATGACGTGTTAAGTCGATGGTTCATCTACGGATATGATGCCTCTCACCTCTCATTACCCATCTTCTCGTTCCTTACGGATAGAGGGATGGCATGACCTAGAAGATTCCGCTGGTGATAGCAAATCGCTCCCGAGACAGTCGGGCAGTACCGCAAGGGAGTACCGGAGCGTACCGGGTTCATATACCGCCAAGAACTGTAAATTTCGACATCACTCCCCAAAACCTTCGGAGAGTATTTTTGTCGTTAGCAACAACAACAACACGATGAACACAGCGAATGTCCCGCGTTGTGGGTCCATAATTTTAAATCAAAGTATTCTTTTGAGTTTTTGGCGAAAACAATGATAGCAATTTTCATCTTGTTGAAGGATCATGTGAAACCGATTTCTATCTATTGTTCTGTTAGAAATTTTTCATCATCTTTAACTGGGACTCGATCCAGGGTGATTAGGAATTGTATTGTAACCATTACACCAAAGAGTGCTTAGTATGTCTGCAGGCAAATTGCAACTACCCTGCAGCGAAACCTCAAACTAGTCAGAAAAAATTGTAAACAACCAGAATTTTCTGGATTAACCCATACTAGTCAGGAAATATCCGGGTTGAACTAGTATGGAACTGGTATTTTATAAGTAGATTATTCTAGTATATCCTGACTAGTAGATGACTGGTATGTTCTGGTCGAAATCTGACAATTGACATTCCGTAGGACATCAACACGTAAAAAATACCAGTTGCTTATATGGAAAAAAGACAAAATACTGAGTAGTTGGGCCCGGTGCACCACCTAGTTGTAAAGTAGTTTTCAACTAGTTGCTTTCGCTGCAGGGTACTTATGTCTCGAATTTGTTGTTGCTATTTTTTATTTATCATCGTTACTCTTACCTAAGTGCATATACCCAAACATACCCAGTTTCCCCTCAACCAAGACAACCTAACGTGAATTTACTCACTCTGAGCTTTGTCAAACATTTTACCATCTCCGCTTAACGTTTCTATAGATAACTTTAAAAAAAAAGTTGGCAAATATATATTTTAAATTGAAATAAATGGACAAAAAGCAAAGAAATAACTTTTCTAAATGATCAATTAATTTAAAAAAAAAATCACAAAGTTTTCGTTGCCAGACAACAATAGCTAGCAAATGACCCATTGTTTATTGCACTAACACAAACACAAATGGTTGACAACATTTGAGACAATGAAGAAGCATTTTATTTCGTTTTCAGTCGTTTAAGTGCATTTCAACAACATTAGCTACATTTTTTTTTTCGATTTATATTTTGCGAGTATACATTTTGTTCTTTATTTCTAAATACTTATGTAGGTACATACATACATATGTATAAAGTAATATATTTTGGTTGTTTGATGGCAAATTTATTTACATTCAATTTTAAATGCGATGTAATACGCGCACAAGTATGTGTGGCCTTGTTTAACTGTGGCCTTGAGTGTTGGTGTATCTCTCTGTGTTGTATATGTATTTAGGACCCATCAATATGCATCGATCAACATCAACAGCTTCAAAGCCGTCAAACCGAATAGTTCACTTGACAAACTAAACGAAAATTGATGTGCTTTCGAATTGAATAAGTTTTGCAGTGCAGTTAGCAATAAATGTCGTCGCTGACGCGTTTACCCACTATGTTTCAAATGAAGGATATTAGAGATACGACAACAACAACAACAACAACAACAACAACAACAAATAAATTTTTATAGCTAGAGAAAAATGCACTTTTGGGAATAGATTTTCATGTTAATGAACAGCTGGCTGGTAAAATATTGCAATTGAAGTACTTTAAACTAAATATTTTCTGTTTATCAATTTACAATAGTTCTTAAATATTGTTGGCTGAAATGCAAAAATTGTACGCTGAATAGATAAGTACCTGGGTGACCGAGCTTGATCGGTGCTATTGATTTGGCGCTCACTTTACTTACCCAAAATTACCATAAAATAATCCCAAAATAATCCTAAAATTATCCCAAAACGACCACAAAAAGACAATTAAATGTTTCCAAAATTAACCGAAATTGCACCCAAAACGACCCAAAAATGATCCCAAAATGACCCGAAAACGATCCCAACTACTACTAATGGCGGCGAAATACCAACAGGTTATCATAACCTCTAACGAGATTTTTAGCCGAGCTTCTCTTTCCAACTTGTGGTGTGTTGCTTTTGAGTTTTCCTACAAGTTGGCGGGACCTACAGTTTTTTGCCGACTCCGAACGGCACTTGCAAAGCAAATGAATTTTTTGCTGAGAAGCTTCTCATTGCAGAAATACACCCGGAGAGTTTGCCAAACTACTGCCGAGGGGCGACCCCGTTTAGGAAAATTCTTTTTCTAAATAATTTTTGATGTTACTTTTGTCGGGCATCGAACCGCCACGACTTGGTGTAGAAGGCCGAACACTTAACCGCTACACCACGGCGGCCGCCACCCAAAATGCTCCAAAAATGATTGGAAAAAGACCCTCAAATGTTCCCAAAATGATCCAAAATTGAACCCAAAATGATCCAAAAATGATCCCAAAATGACTCGAAAATTATACGAAAATGACCCCAATTTTATTTTTTTTTTTTTCATAATAACCATTTTGACTTGGCTAAACTTTAGTTTTGCACTAGTGCAGACGCAAACCAAATTTATCAAAGCCTAGTGGAAATATAAACCAAAAATGAAAAATTTGTAGTTAGGCCCACAACTTGGTCTCATGTAATTTTTCGAAACAAACTTACCGTTTTCCCAAAAAATAGCAAAAAAAAAATCTAAAATGTTGACATTTGATCCCGAATAACCTTTTTAGCAAACATGGGATCGATGGAGATTTTTAAAGTTTTCTTTCTGACAGCGAACCTAAGCTCTCTACAAAAACTTGGCTTTGTCAGAATTTTTGGTATTTCAAACAAAAAAATTGCACTACCTAGAATAATGGTTTCCACTGAATTGGATATAATAATAACATATTTCAAAAAATGTGTGATAATATTCAAACAATTTCTATATAGAAATTTCCATCACATGCAAAAGCTCAACGCAGAAGCGGCACATAAAACATGAGTGAAAGGAATGCAATCTATGGCAACAAAAACAAAAGTTCCAAAAAGCCAAAAGAAGAATTCTACAAATTGAAACAAAAATATGCTCGCAGCTAATAAACAAACAACAATAGAAACAAAGCTGCAACAGCTGGAAAAAATGTGGCCATATGGGATAGAAAGGAACTGAATGTTAAAAAAGCTCAGTAAGAAAGGAACAAAAAAAACGGTTGAAGCAGCAGCTATAAAAGAGAACAAAAAAAGTTCCACAAAAAGGATGGCAAATTCAATATAACACAAGCACGTGCCAGATGCCAAACATCATATACATGTGTATATTTTGAATTTTTTGTTTATTTTTTTTTTTGTGAAGGAAACTAAAGTTGGAGAGGTGTAAATAACTTGTAAATATAGCAATAACAAAAAATATGCGTTGATAGAACATGGCGATTTCGAGGTGATAATAAAAAGATGCCTTTGTTCTTTTTTTGTCGTCAAAATAAAACAAAATAAAATAAAATAAAATTAAATAAAATAAAATAAAATAAAATAAAATAAAATAAAATAAAATAAAATAAAATAAAATAAAATAAAATAAAATAAAATAAAATAAAATAAAATAAAATAAAATAAAATAAAATAAAATAAAATAAAATAAAATAAAATAAAATAAAATAAAATAAAATAAAATAAAATAAAATAAAATAAAATAAAACAAAATAAAATATAAAAAAAATTAAATTAAATTAAAAAAAAATATAGTAATAAAAAAATAAAAAACAATATAAAAAAATAAAATTTAAAACAAAGTAAATTAAAAT
This sequence comes from Campiglossa producta, assembly GCA_964058755.1. NCBI lineage: Eukaryota > Metazoa > Arthropoda > Insecta > Diptera > Tephritidae > Campiglossa > Campiglossa producta. Next base: position 103,984,799 of record CAXKVI010000003.1, read on the forward strand.
AATATAAAATTAAATAAAATAAAATAAAATTAAACAAAATAAAATATAAAAAAATTAAATTAAATTTAAAAAGATAAAGTAATGAAAATGTGTTTTTTTTGAGAAAAATTTACCTACGCGCTGCAGGAACCAGACAAGCCGACATATGTTTCGATGATACTGGAATTACATCTCTTCATGGACTTTTCTTCCCGGCATTGTGAGAGTCGAACTCACAACACTGTAGTGACTTGTATGCTAGAAGGTCTAACACCTTAGGCCACTACCCAGCTTGAAGGTAAACCCTTCTCAGTGTCCATTTATGCATATATTTATACTTCCATATAGAACATTTCTTTAATTTCAATGCTAACTTATATGAAAGATTTGCGAATTTTTGGACTTGGTGTGAAACCTATGAAAGAATTTTCTATGCTTAATTAAGCACGAATATTTTTCCATTTATAACATTTTAAACTCTTTGTTGCTTTTGACTTTGTAGTCTATTGCTGTAAATACCGACGGTATTTACAAGCAATTTTCGGGATTGTATGAAAATGTGTTTTTTTTTTTTAGAAAAGAAAGAAGATAAAGTAATAAAAAAATAAAAAACAATATAATAAAATAAAATTTAAAATAAAATAAAATAATTTATTTAACAAATTAATCTTACTCGAAAAATTCTGACAAAATTATTCCTATAAGAAGGACCGTTCCATTTAAAAAAACCTATTAAATTTTTTAGAGTTGTATGCTTCAGCGTAAGAATATGCAGTGTGTATCACCTACCCTACCTATATTTATTTGATGGATAAATATTTATCTAAGTAGCAGAATTTGAAGTTTTTTCCACGATTTATAATATTTTGCAATTGTGCAAATACCGAATAGTTGGCGAATATTCGTGACATCTCTTTTCCATAAGTTGGCCGCCATGTCGTATACGTAAAATCGCTATCACCTAAACTAGGGAAGTTATGGATATTGAATATTGTCAATGTGAATGAGGGAACCAGTTCGAAGATACGAGGTTCAAAGAATTGGAATAAAAAATTTTCGAAAAAAAATTAAAAAAAAAAAAAATGGTCACAGAAATAGGGCCTATAATGTCTTTTCGTGAATTCTAAATATTTTGGTATGTTAAGTGTAACGGATGAATGAATCTTCCATATTCCGATATATTTTAATTTTACACTACTTCTTGAAAAACATTTTGTTTGTTTGTGCATTGCGCAAATTATTAATAAGTTTGCAGTAAATTGCTTCACCAACATTTAAGTGACTTTTATTGCAGGAGCACACCACAGGATTTGATCCCATTTGTAGTCATATGTCATCTGCAGCGAAAGCGATACCCACAACTAACTTTTTGCTGGAAATAAATAAAAGACTCCAAAGAGAGAACTCACGAATATAAGTATGTAAAAGTGCAGCCAAAGAAGAGAAGACAGCAATAATAGCGAATACTTATACATTTGCATGCACGACTGCTTGCATACACACAGAGATACATACACGTGTAAGCAGTTAGCACTGAAGTTTATACAGGAACTGTTTTTATAATCAGTTGTGCTTTATACGAGTGCCATATTTTAAACCATTTTGGACTTAAGCTTCACATCCCGGGTGCTTTAACTGCAACACAACATGTCATGAAAAAAAAAACACAAATTTTTTCTCTTATTTCGACGGCTAAAGGGAATTCACCATATTTCAAAATATTTTTAAAAACCCCTTAATCAGAACTTGTTTGACGAACAACATTTCCGGCGAAGTTTCTTGAAAACCACACAGCAGTCAGTTTCTGGTAAAAAAATCACCAATTTATTTAATAACCACGCCCACTCCTCTCACATGTACATATTAAGGATACTCTATTTCGGGCCCGGTGGAACTAGGAAAATTTTGCAATCCCAGGAATTCACTTTAAAACAGTTTTATAGGGTCATGAAATCACTGATTACAAATTTTATATCCCTGGCAGTAACCACAACTGTAACCTTTAGCATAACCATAACCATAGTCCTAACCATAAGCAAACATAGCATAATTATAACCATAAACATAAATATAACCATAACCAAAACCTTAACCATAAGTATAACCATAACCACGACCGTAACCATAAGAAAATCACAATTATACCATAAACATGCGAGTAAAAAATAACTATAACCATAACTTTAAAGATAACTATAAACTTAACCATAAACATAACCATATCTACATCTATAAACTAACTACAACCATTACCATAACTTAAAAGATAACCATAAACATAAAAATAACCATAACTACATCCATAACCTAACCACAACCGTAGCCATACCTATAACTATAACCTTAACCATAACCAAATTCATAACCATACCCATAATCATATCCGTAACCATAAAAAACCACAACCATAACCAGAAAAATAAAAATTAGTTTAGTCAAAAACATAACAACTGTAACTTAAAACATAAGCATAACACTGAAAACCAACTATAAACAACAGCATAACCATTATCATAACCATAAGCAACAGCATAGCCAAAACTACAGCCGTAACCATAACCGTAACCATAACCGTAACCATAACCGTAACCATAACCGTAACCATAACCGTAACCATAACCGTAACCATAACCGTAACCATAACCGTAACCATAACCGTAACCATAACCGTAACCTTAACCGTAACCGTAACCATAACCGTAACCATAACCGTAACCATAACCGTAACCATAATCGTAACCATAACCGTAACCATAACCGTAACCATAATCGTAACCATAACCGTAACCATAACCATAACCATTTTCCTTCTACTCATTTTTTATTTACCATCTTCTTCTTCTTAAAAACCTTCACCATTTCCTTTTCCATTTCTTCTTAAATCGTCTTCACTTTTCCTATATTTGCCCTTTCTCCTTTCCTTAGACACCTAGATTTTACTGGTATCGCGATAAACGAACTTAATACATTATCAAAACCATAGGAAAGACAAAATCGTCATGCCAACTTTTTAGTCAATACGTGCAACTGTGTATATTCCAATGCACTTCAACTGAACTTATATGTACATACTACATACCGCCTTACTTGTGTATTTTATTAGTTAACTGCATATACAACATCACCAACTTTTCGTTACTTTCCACTATCTTACTTTTTATTTTTTCACAATATAACGAGCGTGCATTCCTCGAGCGTGATTTTTATTTTTGTTATATTATTTTTCACTATTTTGTTTATATTTTACTTGCTTTACTTTCGTATTTTATTTTTTCTTTTATTACTTATTTTGTACTTCCTCTTTTTGTCGCTTCTTGTCACAAATTATAAAGCGAAACAAATCGCAAATAACAAACGCATATCGTTTTTATTTACTGCCATATTTGCAATGTATACACACACATGCACCCACAATCATGTAAACAAAAACACATAGGAGTATAACAACTATAATTTTCTATGCAAGCGCCATGCTGATTGTGCGAATGTATTCGTGTGTGTGTTAGCTACAGCACATGTTGTTCTTCATACGCCGTGTCAGCCAGGCAATGCAAATATTGCTCTATGCTTTCAGGCAAGCATGTGTGTATGTGTGTATTTATTTATGCAGGCATGTGTATTGTAGTGAATGCTGGGAAAAATCACTAAGAAAAATATGAAATACACTAGACATACAGCAAATGGCAAATGGCTGCTAGGCTCACTGCCTCACTGGTTGTATTGCCTGATTTGAGTAGCATCAAGCCGCAGGCATTTTGCACGCTACGTTGGCGCTTCAAGTATATTTTTATATGGAAACGCACACACAAATTTATATTTGTCCTGGTATGCAATGAAGCAATAACAAAAATTTGTATTTCTCTGATTTTAGTTTCGCTTGCTAAGATTTTTACCAATGCATTTTTTAGCAGTTCTTATACCCACTTGAGATTTTAAATTTGAATCTTAATGCAATGCCAATGCAGTCTGGTAGGTTCGATGCCAGCCAGACCGGATAAAACACTACGTCTAAATGCTTGGTCGCATGGAAACTAGTCAGTGAATTACCATTCCGCTGTATAAAATTTTGCATTCAATTCTTTCTAATACCTATAATTACAAAATTAACGTATAAATATATATGTACATTGGATTCAATCCACAAATAAAACTTCATAAATTTAATTTCATTTTATTTAATCGTAATTAATTTTATTTTGTTTATTTTTTATTTATTTCCATTTACTTTTTTTTATTATATTTTATTTCATTTTAGCTTCGTTTAAAATTATTTTATTTTATTTTGCTTAGGTTGTGAATATTTAAAAAATTCTCACAACTGAGTATATAAAACTCGAATCTTCCCAAACAAACGCTTTTTTCTATATTTATTTTATACTTACTCTTTCTTTATTGGTATTATTCATTTTTACTCCTCCCGCACCTACTCAGTGTGCTTTAGTACAGCTGTCGTGTCTACTTTTGTATGAGAATGACGCAAATGCTTTACAATTTGTTTATATTAAAAATTTGCATTATTTGGTGTCTCGACTGTGTGCCAATGATACTAACAATCGCTTTTACTGTTATGCACCGATTGCAATGCAGCGCTTGCTCGCTGCCTGGCTAGCTAACTGTGAGTGGTGGCATATGTGGAGTGCACCCATGTGTGGAGTAGCTATTACTTAGAAAAGTGAAAAACTCTAAGTGCGCCTTGTACGCAATTTTTTTATTACTCTTCAACTTATATTGCTATATGTTTCGAGCCAAGTCAAAACGCACAAACAAGGATGGGTGGGAACCATGTAGGGAAAATGTATTGCTCTGATGTGGTGAGTTCCATTTCTTTCAATTCATTTAATTTCTTTAATTTTATTTATTCTGTTTTTTATTTTATTTTATTTTATTTTTTTTTTTTTTATTTTTTTTTTATATTAATTTATTTTATTTTATTTTATTTTATTTTATTTTAATTTATTTTATTTTATTTTATTTTATTTTATTTTATTTTATTTTATTTTATTTTATTTTATTTTATTTTATTTT
>CAXKVI010000003.1:103992302-104062302 GCA_964058755.1 Campiglossa producta
TAATAATTTATTGAATTAAACCGGAGGAATGTTGTTTGAGTAAGAATTAATTAACATGTGCTATATCTCTAAGTTTGATCAGATAAATTTGCTTTTATAGCAATCTACACACGTATGAACATACGTATGTATGTTAATAGAGCTTCGGTTGCTATATAATGAAAGGTCTCAATGTCGGGGCAAATTCCTGTAGGAACAATAACGCTTTTAAGAGAAAAACACTTTTTTGATATCTCCATTTCTGTTGAGCTAAGTTCTTTATAAAACGAAGCCAAAGCAACGGCAATCCCCATGTATAGTTTCCCTTCTGGGAATATTTTCTTTACTAGAAATGTATGCAAGTCTATTGTTGTACACCACAGGTTATTTTCAAAAGCACCCATACATATAAATAAATACGAATGATAAGGTTAGGTTAGATTCAAGTGGCTGCCGCAGAGACACACCTAGGCCAGTATTAAAAGGCCCGTTGTGATACCACCAACACTAGGAAAGTCAGTTCCGGGACCCTGCCATATGGAAAATCCCGGTATTAACGGAATTCTCCACATAGCAGAATCCCGGGACTGACCTTCCTATACCGACACCGTTACTCCTCCTCGAACCACTTAGATGACTTGATGAAGGCCATCAGGTCCTTTATGTCCAACTCCGTGACCTGGCGTAGGCTGACCAGGAAGGGAACTCTCAAAAAGCGCATTCTCGCGCCACTTAAAGCCGGGCAGTTGCAGATGAGGTGCTCCACCGAATGATAAAACTTCAAATGCATTCTTTAGATTTTGATTTACGTTGAAGTTTTTAAATGTGCCTGAAAGTATGCAACAAAAGCATGTATTTATGTGAAGAGCTTTAAGTAACCCGGCGGGTAATTGGGAGCTAGGGCTGCAGATAAAGCTGGCATATACTCGTACAGATATACCTATGTTGAGTATAGTAACCTATACGTGATCTCTGTTGAAAAAGAAGACTTCTGGGGTCCTCTCACTTGTTGATAATAGCGCGTTGCGCCAACACCTTGCCCCCCCATATGTATGTTACACTACCACGAAAGAAGACAGCGACTTCAGCATATAACCTACCTAAATGATACAAGCTTGTTCTACTATTTCTTATTGTCATACGGCGAGTCCCTGAGCTTCTACGATTGGCCTTCATAGCTTATCTATGAGAACAATATTCGTCCGAGCTTGAATACCTAGACAGGCCCGTTTGTTTACTGTTTGCTGTTGACGTCAGCACCATCACTGCACAGTCGGTAATCGCGGAAGGTACAATCTTTTTCAATCTTTCCAAGTTCAAAAGTCGAGAAAAAATAAAAAATATCACAAACTTGGATTTTCTCGACATTTGTTCCCGAACTTTTGCAGTTTTCTTTCGGAAGAGAAGTTTGACGTCGAAAAGATGCGCACGAAGCAGAAGGTGATAATTTTTCCACTCGACTCTCACATCTGCTATCGGGAGCAATCTTCGACCCAAGTATGTAATTGGACAATCGGAGCACATCTCTCATTGCGTACTGCCGCTGAGGACACTATAGGGTTCCAGCGAGTCCGAAATAACAATTGGTACGATGAGTAATGAAGCACTGCCTGGGATAAAAAGGACGGTGCCTACAGGGAGACGTTGCGAACGGGCGCAATCCGCAGTGTATGGTAACGATATCGTGAGGCGAAGATCGAATAGAGGCGCCTTTTCAGAAAAAAGAAACGTGAGGCAGAAAGGCGTGAGTGTGAGGAGCTTGAGATGCTGGCTGACAGGAATGATGCCCGAAAATTCTATGAAAAGATCCGGCGGATGACGGAAGGTTTTAAGACCGGGGCAAGTTCCTGTAAGGACAACAATGGCGACCTGGTAACCGACGTACAGAGTGTACTTAAATTATGGAGGGAGCACTTCTCCTCACTGCTAAACTGCGAGGGAGACGTCGAAACCGATACCCCAATCCCTGACGATGGAAAGTCGTTCCAACACCTGACTAAAAAGCATGCATCAGCTCTTATTCAGACGAGTGCATGCCTCCAGATTGGAATTTAAGTGTGCTCTGCCCAATCAACAAGAAAGGCGATCCCGAATTAAAGCCCAAAGGCTCCGCTGGCTGGGTCATGTTATGCGAATCGACAAAGAAGCACCAGCACAGAAAGTTTTCATATCGACACCCGAATTCGGCACCAGAGGAAGGGGGAGACCTCGACTGAGATGGAAGCAACAAGTGGAAAACGACTTGAACTCCCTTGAACGCCAATTGGCGTCAGTTATCGCTAAAAATCAATGACTGGAGTGCTTTGATACGAAACGGCCAAAATCGCCTAGGTGGTTAAGCGTCAATGAATTACGCAAGCCATATGTAGCATATATCGTCGCTTCCAACGAAGACTAGCACGGTTCATTGTTTGCGTGGAAAACTAGCACACTTCGTTATCTTCGTGGAAGACCAACACGGTTCGTTGTTTGCGTGGAAAACTAACACACTTCGTTTTCTGCGTGGTTAAAGTAAAATAAAATAAAATAAAATAAAGTAAAATAAAATAAAATAAAATAAAATAAAATTAAATAATATAAAATAAAATTAAACTGAAGCGTGTTAGTCTTTCACGCAAACAGCGAACCGTGTTAGTCTTCGTTGGGAGCGACGATATGTATTTTCACATAATTTCCAGGGCTAAATTTACATTCGCGATATCTCAGAACTGGTTACTCATAAGATCATATTTGTAGACAATTTTTTGGTCTACAACTTGGTCTTAGGTAATTTTTCGAAAATACTTACCGTTTTCGAGAAAAGTCCAAAAAATGTAATTATGGTTATTTTACCACTATTTTTATGTTTATTTTGAGCGGACTATTAGGTATATCAGAGATATAAGCAAGAACTTTTGAATTCAAAATTAAATTTTACGGGTTTGTGAAATTGTTTTAAGCTAGAGAAATTTTGGCAATTTTTTTGGACAGGACTTTGTTTTATGATATAAGAAATTTTCCCACAATTTATACAGGTTTCTCATATACGTAAAGACTAATTGGGCCCTAATACATACATACATAGTGTTTAGTTTATTACCTCAAAGAAAACATCACGAATATATGGCATGTCTGCATTATTTTTCTTTTATTATAAATACTTAAATATTTACAATACAAGTGTAATCCTCATTCTTAAAATGGCTGCTGTGCTACAAAAATGTGTACTTAAATTTTTGTATTTATGTATGTTTCCTACCCTGTAGGGAAATCCTAACTAAAGAAGGAAATTTGACTTTACAACTAAAACTGCACTAGCTCCATCGTTACTATATCATTAGTTAAAAAAAAAAAAAAAAAATTAACTTTTGTTCACATTTGAAGCCATTTTTAATTCAATATTAATATTTAAATTGTTTTGTCTGATCTGGTTGTGATTCAAAGAGTTGGGTACTAATGATGATTTCCCCACTTCTTAAAGTTCTTTTCTTCACTTAAACATGCATAAAGAGAATACATACTTTTAAAAAAAATTCTACACAAATATAAGTACATACGCAAACGATAGTTCACTTTTATACATCCATTCATTATTTTAAAACTTTTTAGAAAACTGAAACTTTTCAATTCGTAATTTTTTTAGTTTTCAAATTTTAACAAAATTTGTCGTCTAAATTTAAAGTTCAATAATTTAAATAAAAATAAAATAAATAAAATAATTTCGAATAATAACTTATAAGCGATTTTGATACTAAGTATCAAGCTTTATAAATTAGAACTTCTTTGAATTTGTAATGCTCAATAAATAGTGTTTTAAGGCATACATATGTAGATACTATAACTTAGCCGATATTTAATGTTAAACGCTTTTAACAGTAGCTAATTAGTTATTGTTTTGAAATTTCTCGAGTCTACTATTTATGTAAAGAAAGGATAAATTTAATTAATAATTATAATTTTAAATTTACTTTTGAGCAAAATAAATATTTTTTGTCTGGCGTTAATTATCACATATATTTTTTCGGGTTTCCTTTCTGTCCTTGAATTTTATAATTTTTTGTATTTTTTGTTTTTAAGCGTATCTTATCATAAAATAAACTTAATCGTTGTTTCTAAATTGTATCTTATGTTTTGTTTTCGTATCACAATATTTGTTTAATTTTATTTTCTTAATTGCGTATAGTTATACCACCAACTCTCTTGCATTTTTGTGCTCCTTTGCAAATGTTCGCCTTTGTGGGCAACGTCCTCCAAAAACTGCATATTTTCTAATATGCCATCAGCTTTGCAGAGATCACCAATGTTCCACATCTCGGATACGATTTAGGGGTGGGTTTCTGGTTAAATATATATAAAAAATATTAGAAACGACAGAAGTATGCTTGGAAATGGTAAAATCAAATAAAATAAACCAAAATAAAATAAAATAAAATAAAAATAAATAAAATAAAATAAAATAAAATAAAATAAAATAAAATAAAATAAAATAAAATAAAATAAAATAAAATAAAATAAAATAAAATAAAATAAAATAAAATAAAAGAAAATAAAATTACATAAAATAAAATAAAATAAAATAAAATAAAATAAAATAAAATAAAATAAAATAAAATAAAACAAAATAAAATAAATAAAGTAAAATAAAATAAAATAAAATAAATTCAAATAAAAATAAAATAAAATAAAATAAAATAAAATAAAATAAAATAAAATAAAATAAAATAAAATAAAATAAAATAAAATAAAATAAAATAAAATAAAATAAAATAAAATAAAATAAAATAAAATAAAATAAAATAAAATAAAATAAAATAAAATAAAATAAAATAAAATAAAGTAAGAAAATGTGTTTTTTGAGAAAAATTTACCTACGCGCTGCAGGAACCAGACAAGCCGACATATGTTTAATTAAGTAAAATAAAGTAAAATAAAATAAAATACATTTAAAAAAATAAAATTTAATTAAATAATACAAAACAAAGTAAAATAATATAAAATAAAATAAAAAAAAAATAAATTAAAATAAAATAAAATAAATTGAATTAAAATAAATTAAATATAGGAAAATAAAACTAAATAAAATAAAACAAAATAAAATTAATATAGTATAATGAAATAAATTAGAAAAATTAATATAATTAAATTTCATTTCATTTGATTCAATTTAATTTGATTTGATTTAATTTAGTTTAATTTAATGATACTTTAATTTATTTGAATTTCATTTTTTTATTCTTCTTCATACTTACGGCAGCATACGCGCCAGCGCGTGCTTATGTAATGGCGAAATATGTATGGCCGCTGATGCTATACTAGACCCAGAGTCCTGTGAAATAGTACGCTGCAGGCGTGAATTTGGTAACGCCGCTTGCAGCTGTAGCGAACGTCTAAATGGATAACGCCATGGGCTCTTCGGTACATCTGACTGGAAACCTTTATTCTCCACACCACTAACAGCAATTGTGCCAGATGTACCCGGACTTACACCCGCTACAGCATTGGACATACCAACCGCACCACCGCCACTACTATAATAGGCCGCAGCATTACCATGGTCGCGTGCCTTCGATGACAAGCGGCGTAATATGCGCGAACCCAAACCACCATGTGGTTCCTCCAAGCCACCACCACCACCACCAGCACCGCCAGTTGTTGTGGGCGCACGTTTACGATACCTCACATCACTTGACTCCTCCAATATGACATGACGATCGTAGGGTGTACCATAGTATACCTCCAATACTGTAGAGAATGTGTGCGGCCACACTAAATCAATTATGGATATTAAAACGCCACAAATGAAACAGAGGATACCTGCAAAGAGAAATAAATGGTGAGACATAACATAGCATAGAAGTGCAGCTCAGTTACGATTAACCCATTTGACCTAATTGCAATTACCGTTAAATATTTATGTGTATGTGTAAGAGTGTACTTACCTGCCACCAATAGCAGCCAATAACACCAACCGAGCTTGAACTCCAAACGGCCACCTTCCAAATAGATAATCAACGGTCGCTTTGGCAACAAGCAATAATAGCCAATATTAGTGGCGATGAGTAAAGCACCCGTCAGCGCTTTCATGTAGGCGCCATAACGTGGCACAGCAACGAGCAGTAAATTCATGAGTAACCAGGATGCTAAAGATGCCCATAGCATTATGCTGGCAAAATAGCCAGCAGCACGATACTGGCCACCCCAGCAAAAGCCCTCACGGCCTTGACTGAAATATTCCGCAACTGTAAGTATTGGAAATGGCAGTCCACGTTTTAACGCATCACGATAATTGGCACTCATATCATTGGCACCTTCCCATCCGAAACGTTCATTGTAGTCCACATCCGGTGCTGTCCAATTGCCAACCGCTATGGCTGTGCGCAGTGAACGGTGAATAAGCAGTGAAAACAAACGATAAGAGAAAAATAATAGTTTTTGATTAGAAACGTGATGATGTGAAATATGAAGAGATCAAGAGCGGAAGAGTGTGGAAAAGATAATGACAAAAAATTGTTAGAATTACTAAAAATTGCGAAAATTACTTTAAACTCAAATTCACCTAAACGGGTTATTTGCATAGCGTAAAAAATACATTTAATATTATTAATTGATTCCATCGAATTGGGCTAAAACAAGCCAAAAAACGATGGAAAAATTTATAAAATGTTAATTTAAATTTAGCTTGGCTCAGTTCTTGCCTTTCACTTTAATCACTTGATTTTATGCACCAACATATCCATTATACCTAGTTGTGCTTATCACACCACATAGAATACATTAATATGGACAGTTTTTCAAAATGAGTGTTTATACTAACTAAGCTATACTTTTACATGGTGTCTATCATTTTGACCTTGACATCTTGTGAATTAACCATGGGGGCAATGTAGGAAAACTGAGCGACGTTGGAGGGCCAAGGTAGGAGCCCCATCCGAGTTTTTTATGCCGTTGGACTAGAATATTTGAAAACATCCCGTTCTTGCTATGCCTTAAGTCCGAGAGGCTCCCTAAGAAGAGTTTTCCTACATCTCATTTCACTGCTGCAATGTACTGAACCATTACATCGTAGCTGCTCCACTGTTTCTTCCGCCGTCAAAATAGCACGCGAGCGATAAGATAAGATTAGATTCGATTTTGAATATTTTTGCCTTCCGAATGGCCTTCTCAACCTCCGCAGTTGTTAAACAAGTTTATTTCCACTGACTAGACGGATTTGATTTCAACATTGCTAACATGGGAGCGTGAAGAAGATCGCTGCAATATTACCGGTGATGTCAGTATACATTTGTGTCCGGCACACCTCCTAGATAGTCTATATCTCAGAGTGGTCTACACTCGTTGATTCCGGGGCACGACATGGGGGTGATGCAAAGATTACCATTCCTACAGCGCATTTTATATGGGCGCGTCTTTAAAATCCTCTTCCTTTTGAGGAAGCATTGACAAAATGACAAGCTCCCTCAGGAATTTGAAATTCCAGAAAAAAAAGCAGAGGAAGAAAAAACTTTGTAAATTTATTTTAAAAAAATTGCTTAAGCTGTGGCAATTATGTTAGCATAATTGTAGGCGCACCTATTTTCCGAAATCCACTAATAATTCTGTACCAGATATAACGACGACATGTTAATTTTTCTTTGGTGTATTTCATTCGCAACCAGCTTATAAAATACTCTGAAGATATGTATAGTTATTGTTCGCAATCCGAAATAGCAGCTTTAACAGCAAAATGAGGTGGGATGGATGGCAGATGAAGAGATAAAATAAGGGGGAAACTGAACTGAAAAGGCTTACTTAGCTTCAATTAAAAAATTTTTATTTTCCAAAATTTTGCTATTAAATTCTCTTTCACCTATGCTGGTGTAGCATTTTAATTTGCATAAAGTCAATTAATATTTATTATTCTTTAACGCTTGAATGAACTATTGATTGGCCACTTGTCGAGCTGTTGAAGCATGTTAAGAATTTGTAGAGAGTTCTATAACTATCAGCACAGCAACTGCTCAAGCATTAAATTATTTCAGTAAAACAGTTTTGTTTTGTAGAATTATTGAAAGCAACTGAATGTAGTCAAGTGATGCTAACTAAACGATAGAGATTAATGGTGTTGACTTAATTAACTTAAAGTTACTGCCTTTCATATAAATTTGCTAAGCAGAGGTGGGCAATTTTTGGATTTCTTATGCATACTACGGCTAAATAGTATTGCTATTAAAAAGTAAATCTTGATTTTATTTAAATTAAAAAAAAAGTTGTATATATTCAAAATATTTTAAGTACATATTTATTAATTTACAGTAAGAATGTAATTCAAGTTCTTGCCATCGCGTCATCACAGGAATGCATAGCACTTATGCGTAACCTGCTCAGTCAAACATACATGTTCATACATATACATATATTGCGGTAGGTCTGAACTTGTATCACCAATTCCACATGACACCAAAAAAGGCGCTGACATCGGTCATGTTCGCTTGACCTTCATCGAAATACAAGGTTACCACTGGTTACACTTTGCAGCTGTAATACGAACAAGAAGTGCCTGCATGCCACTTCGCACGCTGCTGGTTAAGGAAAACTCAAAACAAATTTAACCTTCAAAATGGTAACAGATAACTACCAGCAATAAGAGCAATGAGTAAGAGCGTGCAAAAAAAAAACCCAAAAAAAATTTATCTGGTATGCAGTTGGTAAGCCAATACAACAGCCGCACCAAGATATCACTACTTTTGCGGTCAACCGGCAAAAAAATGCGTCGCGCATGCGTTTTTGTCAATAAAAAGAAAAAAATTAATATAAAGAATCAAGCGCACTCGCGTAACGCAAGTGTTTAATGGGAAATCAACAAAATTGTTTTGCTTTCGGAGGTGACATACAACGTAATGAACGCACACATATTAAGTTACCAGAGTATGTCTCATATGGAGGACATGGCCCAGCCAACTTTTTTGGTGAATGGCAATTTAGATGCATTCAAATTTTTTAGCAAATTTCTATAAATATTTTAATGAAATTTTCACTGTGCGAAGTATGTAGGTTGCTAATAAAAATGACCTAAATCGGGCAATATTCCATTTATATATAAAAATTTGGTACCTATATTATATGGAACATTTTATTTACAGCTTTTGCAAAGAATTTCAGGATTATTTCCGGGTCATTTGGGAAATACCCCGAAATGATCCCAAAATGACTCCAAATATACCCCAAAATGATCCCAATATGACTCCAAATATACCCCAAAATGACCCCATTGTGACCCAAAAATGATCCCAAAACGACTCTTAACAATCCCAAATTTACCGTATTATGGGACGCAAAATGTTCCTATAATGACCCCAAAATTATCCCAAAACGACCCCGAAATAGTCCCAAATGATCCCAAAAGGACGCCAAAAAAGACCCAATATGACGGCAAAATGATCCCTTAATAATTCCAAAACGACCCGAAAATGATCCCATACTGAGCCCAGAATGATCCCAAAACGACCCCAAAATTGTCAGAAAATTACCCCTAAGTAATCCCAAAATTACCCCAAAAATAATCCCAAAATGACCCCTAAATACATAATCCTAAAATGATCGCGAAGATTTATGGTCCTTCCCGTGATGCCAACGGCGAGTATAGAAGGAAATTTAACGATGAGCTGTACGAGCTCTACGCAGATCTGACCATAGTCCAGCGAATTAAAGCCCAAAGACTCCGCTGGCTGGGCCATGTTATGCGAATGGACAAAGAAGCTCCAGCACAGAAGGTTTTCCTATCGTCGCCTGAATTCGGCAGCAGAGGAAGGGGGAGGCCTCGACTGAGATGGAAACAACAGGTGGAGGATGACTTGAACTCCCTTGGGGTTTCCAATTGGCGTCGGTTATCGCTAAAAAGGAATGACTGGCGTGCTTTGATACGAAAGCGCCAATAAATGATGATGAAAATGATCGCAAACTTTTCCCAAATTATCCCAAAATAACCCAAAAATTATTCGAAAATGACCTCAAATGATCCTAAAATGACCCCGGAATGATCCTAAAGTCATCCCAATATGATCCAAAAATTACCGAAATGACCCCCAAATGATTCCAAAACAGTCCCAAAATAATCCTAAAAATGGTCCCGAAGTGATCAGTCCCGAAAGGATCCCGAAATGATCGCTGGCAATGTAGCACGTTGGTGCACACACAAAATAATTAATATAAATACATATATATTTATATTTCAATATCCGTACAGTAACTTTTTTTTTCTGAATATGAATTTTCTCTTCTTAAAATATTGATCAAAGAGATTCTGAATACATTCCTAATGATCTAATTATACCCAACAAAGTCAGAAGCACATTTATAAAAGAAAAACTTTTATCTTCCGCTCGAAATTTATAAACGAAAAAATAACTGTTATACCAACTTACATATATAATAAGAGTAACTGTTATATGCGGTTCCTGATCAGAACTATTAAAGTCTTTTGATATGTTTAACAGCTTGACCATTTATTTTTATGTTTGCTGGGAAGTTACTGGGTGCAACGAACTGTGAAGTCTTAAATGTTCGAAAGTGTCGATGAAGGCTGTGGTGTTGTGAAGGCGGTAGCGAAGTGGTAGCGATTTGTCACCACGTTGGTTTTTTTTTTTTTGTTTTATTCAAAAGTAATTAAGTATAATTTGCCTGTGCAAACCTAAGCACATACTTATATGCACTAGACCGTGCCAAAAAAATATATTCTGCAAACAACCCCTACTTCTCGTTTTTTTTCTCGTATATCGGAACGACTTTCCACCATACTTTGTCAAATTTGGTTTATATGCAAAGCAGATCCGAGGTTGTGCCATCTTCAGTGTCCGTTTTTTCTTGTTTGTTTGCTCATTTCCATACAAAATACCAGAACTTGAAAAGTCTATTCAGGTAACGTCTCGTTGAGCTTGATACTTGGAACTTGAAACATAGTTCAGAACTCTGTGACGTGGCAATGCGAACCATCCCCTAAGTGGCGCACGTGATCTTTCGATACATTTTTAAGTAATTTTCCGGTAAGCTGGAGTATTGAGGTCTATCAGCTATTCCGACTGAGCTTTCCTGGGGGAGTAACTCGTTAGAGCCGATAGATATTTCATCGACTTTATCGAAACCCTCTGCCAAATTTATATAAAGTCGTTGAAATATCTATCGACTCTCCCGAATTATTCTCAACGGGAAGCTCTATCGGAATAGCTGGTAGACCCCATTGAAAGTTGAAACAAGGGTCAATAGTTAATTATCATTTAATACGCCATATACGAAATTCCGCTAGATGGCGCGCTGATAGCTGAAATCTTTGAACAACGGCTCTCGATTTTTTAGTTATTTCCCGATAACCTAGAGACTTGAAGCTTGACACACGCTTCAGAAGGAGGTTACAATTTAATATTTGAGCAAAAACTGCTACAAGAAGGCACACGATTCAAGCTATTTAGAAAATTCGTTTGAAATTGCAAATCTGGTAATCTTTAACAATGTACTTTTCTGAGGACCTAGGGATTTAAAATATGATACTTTTTTCAAGACACTATCACGATAAAAATTTAAAAAATAAAATCTCCGATGGTCTTGCTGTTAAAATTCAATATTTAATCAAAAAATTCCGAAAGATGGCGCAGGAATCAAGCTATTTAGAAAAGACATTTGGAATGAGGAGTGTATTCAAATAGACGATTACAGGTACGATTCCGGTTCTGAACAATATGAAAAATACAGTTTCAGATTACATTTTTTTTATTTTATATTCGTAACATCTCAACTAGGTAGGTATATAAAAAGATTTTTAGCTTAAATAGTCCCCTATGTCGAAAAACTTAAGAAGTAGATAGATCAGGTAAAGATACCCCCACAAGAGATTTATAAGGTGGTGTTTAATTTTGCCGATACGGCCCAATCTTCACATCAAGTCTAACTATGTAACTTTTTAAGTAGTATTCTTGTTGTCAACCGTTCGATCGATGTTTTCGATTCTTAATAAATTCAATCAATTCAGCAACAGCTTGTACTCGACCTCTCGCAGCTACACCTCAGTTCCTCAACTTTCAACTACCTACCTACATACATACATACAAGCAATGCTAAACCACTTCCTTGCTTCTCCCACCTAAAGCACATTAAGTAAGTTGTTTAGTTTGTTTCATTTTGTATGCTTCAGTTCGCCACAATTTTGTCGCACTTCCACTGCATTTTAGCCGCTGCACTTGGCCGGGTACTTGGCCCAGACCAGACTCATTCAGCTGCGCTGCACTTCAACTGGTATCTGTTTCAAGTTTGTATGTATTGTATTTCGTTCACGTTCTCATTCGTATTCAGTGCAAGTTTAACCGGTATTTTTTTATGTTTTTATTCCGTATTTTATGCAGTTTTATAATTTTGTGATTTTGTGTTTATTTTTTTTTTTTACGTAAAATTTGTTCAGTTATTCACTTGGCCATGTACAAAATATAAATATAAAACTTGAAAAAAAAAAACAACTACAAATAACGCTAAAACGAAAACGAAAACGCGCTTAATGTGCTACTCATAACTATTACAAGTTACAAGGTAATTTATAGTTTATCTCGTCCGCCGTGTTCTCAAACTAAGTATGTATTCATTGCCACCGCATATCTATCGGTGCTCGTCTCCTTTCGTCGTAGGCGTTGTAAACCCACCATGCGGCAAAATACTTGAGCTCACAAGTGGTATTTGTGATTAATTTTTTATAGTAGATATTTATATATATGATTAATATGCACAACAGCAGTTTAATGGATACTTAGCAGGAAATCAGACGAATACAGGTTTTTTGATACATTTTTTTGTTGAGTGGGTTATGCCACGCCTACTTTCCCATAGCCAATATTTTTCGAATTTTTTCATACAAGAAAACTTTGAAAGTTAAATTGAAATGATATAATGCTATTTCAAGCAAAGTTCTTCACCATTAATAATTCAAAATCTTTATATGAAAATAGGCATGTATCTTGACCAATTTCGGTCTTTTCCCGAAACGTTCCCTGTATTAAGAGTAATCTGTGCGTCGAATTTCATTTTCATATTTTGAACTGTTACTCATTTTTTCTTTAATAATATCGTCGCTCAAGTGCCTCAAGAGCATATACAGAGAAAAATGAACTGGTCATATTAACCAAAATATGGGTTGATTCAACCAAAATCACTGTTAATTCTTATCCATTATTCAATGCTGTTGATTCAACTGCATTGAAACTGTTAACCTTAAGTTAACAGTTAAACTGTTGTTTTAACAGTTAAGCTGTTATTTTGTTGTTCTAGGGGTTGCTGGTTCGATTCTCGGTTAAGTCAATATAATTTTTTATTTAAATAAGTCTTATTTTAGCACCGAAATAAAATATTTTTCAGAGTTCTTATATTGACTTCACCGAGAATCGGACTTATTATTACAGCTTTGTTCTAAATAGCACGTTGCTTTTTTGCCTCCACCTAGAATCGAACTCGCACTGCTTTGACTGCTGAACGGAGATGAATACAATAAGGCCATCGCGTACTTATGCTGGCCGACGTCTAATTTCCGCTTTGTTCTATGACAGTTGTTTACGCGACATAAGCTATGATTTATCCGTTCATTTCATATTATCTACATTACATACTATTGTAATTCGCAAATAGTTTATGGAATATTCGGAATACATTGTTTATAATTCCATCTGGTTCTTTCCAATGACAGTATCTTCACATTAAAATGACAGCTCCTTCGCTGTTGGATTAACCCAAATTTTGTTGAACCAACAGTTATTTCAACAAAAAATTCCGTTGAAATAACCAAAATTTGGTCAAATAAACAGAATTTGGTAAATTTCAGGGCAACAGTTCGAGGCTGTTGATTTTACCAGTGCCATTTTTTTCTGTGTAAATGTGCCAAAATTAAAACTTTGGGAAATCGTATTTGAAATTTCATTCCTCTCGCAAAATTTTAAATTTTAGTTTTAGACACTAATATGTTTTTGCAGGTTATATTCTCATTATACTCTCTCCACTGATTTAGTTTCGACGTTAATATTCTTTCAACTCCTCAAATTTCGGCACATTTATCTTTTAAAAATTTCCAAAGAAATTTTTTTAAAATTTTCGTTGTGCCAGAAACACGAATATGTACCAGATTCATGTTTCTGGTGCAACAATAATGTTTAAAAACTAAATTTGAAATTTTTTTTTTAAATTTTTCTTTTGCCAGAAACATGAATACAGGCAAGCAAAGTTTGGTGTCAAAACGGCACTTCAAGTTGCTGCTTTATATATAAACTAAAATCAGTTTTATTTTACCACCAAAAATTAGTCAAATAACAAAAAATAAAAAAACGATTTACACCACACTTACTCACGTTGCTTCACCATACTGCCATATTGCCATCACCGCAATTATTAACTGCTGAACGGAGCTGTCTACCATTAGGCTATCGTGCACTTATGCTTGCCGACGTCAAAGTGTAGCTTTGTTCTGAATGGTAGCGACGAACAGCTTTTATGGATTTACACCACACTTTTTCACTTTACACCATTTTAGTGTAGCAAAAGATCGCTTAAACCAAAATAGTGTTAGTTTTACACCAAAAAAGTGTAGACCTTGTACTTAATTTTTTTCCGTGTATGCTGCAGTCAACATGGCGTATACGTAACAATTTTGTTACACTTTCGTGTTCATGGCGGTCTTTAACCAGATTATGAAATAGTGGTTTATTAGAAAAAGTCTAAGAAAGGCACAGTTTAAAAATATGTATTTTAAAATACTAGCTGTATTCTAGTTCGCAGCTGTATAATCGTTTGGACTACAGGGTGTCTATTTTTATAAATTTATACACATATTCATTGAAAGTAAATTTTTTTACAAATCGCAAAATTATTTCCTCGTTAGTTTTTTGCGAATTAAATTTAGTAGGTCTAGGTTTGGCTTTGCATACAAAGCGCATTGAAATATTTTACTAGGTATGTACCAACAATTATTTTATAACGAGTAATTGATATACGGAATATGTATAATGAATAAGTATATATACAAATGTTCATACATAAGCGAATACAATGGCATAGATAAAATATTGTAAATTGTAAAAAATTGAAAGTGAGAATTAGTTGCAATTAAAAAGCGAACTTTACGTATAAAAAAAGGAAATATTCTTGAAGCCATATTTTGACAATTAATTTTGATATAAAAACAATATATTTTAAATATCAAATTAATTGCGGCAAATGTGCTGGTAAAAACCAACGCGACGTACGCGTTTGTTTAACCAATTAGGTCCCAACCTTTTTTTTTTTAGCAATTCAGTGTAAATTGTATCAGCAGTCCATAGGTGGCCAATTTAGCAATTTGTAAGTTCCAAAATGCGAACAGTGGAACCTAATTGGTTAAAAAAGTTAGCGTATTTATTAAAACAAATATTTATAATTTTTTCCTTAGGCGGCGATGCAATGTTTTTATGAAGACTGAAATTTGAATAGGAAGTCAAAATTTATACGGAAATTAAATCTGAAGATACACCAGTATCTACCTTCCAGCAGATGCCATTTGGAAATAAATCTTTTGTTTATCCACCACTATCTTGGGAACGGTTGAAGCGAGTTGGATCAAATTTGGCACATACATTGATAGTTTGCTTCATTCTAAAGGCTGATTTACACGAGTTTTAACCTGCAACGACAAAAAATCGACTAGAAAATCGTCCCGTGTACATCAGCCTTCAGGCTTTCTACTTGGATGTTGCCAGTTCAGTTGGTTTACAGAGTTGCCACCTATCTCAATATTATATCTATGTATATATAAATAAGCCACATGAAAAACTTTAGGAAACTCCCGTGAGCGAACCGTTAGACCAATTTGATTTGGGGCGTCCCCAAAATTTAAGAATGGGGGATACGGGGCTAGCGACGAATTTTCGATCACAAGCGATACTAGTTATATTAAATATTGATCGAAATATGGGTATCAAATAAAAGGTATTTTCTGCCATATCTAACGAAGATATTTTCAGGCAGAGTTGCCACCTTTTTGATTTATTTCAGGTGTATCGATCACTGTCTCGGTAACCTGTTGACCTTACGGAAGTTTTTACGGTTGCCACCTATCTGACTCTTTAATAATGCAAAATATATATAGCATAATCTGAATAATTTTAGAAAAGAATATATGGGTGTTTCCGAAAATGTGTCAACCAAAGAGAAACATTTGAAAATGCGCCTAGGCCAAGCTTGTTAATAACATTACAGAGGCACGTATGGGACGCAACTTGACCCATCCCTATACATACATACATAAATATGAATTTGTATATCGTTACCTTAATTCACAAAGGCCCTAATTGACATATTTTTCGAAAATTACTTTTTCACATATTTAAGTATGATACACACTCACTACAAATTTTAAGGAGCTACTACCAGTAATAACGGAGATATTCCAAATTTACAAAGGTATATTTGCATGCGTTCAATATAAACAATTTTTTGTTTTTTGCTTCTCCTGTAAAATTTATTTTATGCCAGTTAGGGCCTTTGTAGATTAAGGTAGCAATGTACATATATTAGGGTGGGCCAAAAAAATTGATTTTTTAGGTCAATTAAGTAATTGATAAGACATCCTTAAAAAATATGCGTTAATTTAAGTTATCAATAATGAAATACTTCTGAGGGGTCAAAAAATTTTTTTTTTTGGTTTTTGTTCACCCTTATGTACGTGGATCGTTTTTGTGTTCAGAATTAGCAAGAAAGGTAAATTTATACTTAAGCGAGGTAAATATTTTTTCCGTTGTAAAAGGAGATGCTGTTTTCTTTAAGACCAAAAAATGGAATGTCCGAACGGGAACGTCCGAACAAAATAAAAATCGATATTTGTCCAACAAACAACTGCTCTAAAAAGAAAAGGTTAATGCAGTATAAGTCTTTGTTTATAACTTAATCGTGTATGCGCCATTTTTTTATAGCACGAGGAAATTTTAAACCACCTCAAATATGAGGTACGTTTTAGGAACGTTCGAACGGCAGATTTAAACCCTTCTTCATAGGTAATGTGGCATCTCTAGGAAAAAATTTTGGTAGCGTTGGTTAAATGAGTACAAAGGCTACATATGACAAAAAGCTATTCTAATCCAAAGCCTACTATAGGTTTTATACTTCCATGCTGGCATGGAACGTCCGTAACGCTCGAAACACCAATATGTATCTGTCCTCGCGTTTTTGTTGGAAATTGAACGATCTAAGTACAAAGAAAGAAATATCATCGCTCACTTGCCACAGGCATGAATATGCAAATTTTCCAGATTTGAGTTAATAGCGTCACATGATTTACCTCTCGTTTCTCTACGGTTCACGAAAATCCTGGATTTCCTAAGTACAACGAACACCCGAAAATTTGTAATGCCATTTTCATGAATGTGTAGTTCAATCTCTGAAAAGTGTGCCAGAAAAACAAATGCGCTACACATTCATGTTTCTAGCGCACCAAAAATATCTAAAAATTTAATTTCCAAATTTTTTTAAATTTTCGTTGCTCCGAAAGCATGAATGTGTTGCACTCTCAAACAGACACCATGGCGTTTACGTAACAATTTTACTACACATTCGTGTTACTGGCACAACGAATATTTTAAAAAATTTAGAAATGCAGTTTTTAAAAATTTTCGTTGCGCCAAAAACATGAATGTGCCACAGATTTATGCTTCTGGCGCAACGAAACTTTTTAAAAATTTACTTTTGAGACTTTTAAAAGATGAATGTGCCGGAATTTAAGGAATATTATAGTAAAAAGTATATCAGTGGAAGTAGTTTAATGAGAATAAAACTAGCGATTTATGTCAAAAACTAAAATTTCACATTTTGCGAGAACAATAAACTTTCGAATACGATTTCTCTAAATTTTAATTTGGCACATGCATGCTTCTGGTAAGCAAGCGACGATATAATATCTTTGTAAACATCATCAATTCAAATGTAAGTAATCAAAAACTTTAGTCATTGCAATACTTTACTATATTCCAACTCCCAAACGGTAGCAATAACAAAACATTTAACCTCATCCACACCATAAACAACTATTAAGTTCTTGTACATATTTCTAATAATAATTTAACTTTTACATTGCAGCATTTTCATCACAACTAAAGTTCACTCACAATAGCACCTTTGCAGCTGCACATATTATTGCGCAATCATATTGAATACGGATATTGTTTCAATTATTGCAATTTAGTATTTATGCAACAACAACTACAACAAACAACAAAAAAATGTACCTATATAAATGCGAGTGGCGAAAATACATAATTGAATGCTTCAACACGTTCGAATTGAGCCCAACCCCTTTTCGGTGGCCAATTGTTTGTATGCGAATATGAATATGAAATTGTGCGAAATAAGACAAACAAAAAGTTTCAAAATGAAAATGTTAGGTCGCGACTTTTGTTTGCTAAATATTTTGTAGTTATTTTGTAAATAAATACATTTCTAGGCAGATGTGTGTTTGTGTAGCTCTGAATTTATGGGTGGATGCTATGCTTTGTTTATTTTTATACCTAGTTGCTTTGTGCCAAGAGATTAAAAAAAAAAATCAACCTCTTAAAAGTTTAACCAAATATCTCTACTTCCCCACTTCTAACTCTAAGATTTTTGTAGAATACTATTTAAAAATTCTCTCGAAAAAACCGAAAATTTAATTATGAAGTTGAAATTTGTTCAAAAACCTCTGCTCACATGCTTGTGAAATATCAATGCCTAACAGGGATCGGCAAAAATTTTAATTTTGAGTGACGACTGACAAAAAATAAAAATGAACTTTTATTAAAAATTTGAGTGATGAGTGACCGGTTATTTTTATTCAAAAAAAAAAAAAAACAAAATGATGTATAAGAATAAAGCGTTATTTTTTTTATGGAATTGTTGAATAATCATAAAACCTCATTTTTAATCAGTTATTTCCAAATAAAAAATATGCGCAATACATTCGGCAAAACCTAATGACCGTTTTCTGGATCTTTTCGGGACCATTTTCGGGATCATTTCGGGACTGTTTCGGGATCGTTTCAGGAACATTTTCGGGACTGTTTCGGGATCATTTCGGGACTGTTTCGGTATCGTTTCGGGACCATTTTCGGGATCTTTTCGCGCCTGTTTTGGGATCGTTTCGGGATCGTTTCGCGACTGTTTCAGGACTGTTTTGGGATCATTTTGGGACTGTTTTGGGATCGTTTCGGGACTATTTTTGTATCGTTTCGGGACCGTTACGGGATCATTTCGGAACTGTTTCGGTATCGTTTCGGGACCATTTCGGGATCATTTCGGGATCGTTTCGGGACCATTTGCGGGATCATTTCAAGTTTGTTTGGGGGTCGTTGCTGGATCATTATGGGGATCATTTCGGGAGTATTTCGGGAATTATTTTGAGACTTTTTCGGGATCATTTGCCGACTGTTTTGGCTGGTTTTCATTAGGACGATTTCGACGACTTTATCGAGATTTGGTTGCTTATTTCGATAAAGTTGACAGGGTGAAAAACAGACTTTAGCTATTACTTACTTAAAATAGCCTTTTTATAAAAAGCAAAACTTTGTTCGGCATCGGTTATTAAGAATTTAATAGAATAACGAAAACTCGACCTCACTTTTAATAACCACCTGGGTATATAATTGCAAATACCAGCTGAACTTGGACTTTTGTTGTCTAGCACAAAATATATTAATGTTACTGTTAGCAATGAATATATTACGCTTACAATGCAATGCAACACTCATTAATTCCAATAAAATAGCATATTTTGTCTATATCTATTTATGTATTTATGCAAAATTATGCAAAAAATTCTAACTCTAGCAACATATGTTTATTCATACATGTAGGCGAAAACATATACAGTGAATTTCATAAGTATAGGACGTCATATTTAGAATTTTTTCTCATCTTCTCCTTCCATATAAAAATAAATTATTTTCATGTGTGAAACAAAAAATTCTAAATATACACCGCTAAAGGTACTATACTCATGAAACGCACTGTATTGTATACAAAAATTCAAGTGAATGAGTCGGTATTTAAGTGAGTCTTTAGGTTTGGCATGTAAGTAGCAAGCTCTTAATTCTTAGTTGAATAATTTCTATAGCATTAAATGCATTTAAATGTTTCGCTTTTGCCATCACTGCTCACACACTGCCGTGTTGCGGTTTCAAGTGCTCGCCTTTGTGTTTTTTGCATAACAGCTCATATGTAAGTACTACACGGCGTATGCGTAATTATTGGAGGTCGTTGGCATGAAGTGAGCATAAATGCAA
The DNA here is from genome assembly GCA_964058755.1 of Campiglossa producta. Taxonomy (NCBI): domain Eukaryota; kingdom Metazoa; phylum Arthropoda; class Insecta; order Diptera; family Tephritidae; genus Campiglossa; species Campiglossa producta. Next base: position 104,012,540 of record CAXKVI010000003.1, read on the forward strand.
AAAATTTTGTTGAATAACAACAAACGCGCAACAGCTCAACAGCTTTTTGATGGCAAAAACTATTCACGTAAATAAAAAGATATTTAATAAATACATTAAGGTGGCAAGAAACGCGATATATATATTGTTTGCTCTCGACATAAAATAAAACAGGGCATGTCCAAACAAAACTACTATTTGAAGGGGAGCTCGAAATTCCAATGTTGAATAAAATAAAATAAAACGAAATAAAATAAAATAAGGAAAAATATACAAAAACTAAATTGAGTAAAAAAAAAAACTTAATACATTAAAATAAAGTAAAATAATAGAAAATAAAATTAAGTGAAATAAAATAGGATAATATAAAACTGTATATCAATTTACTTTGTTTTTTTTTTTATATTTTTTAATTATTTTATTTCATTTTATTTTATTTTATAATTTTTTTATTTTTTTTTATTTTCTTTTATTTTATTTTATTTTATTTTATTTTATTTTATTTTATTTTATATTATTTTATTTTATTTTATTTTATTTTATTTTATTTTATTTTATTTTATTTTATTTTATTTTATTTTATTTTATTTTATTTTATTTTATTTTATTTTATTTTATTTTATTTTATTTTATTTTATTTTATTTTATTTTATTTTATTTTATTTTATTTTATTTTATTTTATTTTACTTGTTTTTTATTTTTTTTACTTTATTTTGTTTTATTTTTTTATGTTTTTATTTTTCTTTTGTTATTTCATTTTATTTTACTTTATTTCTATTTATTTTTTTAAACACCCTATTATGCACAAGTACGCACAGATTTACGCGACACTAAATGTATGTATGACACTACCGCATATGCCGTCAAGCTATCATCCAACTATATTGCCTTTGGCACACGTTCGTTTGTTGTTTGGTGCAATCGGGCAACGTAATGGTGCGTCAGTTCCGCATGCGTACAATTGGTACTTGAGCACACATACAAACTTACGAGTACCTACATAGGTGCTGTGCACTTGCAGCTGTCAGTGAATATTTTCCGTATATTTTTGTATTCTTTATTTGTTGTTGTTACTTAGTTATTCAGGTATTAGTTATTCAAGTTGTTGCTTTAATAGCTTTTTCAATTTGTGTAAAATGATGCCTATAAAAAAACGCTGACACTAACAAGACGAAAAAAACTTACTATGCATAATTGAATTTATGCGCGCAGCTTACATTTACAATCGTATGCATGGAATTGAGTTCCGAGTGATTACGTACGCATGCGTATGAAGTGTGCGCAGCTATTAAATTATGGTTGATTTTAAGCCTCTTATGATATGTTGAGTGTATGTATGTTTTGTTTCTTTAAATTGTTATTCTATATATATCCCAGCTAGCAACAAAAGTAAAAGATGCGACAAATTCAAGCAGGTAAATTTTTTTATAATGAACGACTTTGAGGTATATGTTACTTTTTTGACTAATTTTTGGTAGCTGAGTGGTAATGGCTACCATCAGTTGTCACTTTCACATTATGTGTCTACCAAGTAGAATTTCCTCAACTCCAATTTCACAAATTTCATGAGTTTTAGGAGGCGAGTGACTGACCCAAGTTACCAATATGCGACTGCAAAGTTATCATGACCTTTAAGAGGTTTTTGCTAAATAAATAGCTTCAAGGACTTTCTGGGTTTCTCTTTGCACTTTAAGAGTAAGTGATATAGTTTGCGACTAGGATGGGTGACATTACCTTAATAAGGGCTCTGGAATGCGAGTCACTGACCCAAGTTACTAATATGCTACATCAAAGTTGTCATATCTTTAAAAAGGTTTTACTAATTTCAGCTGGTTTATAGATTTTTTTAGTAAATTCAAATTTTTGGTAGTAGGGTTTGTTGAGCTAGCCACAACAGAGTTATCAAATGGCGTTATTATAGTATAAAGGGCTGGTTTCCTCGAAAGCGGTGACGCTATATAGCGTCCGTTACATAGCGGTGAACTACGTTGTCAAAAATACTGCCATGTAAAAGTAATTGAGTGTAAAGTAATAAGACGGTGAAGTTCACCGTAATGTAATATAGCGGCAGGCATACAAATATATTTCCGTCATGACGGTGGCAATTTTTCGTCAACGTTTTTTCTCACCGTGATTGTCATAGCGGTGTCAATTCAATAAAATTCTTCAAATTCGTTTACAAAAACAACAATTAATTGTTTTCAAACACACATATTTTAAAAATATAGAAGAGAAAAAAAAAAGAAAAGTGGCCGCAAATTTGCAATTTCAAATGGATTGAAGTCACCGCTACTTGCATGTAAGTTTACAGAAAAGCGGGGCTGCTAATGACGGTGAGCATAGCTACCGCTATATAGCGAACGTTAGATAGCGGCACCGCTTTTCGAGGAAACCAAGCCATAACCTGAGCTCCAGCTTCACAAATTCTATGACTTCAATTTTGTTTGTCATGATAACGTTGATCGACCCAAGCTACTGAAATGCTACTTCAAAGTTGTCATGACTTTTAAAATGCTTTGCTAGTTGTAGCGACTTTTCACCTCTCATTATCCATCTTCTCCTTCTTCACGGATGGAGGGATGACATAACCTAGAAGGTTTCACTGGTCATACCAAATCGCTACCACGACAGTCGGGTAGTGCCGCAAGGGAATACCGTGTTCATATACGGCCAGGGACTGTCAATTTCGACATCAATTTCAAAAACCTTCGGGTGTTTCTGTTTGTAAAAACAACCGCAACAACAACAACCACCTTTTTGGTGGTCTTTTGGAGTGAGATTACTGGTAAGTTTTATTTTCTTTTAGTAGAATAGTCGGCCTCAATATGGGACCATGATAACAACGGAGTGCGTGGTCTTCATAAATTTATCAAGAAGTTAATATTACTAACAAGTTCTCACTGCCGTTACGTTTGCAAACTGAATTAGTCTTTGCGTATACTCGCAAATTGAAGTGAAAATGAGTCAATGGCATCCTTCAGTTTGTATTAAATATTACTTCAAAGTTCCATAAGTAAGTTACCGTTACTATCGTCAAGTTCTAGTTACTTTGAAGTAGTTATTTCAGAGAAAAACTAAAAGGTTTTTGGGTCTATTTAGTGCCCGTGAGTGGAAAAAATAACTTTCAAGTCACATAATTAGTCGAAGCTCGTTCTAACTACCAAATATGCTAGTTGGGTTACATGTAACTGGTAAAGTATAGGTATGCATTTGCTCGTGAGTATGACTAAGCACATGCACAGCAAAGTATTTCAATGGCAAGCATTTCAGCGTATTTTAAGCATTTATTATGATAGCGATTTCGTTACTTTTTTTTAATTCTTGTTCTTTTTTTAATTTTTTCTACTTATGCTCACTTGCCATTGCGTACTGCGTATGTTGTTGCTGTTTTAGTTGCTATTTTGTTTTTTTGTTAGTGTGTAGTATCCACAGGTCGGTTGTCATTGACAATGGCTTAATCGATTTATGTTGCATTTCCGGTGTGTAAAATTGTTGTAATCAAGGTAAAATCGAAAACGAGTACATGTATATTTAGATACGGTTGTGATTGTCCATTCGTTTGTATTTCAAATAATCAGGTGTTTATATAAAAACTAAAATTAGAATTTTTTTATTTTAGAAACTATTTAGCATTGACCATGCGAGCTTCTATACCTTGACTTGTTGGAAAAATTGCTTCCATATTTTATAAAATTACGATTCTTGCATTTTCCTGCTTACTTGATTGGTATACTTACTCTTAACGAAGCATACTATCTATATGCCAAATTTTATTCAAATTACTTCATCCGCTCCCGAGATATTGGTCGATATCCAGAGAAATAAACAAACAAAAAATAGATAGGAGGCAACCCTGTAAAACCACCGATGTGCCAACACCCAAGCAGAATGCTTAGAAAAGGAGCATCGCACATTTAGTAGTAGGTACTCGTTTCACATCATATGATGTGATGCGAGTGATGTGAAACGAGATACCGACAGTCACTACTAGAATTTGAACTCGGAGTAAAAAATTATTAAGGTAAGAATTGTGGCGGCATTCAAGCCATGAACAGCGGTGTATGGCTCATTGAAATCGGACTTAAAATGGCGACGTAGTGTCAAAAAAGTAAATAGCCGATCAAGGGGGGCGTGGCAAAAAAAAAATTTTTTTTGGGATCGCCTTCAAAATATCTTTAATCCTAGGGGTGGACTGAAAAAACTAGTACACACTCCCTCAAGCCAAGGTGGCAACAGTCCCCAGGGTGCCGTAAATCCAAACAAATCTGGCCAAAATGGGATCATTAAAGTTCTAGAGACATTACGCCCTAAGAAGGAAAGAAATCTCCATATTAATAGGTGTTTTAACTGGGCACTCCCTTATTGGTAGGCACGCAGAAAGGCTAAGGTGTGCCCTACCGACGATGCTGTAGGAGCTGCAAAGATGATGAGGAAGAGGAAACGGTGAAGAACCTCATCTGCAACTGCCTGGCTTTTTGGAAGTTCCTTTCGTGGATAGCCTAAGCCAGATCGTGGAACTAGACATAAAGGACTTGATGGCCTTCATAAAGTCATCTAAGTGGTTCGAGGAGGAGTAACGGTGTCGGTTTAGGAGTGTCAGTCCCGGAATTCTGCTATGTGGAAAATCCCAACAACTCAGGGATTTTCTATATGGCCGGGTCCCGGGACTGACTTTCGTAGTGTTGGTGGTATCACAACGGGCCTTTCAAAACTAGCCAAAGTGTGCCTCGGCGGCAGCCACTTAAACCTAACCTAACTTATTTCCAAATGGCAGGTGCGACATCTGCTGGAAGCTAGATATACATACACACAAAAAGTTTTAACTTCTGTCTGTTTTTTATTTCCTATTCAAATTTTACTCTATCTAAAAACATTGCATCAAAAATTATACATTTTAACATTTTAAGGCTGTCAATCAGTATCATCTTCATAGCAATCAAACAAAGACGTCAAACTTTCAATCAAATCAGAAGTGTTTAAAAATTCTGGAAATTCTTTATTTGCCAAAACAAATAACACCGGCAAAAAGCAATACGTATGCCATGCCGTAGCTTTAAGTCTATAAAAGTTAAAGTGATGCTTAAAAATTGTTTGATTTTTTTTTTTTTTTTTTGTTAAAATATTTTTTTTCTTCTTTTCTTATAAACCTTAATACAACTCCCCAATAAAGAAGTACGTAATCCCAAAAAAAAAAAACCAAACAAAATTCGCATAAAGCTAGAAAAAAGCTAATCATAAAGTTCAACATACACTAGACATGAGTGCGCACTCATCAAATAGGCAACATGCCAGTAGTCGGCAATTGATTCAAATATCCCAAAGCACACGAAAGAAAAAAAGCTCTTTTTTTTGCTACAAAACATTAATTTGTGCTCAATCACCACTTAAAATCATGACGAGGCTTTAAGTTGGCTAGTAGGAAAACATTCAAATAATCATTATTCCTTTGTGAGTACATTATTATGCGCTTCGTACATATTACAGCTATCATGCAAATTGTGTGCGTCAGATTGTTTTTTTTTTTGTGCATGAAAAGGCTCGCCAAACCAGACGGATCTAAAACCACTCGCACGCGTAACCAACTTGTTATTTGGCAGTCTACTAATTGTACATACGTACATACGTAAGTACTTATGTGTGCAGGTATGCCGGTTTGTACATGCGGAAGTTGAATGAATTGCAAAAAATCACTGTCATTAAGTGCAGACATACATACATTTGTACATACCGAGTGATGTGTGATATGTTCATGCTCATGTCTGCTTATTGGAATAGTTTTATTTAACAGCTCGCTTAATTGGTAAGAATGATTCTAATGGACAAAAAAATTTTGTTTGTAATTATATAACACTCTTCCGCCTAATACACTAAAGTACTTTTTTTCTAATCGAATAAGCCAATTGTAGCAGATTAGTGAATTTGCATTTAGGAAATATTCGTAATCATGCAACTCCCTCAGTACTTTTATCTTGAACAAGGAATCCCGTCAACTTATGGAAACCAATTCTAATCGGCTTAAATGTAACCTCGAAGTTAGAGTACAGTATATTTGGCTTTAAGTTTTACACGGTCCCGTTAAGCTGAAATTCTGTCTTTATATTGGAAAAAGCTATATATTCTGAAAGAGGAGTAAAAACTGCCTCGCCCAAAATATAATGTCACCTATTCTTATGAACTGCAATTAAAAATAAATTTTTGGTTACTCATACGCCGTGGAAGTAAGGAGAATTAAAACTAAGAAGAGGAAACTGCTAAGCAATTTTATGAAACAGTTAGTTCTGGTACCAAAGTTAAGAATCACTTAAAATTTAGGTGTTATCATTGATTTTCCAGTTTCAATGCTCCGCTTAACTTGATCTCGAATAGCTCAGGTTTGATCCACCAATCGGCCTCCCCCTGTATCCGCCATTCAATATACTCTTTACCTTGCCTAAATTTGAATGTGTGAGGGTTGTTCCGCGTTCGAGTTTACGAACTTTTCTTTTTTTTCTTCTCCTTTTTATTTTCCTTTCCTTTCCCTTTCTTTTCTTTCGTTGCCTTTTCCTTCCTTTTCCTTCCTTTCCTTCCCTTTTCTTACCTTTGCTGGCTCAAGGGATGGAACTTCCCTTCCCCACCCTTGACTTTAATTTCCTTTCCTCTCCTTTCCTTTTCTTTGCTTTCCTCTGCTTTATTTTTCTTTCTTTTCCATTTCTTTAATTTCATTACCTTTACTTTCCGTTCCGTTCCTGGACTTTCCTATCCTTCCTTTCTCTTATATTCCCTTCCTTTCATTTTCTTTCCCTCCCTTGTCTATCCTTTTTCTGATTTTCATTTGTTTAACATTCATTTCATTAATTTAATGTGGAACACATAAGACCCTGGACGTTTGCGAGATATTGACCAACTGTTCTTTTCAAAATGTTGATGGTAAGGACCTGAACATTTTTAAGGAGATATACGATATCCATGCTATACTCACGAAAAAGTTTGACTTATGTGAAAAGAAGGCATGAAAACTCCAACACATACTTATATTTAAAGCTAAATTTCTCCAAAATGGTTCATGGCATGAACTTGAAAATTGGTATGGATATAAACGATGTTATAACAATTCTCAGATAAATTAAATCGTGAATTTCGGAAATGAACTCAACAAAAATCTTTTTTGTGCAGAACGAAGTCTGCGGGGTCAGCTAGTGTTTTTTAATAGTTGGCAGAAGTCGAATGATGCCGCTGCGGCCAAAATTGGTCGAAGCACAGTAGGTCGATCGTACTGTACAAAACTGTCTATATATATATATATATATATATATAAAAATGAAATATACTCTGTATGACCGCGGCGGCTGTCTAAACGGCTGAACCGATTTCTATTCTGTAAAATTTACTTTCTTGGACCTTCTCTGTAGCAGGTTTATAAAAAAAAAACGATTAAAAACCTTTTGCTTTTAAGCCGAAAAATGAAGAAAGCTGAGACGTCTAAATTTCACAATTTTGTATAGGAAATAAGTGGCACCACACAAAATGATTTTTTCGAAAATATTGGTATAATCGCGAATTATGGAAATGAATTCAACAAAAATTTATTTTGTGCAGAACGAAGTCTGCGGGTTCAGCTAGTTTCATATAAATACGACACACCCGAAACCAGATGTGCAGCCGCTGATGACTAAAATTCGGTCCTGCGGGTTAGGGGTTTAGAATATGCCAGAGGTAGGCATACCGGTCGTAAGAGGCGACTAATATGCACATAGGTAATGACGTGCTAACTCGATGGTTGATCTACGGATATGATGCCACCCATTTTTTCCTTCCTCATGGACGTAGGGATGACATGACCTAGAAGGTTCCACTGGTCATACAAAATCGCTACCACGACAGTCGGGCAGTACCGCAAGGGAGTACTGCAGCGTACCTGGTTGATATCAGGCCAACAACTGTCAATTTCGGCATCACTCCCCAAAACCTTTGGAGAGTGCTTTTTCTGTTAACAACAACAACAACAAATAAAATTCGCTATACTTACATAATTATTTCACACGTAAATAAAATTCAATAGGATTGGGTATTCTGTTCAATCACATCACTATTTTTTGTTCAATAAAAGAATCAAATTTAAAACTGATTAGAGTTTGAAAAAGTGTTTGTTGTTCAATTTGTGTTGGTTTGCGAAATGGTTTTCAAAAGTTGTTTCATCTCAATCTATTACGTTACTCACAATGGTGTACTTATGAAATTTCACAATTTGAATTTAAGTGAATACCCACATTGTATTGCGAGCGTTTGTTTATTGAAGAATTTAACACTTATCAATTGAGCAATCTATGTTTATGTTAAAATTATTTGATAAAACTCTTCTTTATATTTACCAATTAATTTTATTTACTCACTGCCAACAAAACATTCATACAAGCATTTGTTTGCATTTTCAATTGCAAATATTGCAATATCAATAAATTTTTGAGCCATAAACGCCAACAAGTCTAAAGCGACAAACAAAATTTTTACGGTAGACAAATTTTTATGATTGAAAAAAAAAACAAAAAAAAAATGTATAAATGCAAGTTGAAATGGCTTTAGCCGTAGCAATGGTCTATAGCCAAATTGAGAGTTTAGTCAGTTGATGCATGTGAAGATAAACTATCGACTTCTATAGTAAAAACAAATTGGAAACCGCAGTTTTTGGAATTTTTGTCCGAAAGTTGGTATGTTTGTTCGCGCATCAATCAACAACTAATGCATGGAATTAAATAAGGTGTTTACCGATGTCTTGCTAGAGGTTTCACCTATAATTTTGAGTGGTTTCTTCATCAATATTGTGCTAGAGGTCTGCCCTAAAATATCTATAAAGTCCATATTTTCTTTGCGGTTTCTAAATTTTTTTTTGTCCGCTGCAAAGCCTTGCACTACCCCAGCCAACCAGTAATCAATATACATAAAAAAATGTTGAGCTACTTTATTGACCCAAACAGTTGTAGCAAGTAGAAGTATGAAGACATTGTAGAGACACGACAGATTTGCTTTACCATATATCAATCACTCTTTGCTGCATAATTTTTTTTGCACTTACGCTTACCTGTTAACGTCACATTGACGTGCATTAGACCGATGTGCGTGCCAATCCGAGACGGCATCTTCTCACGCGAGAACGCCTTGTAAGGCGCTATAATCGTTGTATGCGCCACATGCCAAGCAGAACCCAATCGGGTAACTAAAAATAAAAATTAAAATAAAAAAAAATGTAAGTATCACAAAATATATAAATTGGAATGCAAAAAAACGATACATATGTAAATATTAATGATATTTAATAGTTGGTCATTTGGTGTGATCACACAAAAAATTGGTAAATAAAAAAAGCAACAAAAATGTTGTAGAGGTGTTAGCAAGCATAAATCACGGGCGGGACTGGCCGTGCCTTTGCGCAGGCGCCGGTGTCAGCCAGATGTGAATTTGTGTGATGCATGAATGGACTTAATATGAAAATAAATTGTTGTTTATAACCACTAACGGTAATATGTACGTACATTAAAATTATTTTAGAGTTACTCACTTAGTATGACTAATCCCACGAACAGGCTGAGTGTGACTGTCGAAAATGTGGTAAATTTCTGCAAGACATAAAATACAAGAAATAAATAGTGTTACCAAAGCTAAATTAAGTAGCTATAAAATATGAATAAAAATGTAAAAATAACTTTGTAAAAAAATATATGGGCCATTCCATGCCAAATCGTTAATTGGTTGCAGTCGAAAACGGGTTCTTTCAAAAGATTTCTAAAATTCAAAATTTAAGTTTTTTCCTGAAAACATACATAAATGGCAACCCTGTTAACCGACCGAAGTAGCAAAACCCAAGAAGAAAGTCTTAAAATAAAGCATATAGATAGTATTGCCAAAGATAGTAGTACCAAATTTAATTTTAAATTTAATCCAAATCGCTTTAGCCGTTTCTCTGACATTGGCCGATATAAGAAGGAATTAATAAAAAAAAAATACGAATAGATGTAGAAGTGGCAACACCCAATCAAAAAGTCTTAGAATGAAGTAAAGTATCTACATATGTGCCAAATTTGAACCAAATCACTTCAGCCGTTTCCCGAGATAGTAGTGGAAATGCAAAAGAAATGGATGGTTCGACATCTGCTGGAAGGTAGACATACCAAAAGTTTTCATTTTCGTCAAGACTTTTTTATTTCCGTTACAATTTTTTATTTCCTTTTCAAATTTCACTCTCCATAAGAAGTTAACTTCAAGAATATTAAAATTTTTTATAGAACGAGACTCATGACATGAAATGACTCATGCAAAATTAATGAAGTATACAAATTTCCCAGCCAAACTTTTATCGTTCAACTTAGCTTTGCTGCCACTTTTCAATGCTGATTGTTGCTAATTAGTTGTGTTTTAGAAGGTTTTAACTCAGTGTTGTAAATTGTAATTAAGATTGACTATAGAAAATTGAAATATCAAAAATTTATAAAAAAAAAGTGTTCTCACAAAAATTTTTCTCACACTCAATAATTATTCATATGGATCGAAAATATCGTCACTCGCTGGCCAGAATCATGCATGTGCCAAATAAAAATTTTTGGAAATCGTATTTGAAAGTTTACTCCTCTCGCAAAACTTTAAATTATAGTTTTTGACATAAATAGGTATGTTTTTGAGGGTTATATTCTCATTATACACTTTCCGCTGATATAGTTTTTAAATTAATATTCCTTCAATTCCTCTAGATTCGGCACGTTCATCTTTTGATAAATTTTCAAAAAAAAACTATTTAAAATTTTTGTTTTGCCAGAAACATGAATGTGTTGCACTCAACAGCAGACCCCGTGGCGTATACGTAACTATTTTCCTACACATTCATGTTTCTGGCAAAATTTTAAAAAATTTAAAAATTCTGTTTTTAAAAATTTTTGTTCCGCCAGTAACATGAATGTGTAGCACATTCGTGTTTCTGGTACAATTTTCAGAGATTAAACTACACATTCATGAAAATGGCATTGCAAATTTCCGGGGATTCCTTGTACTTTGGAAACCCAGAATTTTCGTGAATCGTAGAGAAACGAGAGCTTAATTACGTGAACTTATTAACTCAAATCTAGAAAATTGGCATATTCATGCCTCTGGCAAGCTAGTGACGATATGTAAATAATTAGAGCCCTATTTTGAGCCAGTTTCGATGTTCGATCTTCGTTGGTAATCGAACATTGCTCAACGATAGCCATCGAAGTTCGAACATCGAAAATTGCTCATAATAAGGGCCTTAGTTTAAATTGTCAAACAGATACATTTACCTGTTTTCTTATACCAGGAAATATCACGAGAAATGCAATGTATATTGTTGCAAATAAAACTGAGACGGCTACGATGGATACATCGCCTGTTACGGGTGTTCGATTTGGAAATGAATATAGTGTGGGTCCACCATCGTCACGAAATGCGTCAAACCAGCCCTTCATGCTGTTTGAAAACTTGTGTGTTCTGAAATAGAAAACATAATTAAATAATATCGAATTGCTGCAGGAAAAATTTAGAAACAGCAGATCAAATACATGGGAACTTAGATTTGTTCTCAAATACCTAGAACTCCGAGGAATTTGCTGATTTCGATCATTTATCTGCAAAAGTGTCCATGTCGGTGAAGGTCTAAGTCGAATTAGCGTTGTAGAAGGATCAGGAACCTCGACAGATGTTTTGTTCTAGTGGATGGACGGTTCAAGTAAGCTCACTCTAATGCACGTACAAATATCTATGCAATTTAGAATATCTATGTTATAACTTATAAGCGCTAAATATTTTAGCGTTCATGTATTCGTGTTTCGCAAAAGCACAATGTAAAACAAATTATTTACTCACAAATCGTTAGACCAACTCGCGTGCCCAAACAAAGAACAAAGAATAGCAATAAAAAAAGTTTTGATTTGTATTGGTCAGGAAAGAGGTTAAGTGTGGTACAAATCACTTATGTATCGCTCTTTGTCTAGCCCGTGGGCGCAGCTTTTATTAAAACGTACCAGGGACCGCAAACAACAGTTACTTCTATTATATAAGTTGGTTATAATAGTTATTTTTAAATTTTTAAATTTCGATCGGAAAATAAGGGTTATCTATGATTTCTTTTTTATTTTACTTTCACGAAAGAAAACTTTTATTTTCGATTTTAAATGACAAATTAATCAGATATCGGATTGAAATAAAAAAGTTTAAAAATAACTCTTATTTTGCGATCAAAATTTAAAAGTTAAAAACTAAAATAAAATCACAACAAACAGTCAAATATATCAAAAAATATATATTTCGAAGTCAAAAGTTTTTGAAAGTATTTCGTTGATAATAATTGCGTCTGGAGAAAAAAATCTCCCAAAATCAAACAAGCGCCCAAAAGAGCCACTTGCTCTTCTTTGAATTTCAGGGCGCGAAAATTCAGAAAAAGCGCCCAATTTGGCAAGCTTAATCCGGACTATCTCGGAAACCGCTTGACCGATTTAGATAACGTTTTGAATAGAGATAGTATGATTGACTATAAGACTATCCACTTGGGGTTGCCACTTGGGGCGGGTTACAGGGTTGCCCTATCTAGTTTTTTTTTTAATTATGGAGCAACATATGTCAATATGGGTATCAAATGAATGTTATTTTCAACCGTAATCCAAATATGACAATTTCAAGCAGGGTAACCCCTAGAGTTGCCACCTAATCTCCTTTTATTTATTTTACCTTATTTATATTTGTATATCCAGACTATCTTGGGAACCGCTTGACTTGGATGGAATTTTGAATACAGATACACGCAAAAAAAGTGCAAGGTCTACACTTTTTTGGTGTAAAACTAACACTATTTTGGTGTCAGCGTTCTTTCGCTATACTAAAATGACGTAAAGTCAGAAAGTGTGATGTAAATCCATAAAAGCTGTTCGTCGCTACTATTCAGAACAAAGCTACATTTCAACTTAGTTCGACACCCGGTCAAGGCAATATGGCAGTGTGGTGAGGTAGCGTGAGTAAGTGTGGTATAAATAGTTTTTATACCTTTCATGAACATGAAATGGTATTATAACTTTGGTCCGATGTTTGTAAATATGAGAAGAAGAAGAGATGGACCCATCAATAAGTTTACCGAAATGATCAGGATGACGAGCTGAGTTGATTTAGCCATGTCCGTCTGTCCGTCTGTCTGTTTGAACGCAAACTAGTCCCTCAATTTGTGAGATATCTGGCTGAAATTTTGTATGTGGCCACCATTTTGTAATATAGGAATCATTTGTCGGAACTGACAAGATCGGACCAGTATAACATATAGCCCCCATACAACCGATTGTTCAGATATAAGTTTTTTTGGCCAAAACTTCCGCAATTAAAAAGTTAGGAACGTAAAATTTTGCAACTCGAGTACTTTCTATTTACGTAGTGTATATAGTGAAAATCAACAAGATCGGGCAAATGTAACATATAGCCCCCATACAACCGATTGTTCAGATATAAGGTTTTTTGACCACAACTTCTGCAATTAAAAAGTTACGAACGTAAAATTTTGCAACTCGAGTACTTTCTATTTACGTAGTATATATAGTGAAAATCAACAAGATCGGGCAAATGTAACATATAGCCCCCATACAACCGATTGTTCAGATATAAGGTTTTTTGGCCAAAACTTCTGCAATTAAAAAGTTAGGAACGTAAAATTTTGCAACTCGAGTACTTTATATTTATGTAGTGTATATAGTGAAAATCAAAAAGATCGGGCAAATGTAACATATAGCCCCCATACAACCGATTGTTCAGATATAAGGTTTTTTGACCAAAACTTCTGCAATTAAAAAGTTAGGAACATAAAATTTTGCAACTTGAGTACTTTCAATTTATGTAGTGTGTAGAGGAAAATCAAGAAGAAGTTTTTTGGCCAATACTTCCGCGTTTAAAAAGTTAGGAACGTAAAATATTGCACCTTTAGTACTTTCTACATATGTAATGTGTATAGTGTAAGTCAGTACAATTGAACACGTATAATATATAGCCTCCATACAATCGATTGTTCCGATAACTCGGATCCTATTATTTTCTAAGTTTTTTTAAATTATAACAAAGATGTGTAATGTGTATAGTAAATATAGTTAAATTGAAACAGGCTGTACTGGGGATCGAACAGTGAAAATCGTGACGCTTATTCATGAAAGGTATATAGCCTTCGGCACAGCCGAAGACAGCTTTCCTTACTTGTTTTTTTATACTTTTTGTTACATGACTCCTTTTTGGTGCTGAAATAACACTTATTTTAGCAGCACCTTGAAGTGCTGTTTTTACACCAAAATTTTTTTGCGTGTAGTATGATTGATTCTAAGACTATCCACTTGGGGTTGCCACCTAACTCAATTTTTTTTAATTATGGAGTTAGATATGCCAATGTGGGTATCAAATGAAAGGTATTTTCGCCGACCTACAGAATAAAATATTTTCAAGTTGGGTAGCGGCCCAGGGTTACCATTTTACCGTATTGTATTTGTATTGTATATTTTTGGGATCATATTTGGATTATTTTAGGATCATTTTGAGTTCATTTAGGGGTCACTTTGGAATAATTTTGGGGCTATTTCGAGATCATTTTGGGTTCAATTTTTCATTAATTTGGGACAATTTTTGGACCATTTTAGGGTACATTTAAGGGTGTTTTTTGGGGTCATTTGGGAATCATTTTTGGATCATTTTGTGATCGTTTTAGGGTCATTTTGGGATCATTTGGGGATAATTTTGGGATAATTTTTGGGTCGTTTTGGGTTCAATTTCGAATCATTTTGGGAACATTTAAGGGTCTTTCTGGGATCATTTAAGGATTATTTTTGGAACATTTTTAGATCATTTTGGGTAAGTAAAGTTAGCGCTAAATTGAAAGCACCGAGCAAGGTCGGTCATCCAGGTACTGTACTCCTTATGGCAGTAGCACATCAGAATGATTTTTTTGGTTAAAGTTTTGCTTGATAACTGTTATTTTGCAGTCCCTGAAACGTACACTGAAAAATATTAAAGTATGTTTGCTAATTAGATATAGGTACTTTGAAAAGTGTCTGTCATCTTTCAAAACACGTGCAAAATGTGTGTGAGCGTCAGTGATCAAAACATGGCTGTATCACAGGACGTACGCCCCGCATAAAAAATCACCTGCGGGTTAAATGCAGCATACTTAAGTATTATCTTAAGTTTAGGTAAAAACAAGCTCATTTGTGTATTAGTTGTAGTTAAAGTAACTCGCTAGCTTGCTGAGGAGATAAAACAGAAATACATCAAAAATAGAAGATGATCTTCAAGCTGAGTTTACAACCGGTTCTGATTAGTTTTTCTTTATTTTTTATTTCATTTTATTGTTTCGCAGAATTTTTCGCTAATTTACATATATTTTAACATCGATTATAGACTTTACTTAAAAATAATTGGTGATTAAACTTTTGCGTTCTTCTCTAGGCTTTCAAGCGAAGAAATTGTATGTTTATTTGACTATCAATTCCTCTGCCAGTAACAAATGAGCTTATATCATTCCAGCTAACGTTGGTTCATCCTACATCGTTAAGTGCCGTAACTAATTCTTCTCTAAGGCTTTGGTGAGTACTTCTACGGCTATAAATATGCAGCGGCAGCCAATTCCTCTAACTACTATCCTCTCTATCCTTTAGTTTGACCTTCCTCTGTTCTGCTAAGCCAATGCTGCCTTAACTATTTGGTTTCCCAGTTGCTTATGGTCTCCCCTAAGTAAGATTTAGTGAGCTCACAAAGAGGTTCTAGGCCATAAAAGGCTAGGTAGTCGGCTTTTTCCCAAGGTGGTCGCCTTTTTCCCAACCCAACCTAACACAACTTTGTTTTTGACTCCCAGATTATTAAGGGATGCGGCGCACTCATCAATAGGCTTCAAAGTTGTAGTGCAAGACTGCAAGCCACGTAGGGCACGTTTGTTTGTTATTCGGTCTATAGATACCGCTCCCGTTTTACCCTCTGCCAACTTAGATCCGTCCGTATACTTAATCTCCAAATCGGATTCAGCGTATCTATAGGTTTTCTGTTTCCTAGCGCCCCCTATTTACGATTGAAACCATATAATGCATACATCGCTTTTCTTTGAAAAAAAAATCAAAAAATTAAGGAGATGGTCGGGTATGGAGATATCGATCAAAATGTGGGCCTGACTATCCTAGAAAGTGTTTGTACAATGGACCTCGAGGTAAATCTTGAGGTAAGTAGAAGTAGAAGTAAAATTAAAAGTACAGGTCGAGGTAGAGGTTGAGCCAGAGCTAGAGCTAGACGTGGTAGATGTAGATCTGGAGAATAGGCAGACAGTGAGACATAGGAAAAGCAAAAGGGAGGGTCGTATGCAGATAGGGGTATATGCAGGGAATGTCGGTCTGAAGATGGAATTGCGAAGATGGAGTCTGAAAGATATGAAGCGACAGACGAAGAGAGAAAGTAGCGTTTTTGATATACAAGTAAGTCATATCATGGGAATGTAGAGACAGATTTGAATGGAAAAAGGTTTAATCATTAATGGGGAATGGGAAAGGGTATGAGCAAGGTAAATTAAAAATAAAATGAAAAAGAAGTATAGCTTAAGGGAAAGAGATGGAACAAGAGGAGAAAGAGAGAGAATAAGGCTTAAGGGAAAGAGACGGAACAAGAGGAGAAAGAGAGAGAATAAGGCTCTGGATCAGCAATCAATTTTATGAAGGATACCACCGGCTGAAAGCTTAAGAGTCTAAGGATGTGAGTAGGAAAGGCATATCTGGTAGGGATAAGAAAGGTAAGGCGCAGGGTATTGAATAGAAGAGCGCGGTAGTATGCACAGCTCCAAATTTAAGATTTTTGAATTAGCTCCCTTTAGATCTAGGTGTGAGATATGTTAGATATCAGTGAAATATTTGACAGGAATTTTAAAAAGCGAATTCTTACTTTGACGATGAGACCAGGATAGTATTTAGAGAGTTTAGATTTTTTTTGCTTTAGATGTCACACTTCAAAGTAACTAAATGCAAAGCAAAAATGATGTAATTGTATCAGAACTGCAACACTGACTTTGCATTTCCAGTCGTATGCGCCTCACTAATTTGATCCTTATTTATAACTTAGGGTCAAAAGTTGGTTCATCAACATAAAAATTACTACCTACGCGTAATTAAATCCGAAGGCACAAACGTTTCAACTACTTTATTTTATGACTTGATTGCTGCAAGGTAACACTCATTACCCGTTTTTTTTTTTTTGTTTAGTATAAATAATTTTTAGAGAATATCTTGGAAACAGACTTTAATAATAAAACTTTCACGGTATTTTCTATTTAAAAACAAAGCAAATAATGGCGAAAGGTAGAACAAAGTAAAGGATGTAAAGAGTTTGTAGGTACCTAATCAAATAGAACGTAAAACCCAAAAACGAAAAAAAGGCACAAATAGCTCAAGCTACAAAGTTTTTTTGTGTGTGCTAAAAATAAATAAAACGTGGGTTTTTTGTTTGGCCTCAACTGCTTGCGGATGCTTCAGAATAAATATTTATTAAATTGTTTTGGGTGCTACTATGATTTCAAAGTTGAAAATTTTTAATTAAAATATATTGCGCGATGTCATTGCTTTGCGTTGTGTATGACTACATAGACTGGTTCACGAAATATTTTTGTCATTAATAAAAAAAAAATCTTACGAAAACAAGGTGAATCAAATGAAGCGTTAAGTTCACATGCATATGTACTTTAGAGTAATGAAAAAGAACAGTTGCATTTATTTTTATACTGATGTAAATGCCCAAAAGTGGTGTTTATTTGGCCCAATAAAATACCCTAAAATGTCTCATATGGAAGTTATGTACAAATAAACCGAATTTCAGACTGGAATTATTTTTTTTTTTTAGATTTAAAAATGCTTGCCAAACTTGTCCAGAATCTGCATTCATTTTCTATGAATATGTAATATCTAACTGTCACACCTTGCATGTATTATATGTTTCAGATATGTATTGCATCTAGATAGTATTTATTTTCCGCAGTTAATCCGTCATTGATTTTAATTTATTTTGAGTGACGAAAATAAAATGCTACTTCAAGGATTTCTCAATATAAGCAGACACCGGCAGGGTATTAAGTTTTCGAAATATAACTGTCAAGCATTGCAACACATTGACAATTAAATAAAGTGCTTGCTGTTAATTGAAAAAATATAATAAAACTCGTAACAATAGTTAGATTAAATTATTTAATTGAATTCTTCGTAATTTAATATTTTTTTTATTTAATATATTTGTTACTTGTTTTGCTCTTTTGGTATTGTATCACATGACTTTAAACGAACTGAGTTGAGTATTGTAATGTTTTTAATAGGCTTCAGATGGATTTAGAAAAAAAAATACAAAAAACTAAATTTAAAAAAATTGCTTAAATAATATTAAATAAAAAAAAAATTAAATAAAATAAAATAAAATAAACTAAAGTAAAAAATTTAAATAACATAAAATAAAATGAAACAAAATAGAATGATATAAAATAAAATAAAACAAGTAAGGGAAGCTGTCTTCGGCTGTGCCGAAGGCTATATAAAAAAAAAACTAATGGCGGCGATATACCAAAAGGTTATCATAACCTCCAACGAGATTTTTAGTTTGAGATTTGAGTTTTTTCCTACAAGTTGGCGGGACTTACAGTTTTTTGCCGACTCCGAACTGAGAAGCTTCTCATGGCAGAAATACACCCGGAGAGTTTGCCAAACTACTGCCGAGGGGCGACCCCGTTTAGAACAATTCTTTTCTAAATAATTTTTTATGTTACTTTTGCCGGGCATCGAACCGCCACGACTTGGTGTAGAAGGCCGAACACTTAACCGCTACACCACGACGGCCGCCGAAGGCTATATACCTTTCATGAATAAGCGTCACGATTTTCGATCCCCAGTACGGCCTGTGTGTATTTAACCTTAGCTCATACCGAAATTATCGGAACTATCGATTAAATGGGGCGATGTGTTATATTGGTCCAATCTCAGTGATTTTTTTAACATCGACATTCCACATTCTAAAAGAGCAATAGTTACGAAATTTCACTTTCCTACCTATATAATTACAGGAGTTATCTACCAAAATCCGTTTATCGGAACAATCGATTGTATGGGAGCTATATGTAATAACGGTCCGATCTTGCTGGTTCCGACAAATGATTCCTATATTAGGAAATGGTGGCCGCATACATTTCAGCCAAATATCTCATAAATTGAGGGACTAGTTTACGTTCAAACAGACAGACAGACAGACGGACATGGTAAAATCAACTCATCTCGTCATCGTGATTATTTCGGTATACTTATTGATGGGTTCATCTCTTCTTCTTCTCATACTTACAAATATCGGACCAAAGTTATAATACCATTTCATCTTCATGAAAGGTATAAAAATGAATATGATAAAATAATAGGGTGGTTCAGAATCGTATGGGAAAAACTCTCTTTTAATATAAAGGCCAGGGTACTGCACAACAATCCCCCCTTTAATTTGCTGTTATTAGATCGGTACATTAGGATGGTAGTAACTGAGATATGGGCTTTTTTAGGAAAACCCCACTCCCTGAAGCAAAAACAAGTAAGGAAAGCTGTCTTCGCCTGTGCCGAAGGCTAAATACCTTTCATGAATAAGCGTCACGATTTTCACTGTTTGATTCCCAGTACAGCCTGTGTGAATTTAACTTTAGCTCATACCGAAATTATCGGAGCTATCGATTATATGGGGCGATGTGTTATATTGGTCCAATCTCATTGATTTTTAACATCGACATTCCACATTCTAAAATAGCAACAGTTACGAAATTTCACGTTCCTACCGATATAATTACATGAGTTATCTACCAAAATCCGTTTATCGGAACAATCGATTGTATGGGAGCTATGTGAAATATTTATCCCATTTCAATGATTTTCAACATCGATATTTTACATATAAAAATAGCGATGGTTCCAAAATTTCACGTTCCTAAGTGTTTCATTACAGGACTTATAGCCCAAAATCCGTTTATCGGAATAATCGATTGTATGGGAGCTATGTGAAATATTTATCCCATCTCTATGATTTTCAACATCGATATTTCACATATAAAAATAGCAATACTTCCAAAATTTCACGTTCCTAGCTATATAATGATAGGAGTTATCTACCAAAATCCGTTTATCGGAACAATCGATTGTATGGGGGCTATGTGAAATATTTATCCATCTCGATGATTTTCAACATCGATATTTCACATATAAAAATAGCAATACTTACAAAATTTCACGTTCCTACGTGTTTAATTACAGGAGTTATAGCCCAAAATCCGTTTATCGGAATAATCGGTTGTATGGGAGCTATATGTTATATTGGTCTGATCTTGCTGGTTCCGACAAATGAATCCTATATTGGAAAATGGTGGCCGCATACCAAATTTCAGCCACATATCTCAAAAACTGAGGGACTAGTTTGCGTTCAAACAGACAGACAGACGGACATGGCTAAATCAACTTATCTCGTCATCCTGATCATTTCGGTATACTTATTGATGGGTCTATCTCTTCTTCTTCTCATATTTACAAATGCCGAAGATATGAAGAAAGATGCAATTGGGCGACATCTAGGGTTGCCAGAAAAAAAACACTTTATATGAGGGGAGGTACGGCCGCCTTTATTTGTCTGTAATACGAGACGCTCTACTGAACATGCTTAACATGTTTAATATCAAATGTATTGAAGAAGCATAAATTTTTTTTAAATGAGAATCCTTAAAAAAACTGTTATAAAATTTCTAAAATTTACTCCTTCATAGAAAGTTATTTTACTTTATTATCTCTTCCTTTATTTTATTTTATTTTTTTAATTTTTTTTTTTGTATTTTTTTTTTAATTTTAGTTTATTTTATTTTTTTTAGTAGTTCAGCTTGACAACTCTTCTACTTCCCCTTCTTCTCATTTTATAACTGATATTTTTCGAAATGCTGCCATTCAAAACGCGATCAAAGCAAAAAACTCAAAGAGTTTATTGGCTGCGACTAACAAAGGAAGACTCGATAAAGAGATATAAAAAAAAACCACAAACGTTTTTGAATTACAAGCCGCCATACGTTATAACTTACAGACATACGAAGAGCACAAAAAATAAGCAAATAACCAAACACATATTGACGTAATATGTACGTTGGCCGTTGGACTTGGTCTTCAATCTACAATGGAAGCCTCCGTGGGACGCAACACCAAACAAAACCAACTCACTAGTGAAGTCACCGAAAACAAGTAAAAAAAAATCGAAACAAACGTGAGGAAAAGGCGACATAAACAATGGCAAGTAAACGTGCCAACAACAACTACGATGGCACACGATTATTTCGGTTCGCGATTGAGGTGCATAAAAGTGGAAAAATGCGCAATCGCAGAAGCCACAAAAAACAGCGGTGGCTGCGTCATGACGACAAACGCTGCTATCAACAAAGATGGTTAATAGAGTGGGCAGCGTATGATACGACGGCAGTGGCAGTGGCAGCGTTTTAACAAAAAAAAAGTATCAGTTCGAAAATTCCAAAACCAAGTAAAAAATAAAAATATTCTCAAATGTTTTTTGCTGCATTCACCAAAAAAGTTAACGCTATTGCTACTTGTGACATGCGGCCGCACCACAACAACCTCAAAGCCTTAGCAACACCGGCAGCGTCAGTATCGTGCGCATCATCAAAGCCAAGTGAACGTTGCTTCCGCTCTGTCTTTTTGACAGCACACAAACGGCATAGATGAATAGACACTAAGGCAGACAAGTAGCGAGCTAGACAGTCCAACTATACCTATGGCCAAACCTAAATGCGCACAAGTGAGCAGCCAAGCGCAAAGTGGCGCAGCAGCGCTGAAAACTGGTATTGAACGATGACTTAAGAGTCATGGGAATGGTGTTTACATCAAAATTATAATGCGCTGTAGCCCACTTTAATTTGACGCCATAGCGAATTTTTTGGTAACTAGTAGAGGTGATTATTATTGTTATTAATGAAAAATATTTAAAAGGGTGTGTCAATAAGTAGGTTTGGAAAATGAGGCGTTGCTACGGAAAGTGGAATAAATTGAAGATCAAAAGAGTTGGATATCTCATAACTTTATTTGGAGTTAACTTCTTAGGCGGCGATATGAAGCTTTGATTGAGAGTAAAATTTGAGAAAACGGAAATAGAAACGGAAATAGAAACGGAAATAGAAATGGTAGCCGACATTCAGGCGTATGTTACAGACTTTTAGGGGCAGGCGATTTTAACCACGATGTTTAGCTGTGCAAATCAAATAGGAGGTGAGCTAGCTAGGATCTAGGTAACATTTCACAAATTTTAATATAGAGCTAGATATGCAAATATGGGTATCAAATGAAAGGTATTCTCGTCCGTATTCCAAATAAAACAAGTAAGGAAAGCTGTCTTCGGCTGTGCCGAAGGCTATATACCTTTCATGAATAAGCGTCACGATTTTCACTGTTCGATCCCCAGTACAGCCTGTTTCAATTTAACTATATTTACTATACACATTACACATCTTTGTTATAATTTAAAAAAAACTTACAAAATAATAGGATCCGAGTTATCGGAACAATCGATTGTATGGAGGCTATATATTATACGTGTTCAATTGTACTGACTTACACTATACACATTACATATGTAGAAAGTACTAAAGGTGCAATATTTTACGTTCCTAACTTTTTAAATGCGGAAGTATTGGCCCAAAAACTTTATATCTGAACAATCGGTTGTATGGGGGCTATATGTTACATTTGCCCGATCTGGTTGATTTTCACTATATACACTACATAAATAGAAAGTACTCGAGTGGCAAAATTTTACGTTCCTAACTTTTTAATTGCAGAAGTTTTGGCCAAAAAACCTTATATCTGAACAATCGGTTGTATGGGGGCTATATGTTACATTTGCCCGATCTTGTTGATTTTCACTATATACACTACATAAATAGAAAGTACTCGAGTTGCAAAATTTTACGTTCCTAACTTTTTAATTGCAGAAGTTTTGGCCAAAAAACCTTATATCTGAACAATCGGTTGTATGGGGGCTATATGTTATACTGGTCCGATCTTGTCAGTTCCGACAAATGATTCCTATATTACAAAATGGTGGCCACTTACAAAATTTCAGCCAGATATCTCAAAAATTGAGGGACTAGTTTGCGTTCAAACAGACAGACGGACAGACGGACAGACGGACATGGCTAAATCAACTCATCTCGTCATCCTGATCATTTCGGTATACTTATTGATGGGTCTATCTCTTCTTCTTCTCATATTTACAAACATCGGACCAAAGTTATAATACCATTTCATGTTCATGAAAGGTATAATAATTTCAAGCATGGCTGCTTTCGTATATTTCGGGAACTGCTGGACCGATTTGGATACAAATTGACATATAGACAATTTGATTCATTCTAAGATTATAAACATGGGTATTGCCACATTGGGTGGTTTGCAGGGTTGCCACCTATCCCCATTTTTTTTTAATATAGAGCTATATATGCCAATATTTGTATCAAATGAAACGTACTTTCGGCCGTATTCCAAATATGACAATTTCACGCAGGGTTGCCACCTAACCGCAATTTACAACCCCTTTCCTATCTTTCTTCGCCCTCACACTATCTCCCTCTCTTTTTCTCTTATTCCCCTCTTTCCTTCTACCACGCCCCTCTTCCTCTATATCCCATTCGTATTGCCCCCTGTTAATTCAGGCATACTTATACCCACGTACCGAGTTTGAAGGAAAACGCACCATGTATAAGAATTGATCGGTTCCCTGGTCCATTTCCCGGAAGTAAGAAAATTTGAATTTGAACAATTATTCAGATTTCGTTATTTTTGAATTTAGGAAGTTAATTTCTTTCACGTAAACTGGCTACACGCGCTTTTTTAGCAAGCTAGATGCCTAGAGGGAACAAGATGCCGGCTTGGAGTTGCCTCTTGATGCGTATTATGAAGGTATCTCCTAGATTTGATAGGATTACACTTATTCTAAGAATTTTAAACATGAATTGCTCCAGCGTCGTATCCAGTTCAATTTAGAAAAGAGACCTCGGTGCAGCTCTTAGATAGATCTTGTTGGAAGCTCCTTTTATCGAGAAACATATCAAGAAAAAAGTCCTCAAAGGCAATTGATTTCCATATCTTTAAAGTATGAACTATAGAGGTTTTTAACGAGAAAGTGCGACCGTTTTGCTAAGACTTTTAGCTAATGAACCTAAAATCATTTGGCTTTGAATCTGACGCTCGTCCTCCATTTGATATGAATACTTTATTTTCACCTATCTTTGCAGCTATTTCGAATGGAAAATAGTCATAGGCAGGTTTTAAAAACCACTGACAGCATGGAACTAAGAATTTCACTGGGCGTATATTGGCCTGGTTTTCTGTCATCCCTTGTAACGATTGCTCTCGAGAACGAAATTATACCCTGAAGATGGCCGATCGCCGAAACCGGTTTGTAAAAAACCATAATTGACGAAGGATTGCGGAAAATCGTTCCAATATACATCTTTTTTGTTTTTCTCCACTTAATATTACCCAAAAATAGTCGAAAAACACTTTTTTATTTAATTACACTGTACAACTGCGAAAAAATCCCACAGGGTTTCTCATAGATTTTTAAGGCTTTTGGGTGTGCTGAAACCAAAATGTGAAGTCAGAGTTTTCGAGTCCCTCTAGGTTTCCTTTCCAGCGGGTAGTTTATACAGATTTCGGTAGTAGTAAAAAAAATTTTTTTTTAATTTTTTTACCCCAATTTTTTGTAATATCGAACATCTGTATACCGCCAAATATAAAAACCAAATTAAATTATGGTTCCTTGACCCAAGCAAAATTGTGAAATTTAAAAAAAAAAAAATTTGACAACTACCAATCTCTCACAAACCACGCTCTGGAGAGAAAACCTAGGGTGACCAGAAAAATCTGACTTGAGATTCGGATTCAGCCTGGAGGGATTATTTAAAACTTAAATTTTGTTGTACAGTGTTATTTTCTATTATTATATTTTATTTTACTTCATTTTATTTCCTTTTGTTTATTCTATTTCATTATGGTTTATTTTTTATTTTATTTTATTTCATTTTCAATTTATTAAATTTTTTATTTAATTGAATTTATTTTCATTCTATTTTATTTTAGTTTAGAAGTTGCTCTGTGCTGCTGTCCTCATATCTCGAATAACTTCCTGTATTCATATATAAGATGTGCCAAAATCGTACACCGCACAATGAATACCCCTACTCATACTGAAACTGGCTGCATTGCAATTAGGTACAAGTTATTTATGCATATTTTTCCGGCTCAAAAACTGCTTTTTACTTGCACCGCCTTCTTCTTCTTCTCTGCATTCTCTCACTTTTGTTTTCATTGATTTCGATTTCAACACGTTTCTTTGCCATTTACCACATTTTACAGTTAAAAGTAAAACTGTTTTTGCGGTACAAAAGGAAGTGCAAACACAAGACACAAACTGAAGTACGGCAACATACATGCGTCCATGCATAGCAATGTGATAATACATATGTGATATAACAATAATAACAATGTATGTACACGCCAAAAAACACCAACAACAGCTAACATAACGATTACCTATATACGAGTACTCCATCAGCAATAGCGTTATTATATCAAACACACAAACAAAACAATGAACCAACTGCCGGCCGCAAAGTAGAAGAAAAATAAATAAAGCGGCAAAGTGATATGGACGTGTGGTGTGTGAAGTTGTTATGGCAGTCGCGGCAGCCTCAGCCAGAGCAGCTAGCCGCTTTTGGCAGGTGGGTACACGAACGCGTCTTTCATGGCATCCGCATGTCAGTCAGTAAAAATTTGCAAATACCACAGCAGCTATGCAAGCCACTCCTCCTCTGACACCCCACCTCCTCTCTTCATTTGCTTCCAAAAACTGAAGCTTGGCTCTCGTTTGTTGGCTGTGCCAGAGCTTAATGGCGCACCCGACTTTTATAGCGGGCACTCAGTCAGCACTCATTTGTGCGTTGTATGTTGATGCTGCTGTTGATGAGTATTGTTTGTGGAATTTTTATTTCATTGTCCATCAGGTTTTTCTCCTGCTTTAATTTTTGCGTTTATTATTATTTTTTTTTTGTTTTGTTGTAGTTCTTGCTTGCATAATGAATTCCGGAAAAGCATCCTTACTTCATTGCTATTTTTTCGCTGAATTCACTGATAGATAATAAAGTTAATTTTTGTTGTGTACGAGTTTATTGTTTTTGTTATATGTATGTACATATTTTGGTTTTATGTGACTTCCTCCTTTTGCAATGGTTGCTTGTTTTAGTCTACCTACTTATTTTTCCGTATTTCCATTTTAATATTTTGTACAGAAATGAGTGATAAGGAAGTTGCAGTTCGGGTATGAAACTGAACTTTATATAGCCACCTGTGAGTTTAGAGTGTATCGTATGGATCCCAGGAGAAACACCTCTCTGTTTCAGTGCTCAATGAAGCAGATTCCTCTGTAGTAAAGTTGGGAATTTTAGTTCATTAAAGTGATCTGACATTTCGAACTAGCTCAACAAAATGAACTAGTTCATGTACAAAGTTCGTTTTTAGTTTAATTATTTTCATTTTTACCCTTGGGAAATACATAACTGATGCCTTTTGACCTTGGTATCAAGAGTCTAGAGGCACGCCTTTACACTGTTCAACATATTTTTGTAGTTGACCCTTAAATCTTGATGGCCTTCATGTAGATGACTTCGAGAAGGAGTAAGGGTGTCGGTTTTAGGGGTATCAGTCCCGGGATTCCGCTATGTGGAGAATCCCGACAGCTCAGGGGTTTTCCATATGGCCGAGTCCCGGGACTGACTTTTCTAGTGTTGGTGGTATCACAACGGGCCTTTAAAAAGTGGCCCAAGTGTACCTCTACGGCAGCCACATGAACCTAACCTAACCTACATAGTTCAAGTAGGTCATTTGAAATTTGGAACTAGTTCCCGCGATCACTTCCACGACCTAGTTCAATGAACTACTTTATTCTGTAGTCCATCCCCAACGCGAGCTACAAGAACAAAATTTAGCTAAAACGGTTAATATTACTTACTTCCTTCCTTGGCATTGCTCAGATTAGTTCTAGCTTTTCTGTCTCTGTTCTGATAGGAAGAAATATACCTACAAATATGTACATAGAAGGCCAAATACTAGCATTATAGGAAGTAGGTAGGCGTGGCTCTTCAACACACCATTTAACTTCATTTCCTGTGTAATTAGCTATTAATTAGGTAGGTTTATTAATTATTACCGATAATTGGAATTATATCGTGGCTCGCTTGCCAGAAGCATGAATGTATCATTTTTTCGATTTTGAGTTAATCAGTCCACTGGATTGACCATTGAATGATATAACTACGGTGACCATCCGTTCTGTTTTTGGCAGAACAGTTCTGTTTTTAAAGAGCTTGTTCTGCGTATTTTTTTTTTTCTAAGGAAAATAACAGAAATGTTCTGTTTTTAAGCAAATGTTCTGTTTTTGTTCTGCTTTTTTGTGCCGGCAAACTTTTTTAACAAATGTAATGAGTAGCTCTGTAAAGTTAGTTTGCTCAATAATTTCAAAACTTTATGAAAAATTTAAAATCTTTCAAAATATTTTAAAAATAAGTTAGTTTATGTTTAACGCGGTCAAGTGCTTCAGCGAAATCAAAAACTGAGTACGTTAAAATGGCAAAAACGTACCAAATTTGGAAGTTCCGTACCCAGAAAAAAGTTTGTACCAAAAATGGTACATTTCGGCCAAAACGGCAACCGTGGTTATGGTAGGTTTTAAATTAACAAGGAAATGTCTCTCACCATCAAGAAATACTATTCACAAAACGGAAAAATATACTTAAAAAAATGACTTTCAATTGATGCACATTGGTTGAAATTATTTGAGGTTGCAATTTCAATGTTTCACAGACATTGGCAACATTTTTTACTGCAAAGAGATGATTACGCCATGAAAAACACTTTTTTATTCCAAATATTGAGAGTGTAACCCCAAATAGTTTAAGTAAAAAGAGTTCTGTTTTTTCAAAAAAAATGTATGGTCACCGTAGATATAACATAAAAAAATCTTGAATAAATTGGAAAAATTGCAAACAAAAAATCGGTTATGTAGAATGTTCTACTATGTAATTATATTTTATATTATTTGCTTTTATTTCATGCCAAATTATAACTTTGGTCCGATGTTTGTAAGTATAAGAAGAAGAAGAGATGAACCCATCAATAAGTATACCAAAATAGTCAGGATGACGAGATGAGTTCATTTAGCCATGTCCATCTGTCTGTCTGTTTGCACGAAAACTAGTCCCTTAGTTTTTGAGATATTTGGCTGAAATTTGGTGTGCGGCCACCATTTTTTAATATCGAAATCATTTGTCGCAACCGCCAAGATCGGCCCGATATTACACATAGCTCCCATATTATCGATTATTCCGATAAACGGATTTTGGGCTATAACTCCTGTAATTAAAGAGGTGGGAACGTGAAATTTTGTAATTATTGCTATTTTTATAAATATTTCACATATACCCCATACGATGGATTGTTCCGATAAACGGATTTTGGTAGATAACTCCTGTAATTATATAGGTAGGGACTTGAAATTTCGTAACTATTACTCTTTTAGAATGTGGAATGTCGATGTTAAAAAAATCAACGAGATTGGACCAATATTTCACATAGGCGCCATATAATCGATAGTTTCGATCATTTCGGTATGAGCTAAAGTTAAACTCACACAGGCTCTACTGGGGACCGAACAGTGATAATCGTGACGCATATTCATGAAAGCCTTCGGCACAGCCGAAGACAGCTTTCCTTATTTGTTTTTTTTTTTTTGCATTATGCTTTTTTAATTTTTATTTATTTTGCTGTGATTAACTTTCTTTTATTCTATTTTGTATTATTTTTTATTTAATTTATTTTATGAATATTAAAATTTTATTGTTGTTGTTTTAATTTTTTTAATTCATTTTTTTAATTTTTTATGCCATTTTTATTTGTTTTATTTTATTTTATTTTATTTTATTTTATTTTATTTTATTTTATTTTATTTTATTTTATTTATTTTATTTTATTTTATTTTTTTTTTTTTTATTTTTGATTTATTTTATTTTATTCTACTTTATTTTATTTTATTTTGTTTCATTTTATTTTTGATTTATTTTGTTTTATTCTATTTTATTACCACGCTTTTATTAGGTTCACTTGTATGTTTGTTTGTTTGTTTGCTTGCTAGTATGTATGTAACTCTCGTTCGGTTTAGGCCCCAGTGGCCCAAACTATGATTGCCCAAAAACCTAAAAAATTCCATACAATATGGGTATCAAACGAAAGGGGAGGGCCCCAGGTTTCATTTGGACATCGACATATTTCGATAAATTTATCGATAACTGAGTTATCGGTCAAAATGTGGTTGCCCGAAAACCTTAAAATTTCCCTACAATATGGGTATCAAACGAAAGGTGAAGGCCCAGGTCTCTTTTGGACATCGATATATTTCGATAAATTTATCGATAACTGAGTTACAATATGGGTATCAAACGAAAGGGTAAGGCCCCAGGTTTCATTTGTACTTCAATATATTTCGATAAATTTATCGATAACTGAGTTATTGTCAAAATCTGAGGCCAAATGCCTTAAAATTTCCTATCAATATGGGTATCAAACGAAAGTGGAAGTCCAGAGGTTTCGTTTGGACTGCTGTACCTATTTTTCGATATATTTATCGATAATTTCATAGGACATTTGACTAAAAAGTAAAAAATAAATATAGTTTAAAAAAACTAAAACTCACGCTTTTAGAGAGTATTGAACTAAAAATTTGAAAATAATTTTAAAAACCCTACACAGTGGTATTGTGGAAAAAGCGTGGTCCGCTTTGTGCCATAATTTTCGTATATCGAGCGCTCGACGCTTTTCCCACATAATGCTAGTTTCTTTACTGCGCTTTCATTAGCTTTACTTGTACATACATTCATATGTATGTTTGCTTGTTTGTATGTAACTCTACTTCAGTCTACCCGATAGTGGCATATGACTGTCAGAAAAACCTTGAAATGTTCCTTCAATATGGGTGTCAAACGATAGGAGGTTGCATTTGGACTTCGATATATTTATCGATAACTAGGTTATCGGTCATAATGTCTACAATCTGGGTAGCAAACAAAAGGGAAGTTCTACAGGTTTCTATTGGACGAAAGTGGAGGCCCAGAGGTTTCGTTTGCACTGCGGTATACTTCGATATATATATCGATTACTTCATAACACATTTAACTAAAAAGTAAAAAAAAAATATAGTTTAAAAAGCGAAAACACGCGCTTTTAAAGAATATTGCACTAAAAAGGTAAAAATAATTTAAATAAAAAACGAAGATTATGGAACAAAGCGGACCACGCTTTTTCCACAATACTACTGTGTAGGGTTTTTAAAATTATTTTCAAATTTTTAGTTCAATACTCTCTAAAAGCGTGAGTTTTAGTTTTTTTAAACTATATTTATTTTATTTTATTTTATTTGTTGTGCATTTGGGTCATTATTACATACTCTTGAAAAATACTAAAAAATACCTAGTATTATTATTCAGTCTATAGTGAAATATTTAACGATTTTTTTTACACAACTCATAAACATCGGTTCATTGGTGGTCAAAATAATTTGGCGCCCCGCTGAGAATGCAACAACAACACTTAATTACGTTAATTTCAATTCTTGGGAGAAATGCAAAAATGTGCAGAACGAAATAAAATAAACTATAACAAAAAAAAATAAATGACTACATTCAATGTAAAATACAAGGAAATGAACGTAAGAGTTTTATATAAAAAACGTGGAAAAAAGGATGCTTAATTTTTTGTTGACTCGTCAGAACTTCGCTCTTCATTAATTGAAGCACATATCCAGAGAGAGAGCTGGTTGTGGTTTAGACGTTAATATTAAGAGTAATTAAATTACGCATGGTTGATTCTGCAACTGGTAAAAGCATAGGGAACAACATGAGCCAAGCCTCATAGTAAGGTATTGCGATGGAGAGAGATTAATTATGGCTCTAATTTTAAGGCTTTTTTCTATTGAGTACTATTTTATTTTACATATGTTATTTTTTGTCTTATTTTTTATTTTAGTTTTATTTTTTTTAATTTTATTTTTTTTTTTTTTCTTTTTTTTCTATTGAGTACTATTTTATTTTATGTTATTTTTTATTTTAGCTTTATTTTTTTTTATTTAATTTTATTTTATTTTTTTATATTTTTTTTTTTTTAATTTTGTTGTTTAATTTTTTTATTTTATTTTATTTTTATTTTATTATATTGAATGAATTAAAATAAAATGTGTATATGTCCTGCATAGCACAGCAGCCTATGTATGCATGTAAGCATCGTTAACGAAAGTAAGAAAAAAATACATTGAAGGAGAGACGAGAAAAAAACAAACACCGTTAAAAGCGCATTCATGTCAATTTTAGCAAAACTAAAGCGCTCAAACAAAAATTACCAAAACACAACGTAAATAAAAACAGCATAAAAATAAACACTAAACTTTAAAAGTGTACTACGTAATAGCAAAAACCACACCAAAATCAACCAATAAACAAGCAAACGGTTTGCACGCTTAGTCTATGTCATGGGTCGGCAGATTTGTAAATGCAGGTGTATAAGTGAGAACGCTTATACACGCACTGTGACCGTCCGAACTATATTTTTAACATTCGCTGACCAAACATTCGCTGTCGCACCCCCTTGCGATGTGGTTTCGCCCCTTGCCCAGTGACGACTAAATCATTTGGTAAACAAAGAGCACAACGTGTCTGTGTGATGAATCCAACTTGTTTGACTGATCTTAAGATCTATGGGGCGCCGATGCTTGGTCTATGTACATTTGTTGTTGTTGTAATGACTTAATATTTACACTTGCATACCCGGAAAGCCAACAAGCCAGAAAGAGAGAGGGAGGGAGAGAGTGCTGTCATACCAAATTCAAACCCAAATCCAGAATTGGGGGAAAATAGGAAAACGCGGCTGCTCACCAAATATGCAAACCGCTAGTTTAATATGCAGCAGAGTCATATATTAGACTGATCCCAAAAAAAAAAATGTACTTAAAATCTTTATATCTACTCAAAAATATTTAACAAAGCAACGAAAACTATTATTCATAGATATTTAAAATTTATCTAATTTTTTTTTATTTCTTTATGTTTTTATTTTTATTATTATGTAGTTTAGTATATTCATTAATAAAAAAAATTTTAATTGCTTTATAATTTTTTTTTATTTATTTCATTTATTTATTTTAGATATTTTTCTTTTTTTATTAAATTTGTTTTATTTTTTCTAAAACGATCTGAAAATTACCCCAAAATTGTCCCAAACTAATCCAAATTTAGTCCCAAAATTATACCTACAATACAAATACAATACGGTAAAATAGTAACCCTGGGCGGCAACCCTACTTGAAAATATTTTAGTTAGTATGTTGGCTAAACTACCCTTCATTTGATACCCATACTGGCATATCCAGCTCCATAATTTTAAAAATTGAGATACAACCCTGTACAACCCAAAGTGACAACCCAAAAGTAGATAGTCTTAGAATCAATCATACTATCTCTATGCCAAATTTCATCCAAAGCCGTTCCCGAAATAGTCCGGATATACAAATATATTGCGGTAAGGTGGCAACCCTGGTTGAAACCCTACTTGAAAATATTTTAGTTGGCATGTCGATGAAAATACCTTTCATTTGATACCAACATTGGCATATTGTGCTACAAAATTAAAAAATGGGATAGGTGGCAACCCTGTAAACCGCCCCAAGTGGCAACCCCCAAGTGGATAGTCTTCGAATCAACCATGCTATCTATATTCAAAATTTCATCCAAATCGGTCAAGCGGTTCCCGAGATAGTCTGAATATACAAATGTACAAATCTGTGGTCATAAGCAATAACAGCCTAAGTCGACTTAAGAAATTAGACCAGTTGAAATTTTTGCTGGCGAATTTTTGTAACAAAACTGTTTTATAACTAAGGCAAACGTATTGGATTTAATTGTTTGTAAAGAAAGTAAAAAAAGACCAATGTCTCGATGTTGCTATTCAAAATCACCAGCAAAAATTTCAACTGGTCTAATTTCTTAAGTTGACTTAGGCTGTTATTGCTTATGACCACAGAAATATACAAATATACAAGTTTAAAGTTATGAGATTTAATACTAGCTGAAGTTTTTATATTTATTTTTTATTCTTTTCTTTTCTTTAATTTTTATACATTATTTTATTTTATTTCATTTTATTCTTCAATTCAAAAATTTTTTTTTGTTTTATTTTTTTGTATTTTTTTTTTTTTTTTTTAAGTTACTTTTTTACATTTTCTTAATTAGTTTATTTTTTTAATACATTTTTTTATTTTATTGTTTTCATTTTTTGATTTATTTTCTTTGCTTTATTTTATTCTATTTATTATGTTTTATTTTATTTTTTCTTATTTTATTAATTTTATCTTCTTTTATTTTATTTTATTTCTATTTAATTAATTTTTTAATATTATTTTATGATGAGCATTCCCCAAACTTGAAAAAACAAAAAAATACAAACGAAATAACAACGCCAAAAAACGCCGCATTACCATTTAACAACAACAAAAAAAATTTATTTATTACATAAATTTCTTTATATTTCTCCGGCCACATGTTTGAGTGCGTATTTTTTATTCAGTTTTTTTTATAATATTTTATTAGCGACTTTTCGGCGTTTGTAATTTTTTTTATGGCTCGCGCACATTTTATTGTACATATTTATTGCTTGGTAGCCATTGCCAACAACAACAAACTAAAAACACAAATTGGGTTTATGATTAAAACTGTGTTAATGGTTTGTTGTTGTTTATAACTATTGTAATAATTTAGCATTTACCACATTGCGTTTTAAATCACATGAAAAACCTTTTATACTTCAATTTTTAACAGAGATTTTTATTGGCTATTCATTTTATTAATGGTGACTAATGCTTGCCTACAAACATACTTAACATATTAAACTACTAATAATAAATAGCTTTTCTGTATGTTGTGTTTTAATAAAACATACATACATAACAGTATACATATGTATATGGGTTGTATATTTTTCAACTATTGCAACGAAAATACTTAAAACGCGTTATTCCATAAAACAAATTTCCTTTTTTTTATTTTATTAATTTTTTTTTATTTTATCTTTAATTTTTTTAATTTTTTTTTTTTTTTTAATCTAAAAAATTTTAAATGAGCCACCCTTTAATCACCAGATTACTAACCTCACTGACATGAGAACTAAAAAAAATACACAAATTCTCATCAACAAACATATTTTGTAATATTGTAAGTTCAAGCATGAACAACTATTTGATTGATTGACTACTTAAGTGTATAAAAATATGTATGTAACTGTGGGCGTGTTTTATTCTAAGCAAGCGTGAAAACAACGCTTAACTCGTTAAAAAATTTCCTTTCGTTTATTTAACAACACTGGAAACATTTTATCTGCGATAATTTAAACTGTCAAAATAATTCCCAGGTATATTTTAAGTGTTCATTCAGAGTAGAGCAGTTTTTTCACAAACCAATACTACCTTTCTAGTCGTGTATTTAATAAACGACTTCACAAAGTTGGATAAAATAACCGAGTGTATGTTTGTTTCTTTGCAGGTTATTCGATGATTAAGCGAGTATTATTTTCACATTTGCTTCTAATAAAATGCGCCTTATGTAATTTAAAGCAGGTATAGTTCTTTTGAAAAAGAGAAAAAACCTGGCTACTGCTTTGATTGATTGATCCCTAAGATTTGAGTTAATAGAAAAAAAAAATAATGGGACTTGTGCAGGTGATTTTACTAGTAGCTAAATAAGTGTTTTTATTTTAAGTAATATTTTTAATTTGACATATGTGTTGAACCACATACAAGTATGAAAAGAACAGGTAAATGTTACTCATACGCCGTGTAGGTCTTATAAAAAGTGCACTATAATTGCAAAGTATCAAAATGTACTTATGCTAGAAAACATATTGTTACGCAATCTATTAAAACACTTTTGAAATTCCAATGCCTTTTTCTCGTGTATACGTTTTTTTAATAACCTTGCAAAGAATCCTGTTATCCTTTTAGGAATTCAAAGGTGGAGATTTGTTGCACAGTCTTTTAGATATGAGATACGTATTAAAAAAATTATGTAATTCTTGAAGCCTTATTGGACTTTTTGCGAATCTAGTATAAGCTGTTAGCAAAACCATTAACTAAAAGTCGGCACGGGTTGCCGTTATTCTAGAACAATAAAACTTCGACCTGCCGATCTCTGCTATTATAACGTCGGTCCGATATTGGTTAGTATGAGAATAAGAAGAGATAGACCCAACAAAAAGTATACCGATATGATCAGGACGATAAGCTGAGTTCATTTAGCAAACTAGTACCTCAGTTTTTAAGATATCTGGCTGAAATTGGTGTGCAGCCGCCATTTTTTGTGTGATCATTCATTTGTCGGAACCGGACTGATATTATATATACATATGTAGATTCCATACAAACGATTGTTCCGATTAACTAATTTTAGTATATAATTCCTGTCATTAACCAGGTAAGAACAAGAAATTTTGTTGCTATCGCTCTTTTTGTATTTGCAATATCAATGTTAAAAACCAAGATCTGAACACTGAAAAAAAAATCTACAAGAAACGGCCGTCAAATTAACAGTAAACCCTTTAATTTTTCGTCCAACAGTGGGTAATATCAATTTTGAAAGTGACCCCCTATCATTCTTCGAATATACTATCATATTGACATGAATTACTGTAAATTTGAAAAAGGACTCATATCATTAATTGATATTTTTCTCCAATAACATGTTTTTACTGCCAATTTTACAGTAAATACTGTAATATTTACAGTATTATAATAATCGATTTGAAAGTGGTTTTGATATGTTACTTTCAATGTGCACTTTCAAACTTTTTATTTCAGTGAAACCGATTAAAATAACGTTCCGGTTTCGGTTTCGGTTTTGCAACGTGTTTCGGTTTCGGTTCCGGTTTCGTTCTTCAACATTTATTTCGGGTTCGGTTACGGTTTCGTTCCGGTTTCGGTTTCCAAATAATACGAACAATATAAATTGTACTACTAAAATGTGTAGCTTCGAAATAGTTCTGAATTTTCATAACTTTTTTCGTGCGGCCATGATAGAATTTCTCCAATATAATAATACATTTTATTAACGCTATGCATGGATGAAATTTCTCCATGGCAAATTTTTAAAATTAACTCTACTTTTTTATTAGAAAATATTTACGCAATTCATAACCTCTAGTATTCCGTGCTATTTGTCTATTTTTCCAAAAGTTTATATTGGAAACATGGAAACATACAACGATAGCCGAATACGACACCACTTGTAAATTGCCCAATTATAATGAAAGCTAAATGAAATGTATAAATCTTCAAAAACAATAATATTGGTGGTGCTTTCTGAGACAAGCCTGAACATTTCTTTTTCGAATCTCGTAAATTTTTTTCGATCGCTTCATTCAACTATAGTCAAACTTCCTCTTTTATATATATACTGAGGTCAAAACGTGACTTTTGTAACCTTGGTCGACGATCTTTCATGAAAGTTTTCAGAGTACCTATTTGTAGAAGAAAATACCTATGTGCCTATACTTGTATATATATAACAACAACAACATGTGCCCACTTAAAGAATTAAAAGATTAAAAAAATCAAAACCGTTTGGAGGAACCGGTTCCGGCTTTTGAAACGGTTTCGATTTCGTCCTTTTTCAGATCAAAATAACGGTTACGGTTTCGGTTTCGGTTTTGAAAAATGAATCGGTTTTAAACGGTTACGGTTACGGTGTCGGTTTTGGTTTCAGTCCTTGGTTAAAAATCATTGAGATTAGATCAACTTTTCGTAAAGCCCCCATACAATCGATTGCACCGTGAAACAAAATAATTTGTTATAACTCCTGGTAGGTAGGCACATGGAATTTTTCAAATTTTCCTGGTAGTCAGGTTCGCCAATATTTTGGTCTAACAAAATATTACTGATACTCGACCGTCTTCTTCATCAATAACACTGTACAACAGCCAAAACAAATTCTAAAGGGTTTCCCATCGGTTTCTAAATTGTTGTACAGTGTAATTATTGGTGCAGACATATATATATCGCCGGTTCCAAAGTATACAGAAGTATTTCAAAATTTAAATTGTTTTTGAAACGGCATTCAAAATTTCATTTTTACAATGGAGTTCTATGAAAAAATAAAAGTTTGAAATGCTATTTTCCCAAAAATTTTTAAAAGTAAATACATACATCTGTATACTTTGGAACCGGCGATATATAAAAATTAAATGGTTTCAGTCCTCACACTAAAACTCGAAAACGGCTGAACCATATCATATACTTCCTTTGGGGGGTTTGGTTGTTATTACCACGCGCAGGTCATGTTATAAAATCAGAACAAAATATTAAGGGGGCGTGGCACCTCCCATACAAACTTTTTTCTTCAAGGTGAATATCTCTAAAAGGGTTTAAGGTAGGGACCTGGAAATTGGTACAGAGCTATAGTATAACAACACCATTCTCACCCATAAAACTGGGGGTTGACTAAAAAGGGGGCGTGGCACCTCCCATACGAATGAAATACTTCATAGTCCATATCTCTGGAAGTATTTAGGTTAGACCACTGAAATTGTCTGAGGAGTTATATAAGATCAATCCCTGCCTCCTCCAAAAAAAAAGGGGATAACGAAAAAGGGGGCGTGGTTCCTCCTATACGAAGGAGATAGGGATATGGATTAAAATATATATAGGGATCGGGTTAGAGAAACATGCAGAGAAATAAATTTGTGGCAGGACAACGTCTGCCGGGTCAGCTAGTTACTATTATTTTTGGACCAAAATTCTGAAAAAATAAAAAAATATTCTGAATTTCAAAATTCTTAAATGACAAATTGTTTTTTTTTTTTTCATTATTTTCAAATGACATCTTTTTTGGAATGGACCTCGAAAATATCTTGAATGAGTTTTATCTTAAACACACAAAGCACATAAAATTCATCATAATTCAAAAAGTCTAAGGTACTGCGTTCTGCAAAAAAAATTCTTTATTTAGCTGTTTTCGTTAAAACAAATTTTACCACATTTGTTTGTACTTTTGTAATTACGTAATTTTATAAGTTTCACAATTTACCCTTCAGGTATGCATTTAACATAAAGCACTGATCACACACGCAAAGCACGCTTGCGCATCATCTTCATTTGTTTGAGAGAAAAAAATTTAAAATCACACTTTTTAGAGGGCAATTAACCAATTTAATAACATTTTTTTTAAACTATGTTTTGTAATTCTTTGACAATCATATAAAATGAGCAGAAAATTTGTTTTTTTTTTCATAATTTATTTTACATAAAAATTTTTTTTTTAATTTTTTTTCAATTTTTTTTTTTAATATTTCCTTTTAATTTTTGTTGTTTTTGGCCCTCCTTTGTATCATTTATTTTTTTTGCTTCTCATTTGTACCTACGTCTTGAGATAAATCTCGTGTGAGTACTTTTTTATAAATTTTTTTTATTGAATTATTTTTATATTAACTAACAAAAGAAACAATAAGTTTGCCTCCAAATATTCACACACTTCAAACATTCAGCATCTCACATTACACTTAACAATTTCATATAACTAACACGAGGGTATGTTGTTACAAACATATGTTAATATGTAGGTAAGCTAGCGCATCAGTCGATCGTTCGTTTCGTCTGTCGCTCGATCATTTGACTTGACTTTTAGCATAGCTACTGGTTGATTACAATGAACACTTGCCTTATATAGTTGAAAACCTCGTCGATGACACCGTTGACGTTATTATTGTTGTTTTTTTTTTCTTTCGAATATTTTATGTAATAATTTTTTTATTATTTATTATAAACATTTTTTACAATATTTTTTCTCTTAATATTGCCGTCACGCGCGTCTATCATAAGCGCTTCACGCTCTCGTCGTCAGCACAAACTTTTCAACACGTTTTTCAAATATTTTTTTTATTTCTCTTCGAAACTCCTTACATGTCACCTACAATACACGTCCGTCTTAAACGCCTGTTTCAAGTTAACTGAAAACTGACTTGCAGCTCGAAACTGAGTTAAGTGTTGAGCGCGTAAAAGTTTTTCGAAAAACCCCTACAACAAATATGAGAAATAACGAAATTCAGAAGAAAAAAAAAAACAAAGTAATAAAAGCAAAAACAAAAAACAGTAAAAAAAGTACAAAAAGCACAATAACAATAGCAGCAAAGCTAACAAAAAATGGGCGCCAAAAGTCAAAAGCTCCAACGAAACACAGCTGAGCGGAACTAAATGGAAATGAGCTGAGTCGCTTTGAGCGGTATGCGACGACGACGACGACTTTAACAGCCGCAGCTTGACTTTGTCGTGGTTTTGTGGCCGGTCGGTGCGCGCAGCTTTGACTTAAAAACAAAAACAAAATGTTAATAAAAAGCATAAATTAAAATGAAACAAAAAGCAGCATTTTCATGCTTTAAACGAAGTACTTGCTTAGTGTTATTAATATTGATTCGTCTATCACAGTGGTTGGGCTTGATGTTGTTGTTATTTCAAATAAGCAAACTCATTTAGCTACTAATAATTTATGTTTAAGCTCAGTTAATCATACTTAAAAATATATATATGTTTATAAGGGTGGTGTTTATTTGTAGGGAGACAATTTTATCATCAGATTGCCAAAGGCTCAACCCCTAAGGCCCGGTTTCCAGTGCAAGTTTAAGCTTTAGTGCGAGTTTAAACCAAGGCCTGACACCGATTAAAACAACGTTCCGGTTTTGCAATGT
The DNA here is from genome assembly GCA_964058755.1 of Campiglossa producta. Lineage (NCBI taxonomy): Eukaryota > Metazoa > Arthropoda > Insecta > Diptera > Tephritidae > Campiglossa > Campiglossa producta. The sequence goes on from CAXKVI010000003.1 coordinate 104,052,419, forward strand.
GTTTGGGTTTCGGTTCCGATTTCGTTCTTCAAAATTTATTCCGGTTTCGGTTACGGTTTCGTTCCGGTTTCGGTTTCCAAATAAAAACACAAAAAAAAAAAATGTTTACTACTAAAATACTCAAGTACCTATGTAGCTACGAAATAGGTCTGAATTTTCATAACTTTTTTCCTGCGTCCATGATGGGATTTCTCTAATATAATAATACATTTTATTAACGCTATGCATGTATGAAATTTCTGCAAAACAAATTCCTCAAATTAACTCTACTTTTTTTATTAAGAAAAATATTAAAATGGAAGCCAAATGAAATGTATAAATCGTTAAAAACATTAAAATTAGTGGCGCTTTCTGCGACAAGCCTGAACATTTCTTTTTCGGATCTCGTAAATCTGTTTCGATCGCTTCATTCAACTATAGTCAAACTTCCTCTTTCAGAATTTTGATACTGATGTCAAAACGTGGCTCGACAATCTTCCATGAAAACTTTCAGGGTACCTGTTTGTAAAAGGAAGTACCTATGTATGTGCCCACTCACGGTATTGAAAAAATTCAAAACCGTTTGGAACCGGTTCCGGCTTTTGAAACGGTTTCGGTTTCGGTCTTTTCCAGATCAAAATAACGGTTACGGTTTCGGTTTCGGTTTTGAAAAATGAATCGGTTTTAATCGGTTACGGTTACGGTTTCGGTTTCGGTTATAGTCCTTGGTTTAAACTTAGTTTAAATGGTCAATTTGTATGAGATAAACTCTAGTCAACTTTGTCTGTGGTTTAAACTTGCACTGAAAAACTGGGCCTAAATCGATAACCGAAAATATCACACACAATTATTGGTGGCGGTTGGAAACGATTAAAGCTTATCGCACGGTGGTCAAAGTTAAGATTGCCCAATCTAATCTTTGCTTGCGTCATTTATTGACGCTTAACCGCCTAGGCGATTTTGGCCGCTTCGTATCAAATCACGCCAATCGTTAATTTTTAGCGACAACTGACGCCAATTGGAAATACCAAGAGAGTTCAAGTCATCCTCCACTTGTTGTTTCCATCTCAGTCGAGGTCTCCCCCTTCCTCTGCTGCCGAATTCGGGTGTCGATAGGAAAACCTTCTGTGCTGGAGCCTCCTTGCTCATTCGCATAACATGACCCAGCCAACGAAGCCTTTGGGCTATAGTTCGCTGCACTATGGTCAGGTCTGCGTAAAGCTCGTACAGCTCATCGCCATCAGATTGCCCTATGGAGACTCAACAGAGTAAAACGATTATTCTTTGTATCTAATATTTACTTGAAATCGATAGCACTATGGTCGGAGCTATTACGTACAAAATTTGGTTCCAATTGGAAACGCCTAAGGGGTGTCGCAGGGGGGTTAAAGTTGAGCCCTCCCATTGCGACACGCCTTAGGCGTTTCCAATCGGAACCAAATTTTGTATGTGATATAGGGATTCCAATCCCGGGATCCCGTTATTTTTAAAGTCCCGAAAATCTCGGGATTACTAGACCTAAATCCCGGGTTCACCGAAAATAAATTTTTAAATACATTGAAGTTATCTTTTATATATGTATGTACTTTAAGTAGAACATGATTCTGAATGATTCTAAACTTCTACCGAAAGCATCCCCCTTTCAGAGAAAAATAACTACTAGTACAACATATGCACCACCGCCTTTTTACGCCTTTTTAAATAATCCGAGTAATAGGTCAATATGATTTAAAGTATGCATTTTCTAAAGAAATTAGCTTATCAGTCATTGGGAAGTAGCTCGAGAGCATCCTTCGTAATACAGAAAACATGCTTCTTAACGAAAACGATACTAATATCACCCGCGAAGTGGTTGAAGTTGACAAGCCCGTTTCCCTCGTGAAGGGTGGATACCTTGCCGCGGTGCGAGGGCTTAAGTCGATAGCCACAGGGCTACGCTGCCCTTGTGATCATAGCTCCGTACGGCACTTCATCACGAGAGCAGCCTAGCCTCTCTGGCGCGACGACAAAGATCTTCCCCCTCCCAATCCAGGGTGTTATGCGAAACCGTGCCCATTGGACGTTTGCAGCCGGGAGACAAATCGTGGCTGTATTTGAACGGAGCCTCTCTGATACCGGGTCGCCTCAGAGAGTAAGCATGGCCTTATCGCGGTACGGGGCTCTGCCGCGGCGGACGACACATTTTCCCCTACTCTTCCCTTGACCCTAAGCTGGCCTTGTTTGGGCAGGACAACGTCTGCCGGGTCAGCTAGTGTTATTTAATTTTTTTAGTGTATGTATTTTACTTGATTTATTTATTTTTCTATATTAAAATTATATTAATATTTTTTTTTTTGTCATTTTATGTTCATATATTTTATTTTAATGGATTTTATTTTAGATTATATGTATTATTTTTTTCACACCTTTTTATTAAAGTTTTTTCTTTTTCTTCCTTTTTTTAAAATGATTTTACGATAGTTTTTTTGCTTTATTTCATCTTATTATATTGTTTATTATTTTAAATTATTTAATCTAATTTTCATTAACTTATTTTTTTATATTTTTTATGAGGTGGTTTTTTAGGCCCCCTGGTTCGATATAGGGTTAAAATATGTTGAGAACTTACTTTTCCAACTATGTACAAGGAAATCAAACCACCTACATGACAACAATCATACATACATACCAGGCAACAACAACAAACATTGTGCGATCAGACTGAGCAAACTGAAGCGAACATGATTCACACAAATATTTATGTATCAGATTATAATATGAGCTTCAATTTTTCGAATTCGTAAAAACCAACTCTTAATTGCATACATTTGTATGTACATATGTATTTATGCACATGTTTTATAGCACGTAAATATGTATGTATGTATGGTATATGTAATTAGTACATATGCTCTTTAATATACATACATATCTACATGAGTATGCCTAACATGCGTAACAATTTATTGAAAACTTGAACTTGAACCACTACCAAACAAGGAAAGCGGAATCATTATGTCAATGTAACATTCGAGTATATTAATGAATTAATTTATGAGTAAAAATAATACGATCATGTGGATACGTTTATCAGGGACGGGTAAAGAAGTGGGATGCTGGGGGTTTCGACTACTCCCTCTTTCCCCCGGAAATGTCCACTTAGAGCCCGATGAACTTGATTTCTAACATGGTAATAAGAGCCGAGTACTGTGTAACCCTTAATACTTTCCATATTAACATCTCGTAAACCTTGTGAGTTAAAAAATAGTGTTGGATCGCACTTTTCATTATCAAGGAAATAAAAATTATCGTTCGATGTCAATTAAGCCAGAATTTAAGGTCTAATGAATATTTCCGAAAGTCACGTTTTTTATCTGATGTACATACGAGTGTAACTAAGCGACAGGTGTGCACGCAAAAATGTAAATATTTTAGAATAATTTCTTTGACATTTAGTGAGATTGAGTAGTACAAAAAGTTGTTTGAAATTACGGCAAAATAGAGTTTCACAATGACTGTAATGATTAATCAAAATATATGATAGCTAGAAATGTATGTACAAATGTACAGAGTACACATGTGACTTTTATTCATATTACTCTGAAAGGAAGTTAATATTACTTTTTTTGTTTTACTTTTTTTACTTTTTTAATAGATTTTAATTTATTTTAATTTATTTTATTCTATTTTATTTTATTTAATTTTATTTGATTTTTTAAATTTTATTTTATTTTATTATTTTTTTTCAACTTTATTTTTTTTTTAATTATTTTATTTTATTTTATTTTATTTTATTTTATTTCATTTTATTTTATTTTATTTTATTTTATTTTATTTTATTTTATTTTTTTTTTTTTTGCATATGACTCTGAAGGGAAGTGAGTATTACATTTTATTTTCTTTAATTTTTTTATTTTTAATTATATTACTTTATTTTATTTTATTTTATTTTATTTTATTTTATTTTATTTTATTTTATTTTATTTTATTTTATTTTATTTTATTTTATTTTATTTTATTTTATTTTCTTTTATTTTATTTTATTCTATTTTATTTTATTTTTTTATTTTTTTATTTTATTTTATGTTTTTTTTATTTATTTTTTTTTTTTCTTTTTTATTTTATTTTATTTATTTTTTTCCCTTATTTTATTTTGTTATTTTATTCTATTTTTTTATTTTATGTTATTTTTTTTATTTTCTTTTTTATTTTATTTTATTTTATCTTATTTTATTTTATTTTATTTATTTTGTTTATTTTATTTTATTTTTTTTATTTATTTTTGTTTTTTTTTTTTTATTTTCTTTTATTTGTATTATTCTTTTTATTGTATTTTATTTTTTTTTATTTATTTTTTTTAGATTTTTTATTTTTTTTTTTCATTTTTTATTTTCTTTTATTTCATTTTTTTTATTTTGTTATTTTATTTTTTTTTTGTTTTTATTATTTTTTTATTTTATTTTATTTTCTTTATTTTTTTAATTTTATTTTATTTATTTTTATATTTTTTTGTTTTTTTTTCTCTTTTTTTATTTTATTTTGTTTTTTTTGTTGTTTCATTTTATTTTTTTTATATTTTTTTTTTTTTTGTTTTTATTTTTTTTTCTTTTATTTTCTTTTATTTTATTTTATTTGTTAGTTTTTTATTTTTTTATTTAATTTTATTTTATTTTATTTTTTTATTTTCTTTTTTTATTTTATTTTGTTATTTTTTTTTTCGTTTTATTTTATTTTATTTAACTTTCTTTTTTTATTTGATTTTTTTATTTTTTTATTTTATGTATTTATTTATTTTTTTTTATTTTTTTCAGAATATTTGAAACTTTGGTGGACTTTTGACCGTTTGTAAATCATTTTTCCTAAATTATTCTGTGTTTTATTATCAGTGAACAAGATGGAAAAGCAACAACAATTACAAGCTACCATAATTACGCAATTTCGGCCTTGCCCAAGGGCCTTCTCGAATGGCTATATGTATAGAAATTTTTCATCACCTATTGTATTCATTATATTAGTTTTTGTTTTTATACTACCTTATCGACAACTAGATACATACTAAGTGAACATGATGGATATAAGCTGGCAATAATTTTAACGCAGCTTGGTGTAAGAGGTACACACTGCGGGCTTAGAAATTCCTAATCCCCTTGGTTCTTGGTTCGATGACCAACAATAGGTGATGAAAAATTTCTATACACATAGCCATTTGAGAAGGCCCTTGCGCAAGGCCGAAATTACGTAATCATGGTAGCTTATAATTGTTGTTGCTTTTCCATCTTGTTCACTAACACTGCTCTACACACATTCTGTCCTATGAACCAAATAGACTTTTTCGGAATGTGGACAAAAAATAAAAATACACGTGTATCAGCGATTTTCATGTACACGTCAGAATTTTTTTTTTTATGTACGTACATAAAAAAAAATGTCAACTTTTTTGAAAAAATTTTTTGAGTATGCAGTTTTGTAGCCCATACAATTTTACCCTAAAAAAGTGCAAGTTATAACTCCCTACAAATTTTCCCTGAATTATTAGAATATTTCTTTCAGGGGTGTTGAGTGTTTTCCTCCATACAAAAGTAAATTTAGTTTGTGACATGTATGGAAGAAAACACTCAACACCCTTGCCAAAAAAAATTCTAAAAAATCAAGTAAAACTTTTAGCGAGTTCTAACTTGCACATTCTTAGAGTAAAATTGAATGGGCTACAAAACTGCATACTCAAAAATTTTCTGAAAGTTCTGCCAAAAAAGTTCAAAATTTATGTACACGTCAGAATTTTTTTATGCACATACACACATAAAAAAAAAAATTCTGACGTGTACATGAAAATCGCCGATACACGTGTATTTTTATTTTTTGTCCACTTTCCGAAAAAGTCTATTTGGTTCATAGGACAGAAAAAAAGTTCGTTTTTGTACCGCAGTGTAATAATAAAACACAGAATAATTTAAGAAAAATTATTCACAAACGGTCAAAAGTCCACCAAAGTTTCAAATATTCTCAAATTAATGACCACAAACTCATAACATACTTACATTTTTTTTTCGTTTTTTTCACTTTCTTTTATTTTCTTCAAGGTATGAAACCGATTGAAATAAAATTCCGGTTTCGGTTACGGTTTCGTAACATGTTTCGGTTTCGGTTCCGGCTTCGTTCTTCAACACAAAAAAATTGTGCTACTACAAAACTCAAATAAGTAACTCCAATATATAGAATATTACTTCCGCTATTTATGGAAAAAAAAATTCTTCAAATTAAGTTTAAAAAATTACCTATACTTTTTCTGTTAGAAAACTGATAAAATGGAACGTTAATATGAGTGATGCTTTCTGAGACGGCGACTAAACCATTTTTTCGGATAACGTAAATTTTTTTCGATGACTTCATTCGTCTATAGTTCAATTCTTTCGGAATTTTTATATTGAGGTTAAAAAGTGTCTTGCTTAACCATCTTCCATGAAAATTATTCAGGGTAGCCTCTTTTAAAATAAAATGTGTCCACAAAAAAATGTAAAACCGTTTGGAACCGGCTCCGGCTTTTGAAACGGTATCGGTTTCGTTCTTTTTCAGAAAAAAATAACGGTTACGGTTTCGGTTTCGGAATTGAAAAATGAATCGGTTTTAATCGGTTAGGGTTACGGTTTCGGTTAAGGTACCAGTCCTTGATTTTATTTTATTTTTGTTATTATTATTTTTTATTTTATTTATTTTTTTATGTTATTTTATTTTATTTTATTTTATTTTATTCAATTTTATTTATTTTTTTATTTCATTTTTATTTCATTTTTTGTTTTTGTTTTTATTTTTTTATTTTCTTTTAGTTTTTATTTTGTTATTTTTTATTCTATTTTTTTATTTTTTTTTATTTAATTTTTTATTTTTTTTATTTTTTTTTTCATTTTTTTTTATTTTTATTTTATATTTTATTTTGTTATTTTATTTCATTTTTGTTTTTATTATTTTTATATTTTTTTTTATTTTTTTTATTTATTTGTCTTGCTACTACATGTGCAAACTTTACAGCATTGCGATAAAATATGTCCAGTCACACATTAACAATGAAATTCGCAAATTGTTTTATGACATTTAATTATTTTTTCAATGAAATAATCTATTTTGCTTTTTACGCATTTAACACTTAATTAACAAAATCAATTAGTGATTGCACTTACTCTAATGTAGCTATACGAACCCCTAAACAACTGTCCTCAAACAAAAAGAAGGTGCATAAAAATGTCTATTGAAAGGGTTCACGGCATCTCGAGGCTTTATTAAACATAGCAGAGACATATTAAGAGTTTTTAAAATTTGTGTCTGTATGTTTGTTCGAGCATCAGGCAAAAACGTTTTTACAAAATTGATTGTAAATAGTCACGGAGCAATAAAAACTAATTTCGAATCCCATAAAATAATTCGGGATAATTTCAATATACTCAAAATCGAACAACTGAATGAATTTAATTGAACCAAATTACAACCACTGATGCGATGAGCGCTTAAACCTCATTTCGCCATTGTTTTAATTATTTTTTTATTACATAACATAACCATAGATACTTACATAACTAGCACTTTTAATATTTAATTAATTTGATTAGAATGCTGAAATTTTAGTTTAACTTTTTATATGCTAGATACTATTACGAGTACTAACGCAATTCACTTTATTGTTATTGATTGTTTAGCTGCAATTTGAGGATTATTTCAATTGAAAATCAAGTAGAACTATCGACCAAATGATATCAATAATTCCTAGTATTTACGAATTTACAAAGCCACGTGTTTTGCCAAATCAATGAATATGCCAACAAAAATGTGCATTCTGAATATTATACACAATGCACTTACAGCGTTTGCTCCAATTCAAAACATCAACCAAATAGGTTTTAAATGCTCTTATAATTTAGAATTGTGGGGTATTTCATTTTGTAAAGCTGTTTGTTTTTGTATAACTTTGCGGGTTTGTATATGCTTTTTTTATTTTATTCCATTTCTGAGCGGTTGCTTTCCACGAAATTTTTTAAGCCGACTGTTTTAAAAGCTTAAGTCCTTTTTCACCCCAAACCACAGTGCTTTGGTCATATAAAGGTGGACAAAGCGAGACAAATAGACTTAGCCAGCTTAGCTGTTAAACATAGAGCGATTGAATTTATTAGTATCTAACTGGTAAAAGGTTAAACTTTTTCGGCTTAAATGTTTTGAGCTGTGGCTTGACTAGGCGTGGGAAGACTCACGCCATGGGAAAATTTTTTGTTCTTCCTGCTCTGAGTCGTTTTTTTCGAAAGATAACAAGTTCGCTCAGTCGTTCGGCCGCCCAATACCACTTTACATCTTGAAACATGTTCCAAAATGACCCCAAAGTGGCCCCAAAGTGATCCCCAAAGTAGCCCCCAATTTATCCCCAATATATCCCAAAATGATTAAAAAATTATTCCAAAATGACCCCAAAGTGGCCCTCAAAGTGATTCCAAAGTGTTCCCAAAATGGTTCCCTAAGGATATATAGACTGTAGAAAACAAAGTAAGAAAGAGCGTGGGACCACTTTGGGGACCATTTTGAGGTAATTTCGGGGTAATTTTGGGATCATTTTGGGATAATTTTGGAATCATTTTGGGATCACTTTGGGGTCACTTTGGAACCATTTTGAGATCCCAAAGTGGTCGCCATTGCCCACAAAGAAATCCCAAATTGGTACCCAAAGTGGCACCCCTATCGTTAATTAGCTTGACAGTCAAGCGACAATTAAAGAACTCGAGACTAGTCAGGAAATTACTTATCTTAAACTAAAATCATCTGAACGCCGGTTCTTAGCGATATACCAGTAAATTCCGAAGCAGATCTTTTGACCAAAGCTGGGACTTGCGATATGGACTTGCGTATATGGACTTTGCCACTTGTAAACAAATGGAGCCAGTCTTGCTGTTAGGAGAACCCAATGCTTTTAACAAGAAGTTTCGTTCTAAGTCAATTTTCACTATAACCCAACGTCATATTTAGCGTCGTCAGAATATCCTAAGAAAGCCCAATCTATGTATATGTTAGGGTGATTCAAAAAAAAAATGTCGACTAGGTCTTACCGCCTCAAAAGTTAGTAATTGAAACGAAGTAAGCACTGTAATTTGATCCTTAGAGGTCGATATTTTTTAAAGTTAACTTCTTAAGCGGCGGTATGAAGTTTTGATTGAGCGTAAAATTTGAGCAAATGGCTGATGATGCATCGGAAATTATGCAACGGAAATAGAAATTGTAGCCGACTTCTAGGCGTATGTCGCGTAGGCGATTTTCACCACGAAGTTTAACTGTGCAAATCAAATAGCAGGTAAAATTCTAGGATCTAGCTAACATTGCACAAATTGTAATAGTTAGGCCGAGCAGAATTCATGGCTGTTGCCACTTATGGCGGTTTACAGGGTTGCCACCTATCCAATTTTCTTTTTTAATATAGAGCTAGATATGCCGATATGGGTATCATATGAAAGGTCCTTTCGACCGTATTCCAAATAAGATAATTTCAAGCAGGGTTGCCACTTAGGGTTGCCACCTAACCGCAGTTTATTTATTTTTTTCGTATATCTCGGGAACTGCTTGACCGATTTGGATAAAATTTGGATAAACATTATTCATGTTTCGTTATTTCTTAATTTAATAACTTCTTTCACGTGTACCGGCTACACGCGGTTTTTATACCTTTCATGAACATGAAATGGTATTATAACTTTGGTCCGATGTTTGTAAATATGAGAAGAAGAAGAGATAGACCCATCAATAAGTATACCGAAATGATCAGGATGACGAGATGAGTTGATTTAGCCATGTCCGTCTGTCCGTCTGTCTGTCTGTCTGTCTGTCTGTTTGAACGCAAACTAGTCCCTCAGTTTTTGAGATATTTGGCTGAAATTTGGTATGCGGCCACCATTTTCCAA
>CAXKVI010000003.1:104067302-104311963 GCA_964058755.1 Campiglossa producta
ATTTTAAAAAGTGGGCGTGGCGCCGCCAACTTTTAAGGGAGGTATTTTTTAAAAATCGGCTGGTCGTATCTTTTAAACTGATAACGGTAGAACGATGAAATTTGGCACAAAGCATACCTACTAGCATGGTTAGAAGTATACCTTATGAAATTGGATAAAATCGCCCCCCAACCACGCCCACTTTCGATATGGAAAATTTCGAAAATCACACAAATTGACATAATTCGGTAAGGTAAATAGCTTAAATAGTATAATTTGGTAGGTAAATCCTCCTGATCATTCTATTGTGGTTTTTTGTTAAATTTTAAAAGTGTGCGTGGCACCGTTCAGAGAGTACTAAGGTTATGGAGGGATCAGCAACAATCCAGAGAAGAGGACGAACCCGACCCTAAAATCGAAGACGATGGAATCGAAGTTCCACAGCTATATCACGGCTAAAAAACAATAAAGTGGCGGGTTCTGATGGCCTGCCCGCTGAGCTATTCAAATGCGGCGGCGAGGAGCCGGTAAAGTGCATGCACCAGCTCTTTTGCCGAATATGGTCGGATGAATGCATGCCTGAAGATTGGAATCTAAATCTACCGTCGACCAGATTTTTACAATACGCCAAATCTTGGAAAAACAAGTAAGGAAGTCTAAGTTCGGGTGAAACCGAACATTACATACCCAGCTGTGCACATAAAATGCTGTTATTCTTTGTTTTGTATACCTAGTTTCGTAAATCTATCTCACACCGTTCTGAAGTTGTTAGCAGTCGAATTTAAAAATTGCTTGACTCATAAGTGGGCGGTGCCACGCCCACTTTCCAAAATTTTGAAAAAATTATGTAAAGAATATGAAAGTTGATGTATGTACCAAATTATATTATTATAGCGAAATCAGTTAATTAGATATGGACTTTTCAATATTTCCACCTCCTTTCAATATAACTTTTATAAAAAAGTAGGCGTGGTCGCGAAGCGATTTCGTTTATTTTCTATAGCTGAATTTACCACAACAATAGTATGTCCTCTACGAAATTTCGTTATACTAGCATAAACTGTTCTGAAGTTATTAAGAGTCAAAATTTTAAAATTTCTTCAAATATACGTGGGCGGTACCACGCCCCCTTTTCAAAAATTTTTATAAAATCGGCCTTAGAACATCTAAATCAATACATATTGCAAATTTTATCATTGTATCTGCTTCTAATATTGAATTAACCCATTTTATACGTTTTTCGAAATTTTCGATATCGAAAAAGGGGCGTGGTTATGGTCCGATTTTACCCATTTTCAATAGCAATCTATTCTGAACCCAAATAAGTACGCATGCCAAATTTGGTGAAGATATCTCATTATTTGCTCAAGTTATCGTGTTAACGGACAGACGGACGGACGGACGGACGGACGGACAGACGGACGGACATGGCTCAATCAAATTTTTTTTCGATCCTGATCATATTGATATATGGAAGTCTATATCTATCTCGATTCCTTTATACCTGTACAACCAACCGTTATCCTAACAAAGTTATAATACCCTGTGTACAAGTACAGCTGGGTATAAAAACCATAAGAAAAGGATCGACAGCACGAAAAGGAGTTGCCTATATGCCGCTATGTCTGATTTTGACGCTGAGCAACACTACCAGCTCGGTCAGAATTGGGAAGGACCTCTCCGAGCCGTTTGAAACTAAACGAGGTTTCAGGCAGGGCGACCCCCTATCGTGCGATTTCTTTAATTTAATGCTGGAGAAAATAATACAAGCTGCAGAACTTAACCGCGCTGGAACAATATATTACAAGAGCGTACAACTGTTGGCGTATGTCGACGACATCCACATCATTGGACTCCACAACCGCGCCGTAACTTCTGCGTACTCCAAATTAGAAAAAGAAGCGGAAAAAATGGGTTTGGTGGTGAACGAAGGTAAAACGAAGTACCTGCTGGCATCATGCAAAGAGTCAAAGCATTCGCGTCTTGGCAACCACGCCACTGTTGGCAGCAATAATTTCGAGATAATAAGGTACTTTGTATACCTGGGAAGCAGCATTAATACCAGCAACAATGCAAGCCTGGAGATTCATCGAAGGATAACTCTTGCAAACAAATGCTACTTTGGGCTGAGTAGGCAATTTAGAAGTAAAGTCCTCTCTCGACGAAGAAAAACAACACTATAAGTCACTCATCGTACCCATCCTGGTATATGGTGCAGAAGCATGGACACTAGAGCGTATCACCAAAAAAAAAGTCGAAGTGAAGTGTTTTTGAAAATCATTTTTTAAAAAAAAAATTATTTTTTTTTCTGGCAACCCTAGATAAAACACTTCGTATGAGGGAAGTACGGCCGACTTTTTTTTTGCCTGTAAGCCCGAGACGCTCTAATGGACACTGATAGCTTCTGACGAGGCGGCTTTGGGAGTATTCGAGAGAAAAATTCTTCGAAAGATATATGGAACCCTAAAAGTTGGCGACGGCGAGTACCGAAGAAGATGTAATGATGAGCTGTATGAGCTTTACCCAGACGTCGACATAGTTAAGCGAATTAAAATCCAGCGGCTCCGCTGAATAGGACACACGGTGCGAATGAACGAAGAAGCTCCGGCTCAGAAGGTATTTTTATCGGCACCCGCCGGTGGAAATAGAGGAAGAGGGAGGCCACCTCTCCGATGGCAGGACCAAGTGGAGGCAGATCTGGAACACTCGGTGTCTCCAATTGGCGAAACAAGAGCCGACTCGCGAAACAAGTTAGACGGCCAAAATCGCCTAGGCGATTAAAGGCTATTTTAAGTAAATAAGCGTGGCACCGTTATAACTATTATGGAAAGTATGTTAAATTGATGCCTAAATGCTGAAGAGGCACATGACTTATTAGAATATAATTGAACATTTCTTCAGTTAATTGTTTCTATACATTCTAGGGCCTATATCATTGACAAGTCATGGTATTTTTATTCCTGAAAACCACCACTGGGTATTTAATATTCGGTTTACCCGAACCTAGTTTTCCTTACTTGTTTTTTATTTATTTTTGTATTTTTTATCTTATCTTATTTTATTTTGTCAAATTTTATGTATGTTATATCCTCATTGAAAGAAGCCAGAAAAGTCCGATTCCTTCAATGGTGTCTCTAATTATTACGAGTAGCGTGTGCCGTTGTTACTCAGAACACAAAAAGTCGAAATCCGTTTAGATAGATAGATAGATGTGTGGAAATACCCTCCAAAAACCCTAAACAAACAAACCAAAGTGCCGCTGCGCAAATGCCATAAATCATTGAAAAAATAATTATTCTACAATATATTTAATTCTTTGTTGACTTAGAAGCTATTCGGATAAATGTTTATGACTTTTTTTATCAATATTTTTTTTTTCATTCAACCGCTGAGCATGCGCACAGGAAACCTATGTATAGTTGTCAGCAGTCATAAATAAGCAGATACATACATATATTCGCAGGGTTGCGGTTGTAGTTCTTACCAACGTTGCGCGTGATGGCTCGCATTCGACTTTGTTCGAAAATAAGAAACTTGAAGAAGCTCAATATGACGATTTATTAGACGCTTTCAGTGTTAATGGAATTTTTACATTTTTGTATTTATAACTCACATTATTCTTCTTGAGTAGTACATATGTATGTATGTGCTTGGCATGTTAAAAGCCGGTATGAAATAAAAAATAAAGCAAAACTTGAAAAAAATAAACAAACAAAAAATATACAAAAACAATAAAAATAAATTAAACAAGTAAGGAAGTCTAAGTTCGGGTGAAACCGAACATTACATACCCAGCTGTGCACATAAAATGCTGTTATTCTTTGTTTTGTATACCTAGTTTCGTAAATCTATCTCACACCGTTCTGAAGTTGTTAGCAGTCGAATTTAAAAATTGCTTGACTCATAAGTGGGCGGTGCCACGCCCACTTTCCAAAATTTTGAAAAAATTATGTAAAGAATATGAAAGTTGATGTATGTACCAAATTATATTATTATAGCGAAATCAGTTAATTAGATATGGACTTTTCAATATTTCCACCTCCTTTCAATATAACTTTTATAAAAAAGTAGGCGTGGTCGCGAAGCGATTTCGTTTATTTTCTATAGCTGAATTAACCACAACAATAGTATGTCCTCTACGAAATTTCGTTATACTAGCATAAACTGTTCTGAAGTTATTAAGAGTCAAAATTTTAAAATTTCTTCAAATATACGTGGGCGGTACCACGCCCCCTTCTCAAAAATTTTTATAAAATCGGCCTGCAAATTTTATCATTGTAGCTGCTTCTAATATTGAATTAACCCATTTTATACGTTTTTCGAAATTTTCGATATCGAAAAAGGGGCGTGGTTATGGTCCGATTTTACCCATTTTCAATAGCAATCTATTCTGAACCCAAATAAGTACGCATGCCAAATTTGGTGAAGATATCTCATTATTTGCTCAAGTTATCGTGTTAACGGACAGACGGACGGACGGACGGACGGACGGACGGACAGACGGACGGACATGGCTCAATCAAATTTTTTTTCGATCCTGATCATATTGATACATGGAAGTCTATATCTATCTCGATTCCTTTATACCTGTACAACCAACCGTTATCCTAACAAAGTTATAATACCCTGTGTACAAGTACAGCTGGGTATAAAAACATATCAAAATTAGGCATCTCGTAGTAGCAAACAAATGCGATAATTATAGCTTATAGGAGTATCACAGCTAATGTTTAAAAGCTTCTTGTGTGCAAATATGTGCGCGTTTGTTTGTTTGTAGTTATGGACATTTTTGCTTGAATTTGAATGACAGTAAAATTGGAATATAAGCAGCAGGGCAACCGCAATTATCTGATTGTTTGTGACGGCACACAGTGGGGCTTCCCATCAAAGGCGGTGCTTAAAATGCTGATACAACTTTTTTTACATCATTTATTTTATTTTTATTTTATGTTGTTTCTAATTTTTCCTTTTCTTATCATTAAATTAAAATTAAATAATGATTAAGTACAAACAAAGGTCTTGAGCCGTAATTCCAACCTAAATAAAAGGTTTGGTGTTTTTTTCCTTTTTAATTATTTTTTTTTTATTATAATTTTATCGCATTTTATTTTCCGTGTACAAGATAGCTTGAGTAAAAATTGAGATATTTGCATAAAATTTGGTATACTATGGAATATGGGTGAAATCAGATGATAACCACGCCCCCTTTTTCGATATCGAAATTTTCGAAAATCACATAAATGGCTAAAATGATATAATTTTACAGGTGGATTCCCCTGGTCATTCTATTATAATTTTTTGATAAATTTTTTAAAGTGGACATGGCACCGCCCACTATTACATAAATTTTTGAAAATTCGACTGGCCGTAACTTTTAACCTGATTATAGTAGAATGATGAAATTTGGCACAGCTGGGTATTTAGTTTTCGGCTTACCCGAACTTAGACTTCCTTTCTTTGTTTTTTATCTGATTTTTAGCGTATTTTTTATTTGATTTTAGTTAACTTTCTTCAAAAATATTTTTTCATTTTATTTTATTTTATTATAAAATATGTTTAGAAACTGGCTTGAGGTCCGATGATTAAATTAAAACCCAAGTTTTGAGATGTTATTATATTTAACTTTGTTTTATTTTATTTTATTTAATTTTATTTTATTTTTTTTTTTGTCATTTCAATTTTTTTTACTTTTTTTATTTTTTTTTATATTTAATTTTTTTATTTTTATTTTTTAGTTTTATTTTATATTATTTTATTTTATTATACTTTATTTTTTTATTTTTTATATTTTTTTATTGTTTTTAATTTTTTATTTTATTTTATTTTTTTTCATTTCATTTCATTTTATTTTATTTTTTTTATTTTGTTTTATTTTATTTCATTTTATTTAATTTTTTTTTTCTTTTATTTTATTTTATTTTATTTTATTTTATTTTATTTTATTTTATTTTTTATTTATTTTATTTTATTTTATTTTATTTTATTTTATTTTATTTTATTTTATTTTATTTTATTTTATTTTATTTTATTTTATTTTATTTTATTTTATTTTATTTTATTTTATTTTATTTTATTTTATTTTATTTTATTTTATTTTATTTTATATTATTTTATTTATTTTATTTATTTTATTTATTTTATTTATTTTATTTATTTTATTTATTTTATTTATTTTATTTATTTTATTTATTTTATTTATTTTATTTATTTTATTTATTTTATTTATTTTATTTATTTTATTTATTTTATTTATTTTATTTTTTTTATTTATTTTTTTTATTTTATTTATTTTATTTATTTTATTTATTTTATTTATTTTATTTATTTTATTTATTTTATTTATTTTATTTATTTTATTTATTTTATTTATTTTATTTATTTTATTTATTTTATTTATTTTATTTATTTTATTTATTTTATTTTTTTATTTATTTTATTTATTTTATTTATTTTATTTTATTTTATTTATTTTATTTATTTTATTTTATTTTATTTTATTTTATTTTATTTTATTTTATTTTATTTTATTTTAATTTATTTTATTTTTTTTTATTTTACATATTTTATTTTTATTTTTTTCTTTTAACTTGGTATTTTTTCTTTTTTTTTATTATTTTATTTTACCATGTATCACTTTTTTCTTTTACCTTGTTTTACTTTCTTTTATTTGATTCTTTTTATTTTTCTTATTTTTTTGTTTTTTTATCAGATTTTTTTATTATTTTATTTTATCTTATTTTTCATTAAAAAAATTAATTCATATTCTTAGCTTCTTTGGACCCATTGTGCGCCGTTGCTGTCTATTTCTATTAAATGTATGTTTGTACTCGTTGTTTAACTTAATTTTGTGCTTTGTGCTCTATGTTTTGGTATTCATATTAAGTCCATTGACCGTCCTCGGAAAAATTATAAAATGCATACAATACTTTAGCACGAGCTCATAATACAAACATATATTCGATGCACCTCATACGATTACCGACACGTTCCGATGACTTTGGTATTTATCATATAAGTAGCTATGTATATAGTTATGATTATAAGTTCGACCAGTCTCCGCCCGCAACTTAGTTTTGAAAATGTGTTCGTGTAGTCTGAAGTCCATGTTCGCACTTAATTTGCTTTAAGTTCTAATGAAAATGTGTAAACTATGTAACTTATGTACATTATTATTTGCTGTTTTTTGTTGTAATTGGACCAGCTTATTTAAGTTTGCCTAGAAAATTAAATAATTACATATATATCTACAAATAATTTTAATTACTACTTTTAATTAATAATTTCAATTATTAATTAAATAAACTAATTAATTAAATCGACGACCTCATCCCACCCGACAAATGGGCGGAACGAGCCGGCCCACTTTAAGGTGATCAGGGTGACAAAAAGGGATGTAATTGATAAATGCTACAGTTTTCTCTATAAACACTTTTTCAGAGGGCCTTAGTTCAAAACCAAGCAAATATGTTCATTTCTGGGAGGCATTTTGGAAAATTTTGGTGGATACATCTAGTCCTAATCGCTAAACATGCTTAAGTCACTTGATTCTCGGCTGTGAAATATTTTGGAAAGCTTATACTGTTGGTAAATAACATTATACGACAACTTCGGTCAGGTAGGTCCTACTTAATATTAAGATCGGTAACTTTTGATGTGTTGCTTAATACTATGTAACTTGATTTGATGTGATTTCACTTGAAACGATGTAAATTGGTGGGATATCGTTTCACTTGATCTGATATTACCTAATATGATCTAATTTTACTTGATATGATATCATGTGATGTGATTTTATTTGACATGATGCGATTTTTTCTATTTGATATTATATGATTGTTTCTATTGATACTATATGACTTGATTTTATTTGATATGAAGTGGTGTGATTTTATTTGAAATTTATGATGTGTTTTTCAATGCTGGAGGTGATGTGATGTAATTTTTCTTGACAAAATATGAAGTGATTTTTTTATTTTGATTGGTGGGATGTGGTTTCACTTGATCTGATATTACCTGATATGATCAAATTTTACATGATATGATAACATGTGATGTGATTTTTTTTGATATGATGTGATTGTTTCTATTTGATATTATGTATATGATTGTTTCTGGCGGCCGCCGTTGTGTAGCGGTTAAGTATTCGGCCTTCTACACCAAGTCGTGGCGGTTCGATGACCGGTAAAAGTAACATCAACAAGTAAGGAAGTCTAAGTTCGGGTGAAACCGAACATTACATACCCAGCTGTGCACATAAAGTGGGCGTGATCGTTCACCGATTTTTCTTATTTTCTGTGGTAGTACTCTACATAAACATAACATGCCTGGTACCTAGTCTCGTAAATCTATCTCACACCGTTCTGAAGTTGTTAGCAGTCGAATTTAAAAATTGCTTGACTCATAAGTGGCCGGTGCCACGCCCACTTTCCAAAATTTTGAAAAAATTATGTAAAGAATATGAAAGTTGATGTATGTACCAAATTATATTATTATAGCGAAATCATTTAATTAGATATGGACTTTTCAATATTTCCACCTCCTTTCAATATAACTTTTATGAAAAAGTAGGCGTGGTCGCGAAGCGATTTCGTTTATTTTCTATAGCTGAATTTACCACAACAATAGTATGTCCTCTACGAAATTTCGTTATACTAGCATAAACTGTTCTGAAGTTATTAAGAGTCAAAATTTTAAAATTTCTTCAAATATACGTGGGCGGTACCACGCCCCCTTTTCAAAAACTTTTATAAAATCGGCCTTAGAACATCTAAATCAATACATATTGCAAATTTTATCATTGTAGCTGCTTCTAATATTGAATTAACCCATTTTATACGTTTTTCGAAATTTTCGATATCGAAAAAGGTGCGTGGTTATGGTCCGATTTTACCCATTTTCAATAGCAATCTATTCTGAACCCAAATAAGTACGCATGCCAAATTTGGTGAAGATATCTCATTATTTGCTCAAGTTATCGTGTTAACGGACAGACGGACGGACGGACGGACAGACGGACGGACATGGCTCAATCAAATTTTTTTTCGATCCTGATCATATTGATATATGGAAGTCTATATCTATCTCGATTCCTTTATACCTGTACAACCAACCGTTATCCTAACAAAGTTATAATACCCTGTGTACAAGTACAGCTGGGTATAAAAATTATTTAGAAAAAGAATTTTTCTAAGCGGGGTCGCCCCTCGGCAGTAGTTTGGCAAACTCTCCGGGTGTATTTCTGCCATGAGAAGCTTATCAGCAAAAAATTCATTTGCTTGGCAAGTGCCGTTCGGAGTCGGCAAAAAACTGTAGGTCCCGCCAATTTGTAGGAAAAACTCAAAAGCAACACACCACAAGTTGGAAAGAGAAGCTCGGCTAAAACTCACGTTAGAGGTTATGATAACCTGTTGGTATATCGCCGCCATCAGTTTTTATACCTTTCATGAACATGAAATGGTATTATAACTTTGGTCCGATGTTTGTAAATATGATAAGAAGAAGAGGTAGACCCATCAATAAGTATACCGAAATGATCAGGATGACGAGATGAGTTGATTAGCCATGTTCGTCTGTCTAATCTTGGCTTGCGTCATAATGACGCTTAACCGCCTAGGCGATTTTGGCCGTTTCGAATCAAAGCACGCCAGTCATTCCTTTTTAGCGATAACTGACGCCAATTGGAAACCCCAAGGGAGTACAAGTCATCCTCCACCTGTTGTTTCCATCTCAGTCGAGGCCTCCCCCTTCCTCTGCTGCCGAATTCGGGTGTCGATAGTAAAACTTTCTGTGCTGGAGCTTCTTTTTCCATTCGCATAACATGACCCAGCCAGTGGAGCCTTTGGGCTTTAATCCGCTGAACTATGGTCAGGTCTGCGCAAAGCTCGTACAGCTCATCGTTGAATTTCCTTCGATACTCGCCGTTGGCATCACGGGAAGGACCATAAATCTTCCGGAGAACTTTTCTCTCAAATACTCCAAGGGCCATCTCATCTTCTCTGGATACTGTCCATGATTCCGAGCCGTACATCAGGACTGGTATGATGAGAGACTTATAGAGCGTGATCTTTGTTCTTCGAGAGAGGACTTTACTTCTCAATTGCCTACTCAGTCCAAAGTAGCACTTGTTGGCAAGAGTGATTCTCCGTTGGATTTCTATACTGATATTATTTTCGGTGTTAATGCTGGTTCCCAAATAGACGAAATCTCTCACCGTTTCAAACTTGTAGCCATCAACGGTGACTTGGCTGTCAAGGCGCAGGTGCGCCGATTCTTTCTTTGATGACAGTAGGTACTTCGTCTTGTCCTCGTTCACCGCAAGACCCACTTTTTTCGCTTCTTTATCCAGCCCAGAGAAGGCAGTACTTACGGCGCGGTTGTTAAGGCCAATGATATCAATATCATCGGCATACGCCAGCAATTGTACGCTCTTGTAGAAGATTGTGCCATTGCGGTCCGTCTGTCTGTTTGAACGCAAACTAATCCCTCAGTTTTTGAGATATTTGGCTGAAATTTGGTATGCGGCCACCATTTTCCAATATAGAAATCATTTGTCGGAACCAGCAAGATCGGACCGATATTACATACGAGGTGTGCTCAAAAAGTATCGCTAATTTTGAATTTTCGCTGGTTACGTATATTCGAATTCGAATGTTCGAATTTTTTGTGGCGTTATGTTGGTACTCATGTCTCTCACGTATGCCGACAAGCTCGGCCATTTTGAATTTTCAGTTAATTGTTGACAGCTGCTTTGCTTGCACGTGTTTTGGATCGTCTTCGATTTTTACCTATTCAAAAAAATGGATCAAAGAACCTGTATCAAATTTTGTGTGAAAAACGAAATTAAGTGCGCGGATGCATTCCGAATGTTGACTGTGGCATACGGAGAAGCTATCTTGGACCGGTTCCAAAGTAAACAGATGTATTTACTTTTTATACAGACCGATCAGTCTCTCGTCCTTTGTACTCAAAACCTTTGAGAGGATACTAAGCGAGTTCCTTTCAACGACTATTGATAGCAACCTTATCTCTAGCTATCAGCATGCATACACCAAGAGTAAATCAACAGAAACTGCTCTGCACAGCCTAGTATCTGTCATTGAGAAATCGCTGTGTGAAAAGGACTACTGTCTCGTGGCCTTCTTAGACATTGAGGGGGCTTTCAACAATATAAGCCCGGAGGCGATCAACTCCGCTCTAAATAATCTGGGCGTAGATAGACCTCTAACTGGTTTAATTGACCAACTTCTAAGAGGAAGGAAAATAGCTTCTTCACTTGGTACGGTCGAGTTATCACGCTATGTCACAAGGGGAACGCCCCAGGGTGGTGTTCTTTCCCCGCTTTTATGGAACCTCACAGTCAACTCGTTGCTACGTGACACAAGCTGGGGGGGCGGGAAGATAGTGGCATACGCAGACGATTTTGCTATTGCATTCAGAGGCAAGTTCCCACAAACTCTGTGTGACCTGATGCAAGTAGCACTGCGAGAGGTTTCGAGGTGGTCCTCTCGCTGTGGACTTAGTATCAACCCGGGGAAAGTGGAACTTGTCCTCTTCACCAACCGGTACAAAATACCGCCACTAAGCCTACCAGAACTAGATGGCACGCGCCTGGGCTTGTCGGATAAGGCCAAGTTTCTAGGCATAGTTCTGGACAGGAAACTGAATTGGAAGGAGAATGTTCTTCAGCGCCAGAAGAAAGCTTGCATCGCTCTTTACACATGCAAAAGAGCCATTGGCAAAAAATGGGGGCTCAGCCCTAGAGTATGCAGTTGGATCTACACGGCCATCATTCGCCCAATCATGCTGTATGGAGTCGTCGTATGGTGGCCGGCACTGAGCAAGACAACATACCTGAATCTGTTGCGGAAAGTCCATAGATCCAATATGATCTGTATAAGCGGTGCGCTAAGGACCACGCCCAACGAAGCCCTCCAGGCCATTCTGGGCATTTTGCCACTTGATCTGGAAGGGTTTCGGTCAGCGGCGGCATCAGCTCTGCGCCTAAGAGAAACCTCCAGTTGGGGTGCGGGTACTATTGGACACTCCAGTATTCTGGAATCTTACAGCTTTCTCCCTCTAAGCACAGATCGTTGTGCGACCACTACAGTCGGGGATAGCTGCTTCAAAATAAACATTCCCAGCAGAGAAGACTGGGAGAGGACGGATTGGTGTCCCGACACAAATGGTGGCACTTCCATATACACCGACGGCTCGAAGATGGACGGCAGAGTTGGAGGAGGGGTTTATTCAAGGGATTTGGACCTTGATCTCTCCTTCAGACTACCTGATCATTGTAGCGTCTTCCAGGCGGAAGTCTCGGCAATCCGGGATGCCGCGGCCTGGTTAAGCAAACATGTTATCGGAGGAGATATCACTATTTTCAGCGATAGCCAGGCGGCAATCAAATCCCTTGGCTCATACACGTTCAACTCTGAACTGACGCTCAGCTGTCGTCGATCTCTTCAGGAGATGGCCCAACAGAACCGCGTAAACCTCATATGGGTCCCGGGACATAGGGACATTGAGGGAAACTGTAAGGCAGACGAGCTTGCCAGGCAGGGCACGACCAAGCAGGTTCTTCGGGATAAAGAGCGCTTAGGTATGCCGTTTGCCACATGCAAACTAATGCTGAAGGAGCACACACTCCGTCAAGCCAACGAAAGATGGCTGCAATCCCCAGGGTGTCGGATATCGAAACAAACCTGGCCAAAATGGGATCTTAAAAGGTCTAGACGCATTTATGCCCTAACTAGGAGGGAAATCTGCATATTGATAGGGGTATTAACCGGTCACTGCCTCATTGGTAGGCATGCAGAAAGGCTAAGTGTGCCCTACCGACGATGCTGCAGGAGTTGCAAAGATGATGAGGAGGAGGAAACGGTGGAGCACCTCATCTGCAACTGTCCGGCTTTAAGCGGCGTGAGAACGCGCTTTTTGGGAGTTCCGTTCCTAGATAGTCTAAGCCAGATCGCGGAACTGGACATAAAGGACTTGATGGGCTTCATAAAGTCATCTAAGTGGTTCGAGGAGGAGTAACGGTGTCGGTTTAGGAGTGTCAGTCCCGGGATTCTGCTATGTGGAAAATCCCAACAGCTCAGGGATTTTCCATATAGCTGGGTCCAGGGGCTGACTTTCCTTGTGTTGGTGGTATCACAACGGGCCTTCAAAACTGGCCTAAGTGTGCCTCTGCGGCAGCCACTTGAACCTACCATTTACTTTTTAAAATTTTTGGGAAAACAGCATTTCAAACATTTATTTTTTCATAGAACTCCATTGTAAAATGAAATTTTGAATGCCGTTTCAAAAACAATTTAAATTTTGAAATACTTTTATTTACTTTGGAACCGGCGATATAATCGGTAGTTCCGATAATTTCGGAATGAGCTACAGTTAAATTCAAACAGGCTGCACTGGGATCAAACAGTAAAAATCGTGAAGCTTATTCATGAAAGGTATTTAGCCTTCGGCACAGCCGAAGACAGCTTTCCTTACTTGTTTTTTTTTATATGATTGTTTCTATTTAATATCAAATAAATTGATTTTATTTGTTTTGGTGTGATGTGATGCTATTTGACATGAAGAAGTGTGAATTTATTTGGAATGTATGATTTGTGTTTTTCACTACTGGAGGTAATGTGATATAATTTTACTTGATAGAATATGAAGTGTTTTCATATGAAATGATGCGTGGGATTGTTGTTATAATGTTATTATAATAATTTTTCAAGTTATTTTTTTCGAAAACTATTGCTAATGTTATTCTCACATGAAACCCATGTTCTCTTGTTATTCTAACAAGACCTTCTCTAACGCTATCTGATTTATTTTCATTTCTAGGTAATTAACCATAGTGATATTATTCTGTGTGTTAAAACTGCCTCTGCAGTCCGGACTATGCTTCAACCAAAATCTTAATATAACGAACGACTCAAGCAATACCCCAAAATTAATTCAATTAACAGCTCCAAAAACTTTAACCAAATAACTACAAATACCTTAACCCACCCACAATGGCCTACTCATAAAGCTTTTTAAAAAAAATGTTTCTTCAGCATTTCATTTTCCACATCATTGCATTCGCTCGTTTCATTTGATTAGCTTGTTCAATTGTGATTTTCATAGAATTTTTTTTTTTTACCTAAACCATAAAATTAATGTTAAATTTCTACTCACGTATGTTTGTATCTTTCTGCTTTGTTGTAAAGTTGGCTTGTAGATTGACTGTAAGCTTGTTGCTACATAGCCGAGGCAAACGCTGCGGGTAATCGTTTAGAGTTGGTTTTTCTGTATTACGAGAATATAAGTTTGTATGTGTTGTTGTACTTATTTTTACTACATTGGGGGTCATGGAAATTGTCTAAGGTTAGTGTGGTCTCAGCTGGAACTCACACCGATAGTTCATGGCGTTTATACGAGACTTGCAGGTTAGGCGGGACATGCATATTACAATTTATGTGTATATCTTTTTCTGTTTAAACATATATTAATTGAGTTATGTGATGTGCATCATACGACTTATTCACGTTGATTAGCTTTGCACAAAAGGCTTCAATGCTCACAAAATCAGTGCTTTTTTCAATTAAACCGCATCATAACCAAATGAAAGAATTCGTGTGAAAACTAAAACCATTGCCAGCTAAGTTATGTCATATCGTTAATTTGTTGTTGTTGTATGTAGAAACATACGCTTCTTTCAGATGTGGATCATTGGTGAGTAAATCTATAAAAAATTGTATAAATCGAAACCAAAAAAATGATGACCCTATTCCAAAAAAAGCTCCCAACTAAAAATTTGTGTTAATAACGCCCTATTTCAAAATTTGACTTAAGAAAGCCCTATCTTAAAATAAGTTTTAAAAACTTAAACTGGACACACTTTTAACCGTTTAGTTCCTGCTGAAAACTTTCCTTGTATCATAGGGAACATCCCGAATACAGAATCGTTGAAATCGGCTTAGCCATTCTCGAGCCAGTTTTTTAAGGTTTCAACCCTAATATTTCTACTAAAAATTATCCTGGTTTCGTTCGAAAAAAGAATCATTGAAATCGGTTAAACTGTTATCTTATTCTCAAGAATATTGTAAAAGGTGGCAACTCTAATTTTTTTGCTGGAAACAATTCGAACTAGTAAGGAAATCTAAGTTCGGGTAAACCGAACATTAAATACCCAGCAGTAGTTTTAATATGATTTTCGAAATATTCCATTTCGGAAGTGGGCATGGTTGGGAAGCGATTTCGTCCAATTACATCTGATATACTCCCTATTATGCTAGTATACCTTGTACCAATTTCATCGTTCTACCGTAATCAGTTTAAAAGTTATGACCAGTGAAATTTCCAAATATGCCTCTCTGAAAAGTGGGCGGTGCCATGCCTACTTTTAAAAATTTATCAAAAAACCATAATAGACTGACTAGGGGGTTCATCCTACCAAACTATATCATTTTAGCCATTTGCCTTACCGAATTATGTCAATTAAGGTGATTTTCGAAGTTTTCGATATCGAAAGTGGGCGTGGTTGAAATGAGATTTTATCCAATTTCATCAGGTATACTTCCAACGATACTAGTATGTTATGTGCCAAATTTCATCGTTCTACCCTAATCAGTTAAAAGTTACGACCAGTCGGTGCCAGGCCCACTTTAAAAAATGTATGGAAAAATCATAAGAGAATGGACTCACTTATAAAATTATATCATTTTAGCCATTTCAGCTACCGAGATATGTCAATTTATGTGATTTCCGAAATGGTCGATATCGAAAAAGGGGTCGCGGTTATCAACCGATTTCGCCCATTTTCAATAGCAACCTACCTTGGCAAGAAATTAACCTGTATACAAAATTTCATTCAAAAATCTTTTTTCCAACCTAAGAACTTTCATATATGGAACTCTATGTCTATCTATCTAGTAGTAGATTACCCAACTCTCTTTTCACAATGTTCCTAAAAGGAACACTTTGGTGCTGCTGAGTACTTTTTTTAGATCATGCGGAACTAGTTTCGGTAGCTTTCGATTCACCCTTGGTTTTATTGATTCCATTGGGCCCGGTTTTGGTTTCTTTAGAAATGACCGTTAATGGACCAGCAGTTCTCACAAGTGCTTGATGTAGCTTCGAAGAATTCTCCAGGTTTCCTCTTCCAGGAATGCTCCCGACTGCATGTCATTTGGTTCCTCATACGCCCTGGCAAACGTTTCTCGTGTAGGATTTTTTTCTGAGGGAGCTATTTCATTTATCAGTACAAGTTGTTATTAATAGAAATATACTAATAGAGCACGGTAAGGGGTAACCCGTAAGAAAAATTGATTCCTGCAGACAAAAAAAATTCCATGTACTCGATGTTCAAAAGGAGGTATTTTTCCCTTCGAGCAATTGAATGTATTCAATTCCTTTTGTGAGGGGCAACGAAATATATTACTTTTCCAATTATTTCTAATTGAGAACTGAATGTAATATACATATATACTAGGGTGATTCAAATAAAAAAAAAATTGTTTTTTTTCGGTCCTACCCCCCGAAACTTTGGGTATTGACTAGAAAATAAGCCTTGCAAAAAATTAACGCTCTAACTTAACCTCTCTAAAATAGCCTCCCCATTTTTTTCGCCCTTTCCCATATATTTTGTATGGGGAAAAATGGTTTTTTTTTTTAAGTGAATTTTCTTTCTTAAATATTTTTACATACTCTTAAAGTTGAAGCTTTGAAGCTTCCATAATGGTAAGCCATGTGCGATTATCTTAACTATTAAAAAAATTACAGCCATTCAAAGATTACTAGATTTTATGCGTGTTACTGTGTATGTGTGTGCAATAGTACAAAACTCAGCTATTTTCAAATGGCTGTAATTATCTTAATATTAAAAATATTTTCAAAAGAGTTTCAAAAATTAAAAGAAAATTCACTTTGAAAAAAATGCCTTTTTTCCCCATACAATGGAAAAAAATAGCCACCCTCAAGGGTTAAGTAAGAACGCTAATTTTTTGCAAGTCTGGCGACCGCCGTGGTGTAGCAGTTAAGTATTCGGCCTTCTACACCAAGTCGTGGCGGTTCGATGCCCGGCAAGAGTAACATCAAAAATTATTAAGAAAAACAATTTT
Source organism: Campiglossa producta (assembly GCA_964058755.1). Taxonomy (NCBI): domain Eukaryota; kingdom Metazoa; phylum Arthropoda; class Insecta; order Diptera; family Tephritidae; genus Campiglossa; species Campiglossa producta. The sequence continues at coordinate 104,084,378 of CAXKVI010000003.1, forward strand.
TCTAAACGGGGTCGCCCCTCGGCAGTAGTTTGGCAAACTCTCCGGGTGTATTTCTGCCATGAGAAGCTTCTCAGCAAAAAAAATTCATTTGCTTTGCAAGTGCCGTTCGGAGTCGGCAAAAAACTGTAGGTCCCGCCAACTTGTAGGAAAACTTAAAAGCAACACACAACAAGTTGGAAAGAGAAGCTCGGCTAAAAATCTCGTTAGAGGTTATGATAACCTCATGGTATTTCGCCGCCATTAGTTTTTTTTTTTGTTTTTTGTATTTTTTTTTTCTCTCTTATCAATACCTAACTTTTTAGGGGGTAAGACCAAGGCGACATTTTTTTGAATCACCCTAATGCATACATTAGGGTGGTCCTTATAATCAAATGCAGTATTTTTCCCAGTCTCACCCCTAGTTCGGTTTCACCACGGTCAACTATATCGCACAAAAATGTGTATCCCGATTGGAGATGGTTTAGGCGTGTCGCAGTGTGGTCAAAGTTCACATTACTCTATGGAGATTTATAAAATAAAAGTGATTTTCCTTTTTATCTAATACTCGACATCGATAGTACTATCGTCGGAAATATCACATGCAAAAACTAGCACCGATTGGAAACGTGTCGCAGAGGGGTTAAAGTTCAGACTATCCCATGGAGACTCAAAAAATAAAAATTATTCTTTGGAATCGATTGGAAACACCTAAGGCGTGTCGCGGGGGGGTCAAAGTTCAGGGCGAAGATATCACTCACAAATTTTTGTCCCGATTGGAGATAGTTTAGGCGTGTCGCAGGGGGGTCAAAGTTTAGGCCACTCCCTGTGAGTGATATCTTCGGCTAAATTGCTATTGATTTAGAGATTGAGCCTTCGAAAATCTGATACAAAAAATTACCACCCTAATATATATATATAAAATTGAAGGGGGTTTTGTGTAACGAATTGGCTGGAAAACTACTTAACGGATTTTTCCCACATTTTCACAGTTTATTCCTTGGATAAGTCCTCTCAAGAAAGGATATACTTTTTTCGCTAGATGGCGCGGAACTCGCTGTATTTACAAAATCCGTGTTAATTTATGGCCCGATTTAATTCATATTTGGCACGTATGTTTGGTATTGATGACACTGGAGTCGAGATATTGAGAAAATCCGTACCTACTTATGGTTCTGCTAGTTTGATCACTAAAGCTATGATTATTATCCAACTCTTACTATATAAAGGGTAGCGCAAATACAGATACCAAATTGTCAGTCAAAAAAAGAGAGACTGGGACTCCAAATTTATATAGTTGGAAGTCCCTTTCAACACTTATCCAGCTGTGATTTATGTAGCGGGTTTTTATTTCTCATATTAGAGAGCAACATCACAGTCATACACATGAGTTTATTTCCAAACTCAAAGCTTCATTTATGCACAAATTCTTTCACGCGAACTTAACATTCATCTATACATAATATTGGACGAATCCGAAATGAGTTGCAAAGAAGCATCCAGCTCAAACCAGTTTTGAACTTTCAAAATAGGTTGGAGGGCACTCAGAAAAAAGCATTTCCTGGAAACAACAAACCAATTTCAATTTACTTAAGATAAGAAAAAATATCCTTAATTTAAAGACTTTTTTCCTCATTTTAAGGTTGACCTTAACTTTAAGAATTCAATTTCCTCATTACAAGTAATAATTTCCTCAATACAAGTAAAATTTTCCTCAATACAAGTAAAAATTTTCCCAAAACAAGTGAAAGTTTCCTCAATACAAGTAATAATTTCCTTAATACCAGTAAAAATTTCCTCAATACAAGTAATAATTTCCTCAATACAAGTAAAAATTTCGTCAATACAAGTAATAATTCCCTCAATACAAGTAATAATTTCCTCAATACAAGTAAAAATTTCCTCAATACAAGTAATAATTTCCTTAATACATTCAATCCAACAGCGATGGTACTGTTACTACTGTCATAGAACCCAGCTGTAAATGGACACCGACAAACATACTAAGTACTGGATGGTATAATGGTTGAGATCCGCGTTCAGTAGTCAATGCAGTCAAAGCTCGATTCTCGGTGAAGGCAATAAGGCAAAGTGAGAAAGTGTGGTGTCATTTAGAACAAAGCTGAAATTACACGCTTTCAAGACACGTGAGTTCGATTCTCGGTGAATATAAGAACTCTGAAAAATATTTTTTTTTACTTTGTTATAAAAAAATTTAAAAAAAAAACGATATTGCTACACCGAGAATCGAACTCACAACATCTTAATTTCCTCAATATAAGTAAGAGATTTCCTGCTTAAAAGTAACATTTTCCTAAGAACAAATAAATAAGTGCTCAAAGTAAGGTTTCCTTAAACTGGGTAAAATATTTTACTTATGTTAAGGAAACCATGTCTTTGGAACCAAATAAGGGACATTTTTCCTTGAAATAAGGGATTTTTTACTTGCGATAAGAAAACTTTTTCTGGGTGTGATCCCTTTAGTGTGAGCATGTGCTATAAAGAGAATATTTGTGCCTTTTCATACCTGAATGGGTTGTGGCGCACATATCCGGCCCCTACAGAAGCTATCGCAAGTCTACTTTCAATAGCTATAAGTTTGCTAAACATATTAAAATTGACTTATTCCAATTATATTTATAACGGACTAGCTGGGATCAATTATAGCTAACTGTAGACGAAAGGCATTGATCGCGGACCACTCACTTTTGAGACCATTCAAAAAATTTTCTGCAGACATAGTTTATATGAAAAAAGTATGTAGTTATGTAGATGACTGTAGGCATTACGAATGACATGAATGAATTGCCAAATTTCCGTTTGAATTTTCGGACAAATTGTTAGAACTAGAACAAGAATAACACGAATGATAAAAAAATATTAGTAAATATTTACTTTCATACATTACACAAGTATATAGATATTTAAGTGGTGAAAAAGGCACTATTACTGAGCCTCAAACTAAAAACACAAATGGAAAACAAAAGTCCTCCATGATATGTCGCCAAAAGTGTGTGTCCAGCTGTGGGTGGCGGCCTAAAAGTATGGCGTGTCTGTTGTTTGGACACATGTAAACATGAAATGTTTAATTGTAAACATTCCAATGTGTGTATTGGTTGTTGGCATGTGTACAGTAGAACAACAACAACAGCAACAACAAGAATTATATCATGACTGCATTAGAGCCAAAGTCAATGCGAGTCAAATATAAACAATGTGACAACAAACTGAAAGGTGAAAAAAATTGAATCCACAGTGACAGCAGCAATTTCAATTGCATGCAAACAGTAGTCTCACATACATACATATTTGCAGGCGTATTTGCAAGCCGTAACTTCAGCCCCAGAAGCTACAAAAAATTTTTTGAAGTAGTAGCGCTTGTGGTTAGCGCTTATCATTTCATGTTTGAAGGTTGACCACTTCTCTTGAACTGACCCCGCAATTGTGTGCTGTGACGCCACAGCAATCGGTACCACGAAATAAATCCCAAATGAAATAAGTCCCAATGAAATAAATCCCACCAAAAAATTAAATAAGTCCCAACTTTAAGAAATGAAACAACTCCCAAAGGAGGAAATGAAATAAGTCCAAATATTTGGTAGTTATTTCATAATGAGGCCCCAGTTTCAAAAAAAAAAAAAAAATAACTCCCAAATGAAATAAGTCCCAAGAAAAATGAAATAACTCCCAATTCAAGTGCTTATTTATTCAGTAGATATACATATATATATTGCGGGGCAACGCGGCGGTACCGGCGTTCCGGCGTGCGGCCCGCGCCGCGCCGCGCCCCTTCCCCCTCCAACTCTTTTTTTCCTGCCTGCCTTTTATAATATCTACATATAATAAAATTGTAAATTTCTGTCAGTCTGTATGTATCTCTAAGTTATCGGCCAATATTTGGACCAGTCCTTTTCTACCTTTTGGCGATCAAAATCAACTGTTTAAAACACCCCAGCGGTAAAATTGAAAATGTGTCATCGATCAAAATCCTTTTTATTGATGTTGTCCAAAGTTATTGAAAATATGTTCTTTTTGGAACATATTGACACAACAATATCAGTTTCGATGTAATAAAACTGTTGTTTGTTTTGCTAAAATCTTACCTTACAACAGTTATAGAAACAGTTACAAAAACGTGAAAGCTTAATAAATTGCAATTTTAAGAGAAATGAGTCCCAATGAAAATGAAATAAATCCCAATGGTAAAAAATAATAAATTGTAGTTTTAAGAGAAATGGAATAAGTCCCAACAAATATGAAATAAGACCCAATGCTGGAAAATCAAATAATTCCCAACATAATTTTATGAAATAAGTCCCAACGCATTGGGAGTTATTTCATTATGAAATAAGTCCCAATTTGTATGGAAAATATTTGGGACTTATTTCATTTTTTTTTTTTGGGACTTATTTCATTTGGGATTTATTTCGTGGTACCACAGCAATCACATCAACGCCAGCCCGTGACCAAAGACAAGCATTCGTAATCAAATGTGGTATTTATGTTTGATTCTATGGGGATAGCGAGGCGAGATTAGAATTTATATAGTTTCAGGTTTGATATGCGTATATAAGTTACAATACCCAGTTGCGCTAGCTATGGTATGCAGCGAAGCTGTAAGCCGAAGCAACTCCATCGTATGAAGTTATTTTTCTGATCTACGAGACCCAGCAGACGTTGTCTCGCCATCTTTCCTACAGAACAATTGTAGTTTGCCCCATCCTGATCTACTGATTCCTTTGATCCTGAACCACTTTATATGTATATCGTTTTCTTCTTCCTCTTTCTGTCGACCTCTTGTTCTTTCGCTGTCTATACCCATACCTTCTTCTTTCCTGTCTACTATACCCAGTTGCGGTAAATATGCTATGCCGCCAAACTGTATGCCGAAGCAACGCCATCAAATTAAGTAATATCGCCCCTGCGGGCTAGGGTCTTAGAATATGCCCGAGGTGGCATACCGGTCGTAAGAGGCGACTAATATGCAGATAGGTAATAACGTCCTAACTCGATGGTTGATATAACAACAACAACAACATTTATTGAATAGTAATATATATTTATGATCTACCAGACGCATCAGACCTTATCCTGGCCATCAGTGTAATTGTACTTAATTCCTCTTGATCTCCTGATTCTTTGGACCCTCCACCTATATCCATCTCTTATTCTTTTTCGTCGTTCTTCATCTTTTCTATCTCATACCTCTTTACTCTTCTTCTCCATCTTTCCCTGACTCGACCTCTACTTTTGCTGCTGCCATCTTCTTACTAATTTTCATTTCTTTCTTCGACATCCTATCCCTCTCCCTTCTCTCATCATAATATTATAGGCTGATGAACTCTTGATAATGTTATGACAGCCATAACACTTAGGTTGAGCCTAGTCTTTTTCGAAATAATATTGTTGCGACGAAGATCTTTTATGCATTAGGATTGTGTTTCAATTCTCTTGAAGCGGGCGAAATGCGCAATACATCGTCCTATCGCCGATTACCATGGCTAAATGAGCCATCGGCCTTCGCATATCGCCTTCAACATACTATGAATCAGAAAGAACGATTTACCATGCAAGAGGTAACATCGTTCCAGTGCTTTATCAGCTCACTCGTGACTCATATGCTCAGGAGTCCCCTATATAATTGACCAGCGACATCGCGAATTCTTTACAGCCTGCAACGTACGGTTCACAAAAACCTAATTGCCTCGAGAACTCGAAGCGACAGTTAACCGAGAGCCTTTAAAGTAGATCCACGCGAATCGGTTGTCTATTAGTGTCTCCAATGGTGTGTCGGCCCATCTTCAACAGTCTGTTTAGCATCTTGTCTTCTACATTGAGCAGACGATGGCCGCTGTAGAGGAGATGCGCAACTTGGTATATGGCTCATGTTTTTATAACAGTTTTTTGAATTGTGTCTGGTTTTTTTACTACAACCAGTATTATTTAAGACCTAACCTGATAGAACTAAACAATTGTCATGCTCAAAAGCATCAAAGGTTACGGAAACAGTCCAGTGCGCAAAGCCATGGTTAATCAAACCATACCATGGCGAATCAACAACTTAACTGGAACGAGTTCGCAAAAACATATAATATACAAAAAAAATACACAAATTAACTGGGTAATGAGCAGGGACCGAAACGGTGCTTTCGATTGAAAATATCAACAAATGTTAGAGAAAGGCTAAGAAATCTATTTATTTAATACCGTATATAACCCAAAACTTACTTCATTCCACAACCAATATTAAACTAAACTCAACACTTTCTTACAAATGATGAGAGTTGCCAACAAAGGGGCGATTGAACTAGGGATAACAGATCCACTACTAGAACGGCCTATTGTGATGAAGAGGGTGTGAATTTCCACCACCTGCACCTGTTTGTTCGTGCATTTTCGGTAGTGAACTGTCAACCAATCACAAGGCTTCCTTCCTTTTCAACCAATCAGAAGTCTTCCTTCTAACCCATCCATCAAGCTCTTCTAACGGAAGCCCCAGGAAACGAGCAGTTTCAAAAGGGTTGGACCAAAGCGAAAGGGGTGTTAGAAGAGTAGGTTCAATTGAACAGTTAAAGAGATGTAAAGTTTCATGGGGGAACATTCCACATGCAGGGCAGACCTTGAAAAAAATTTCGACTCAAGGGTTTATCCGCGGTCCCTGTAATTGGTCGATGGTGATCAAGCACTTTTCAAATTTAGTTATTATTTTGTTTTTGTTTTCCTTATTCAAACTGCTACTCATTTAACATGCTGTAAGCATACCTTCCGGTGTTACGAGGAAATCATTTAGTCGCAATAGATTTTACAGACAACTAATGGGCTGAGGAAGTGAAGGCGTGTTTTGGCAAGGCCGGAAACCACAGCAACAAATACGCGGTTCGGTTCAGTGATCCGATTCACATAAGAAACAAATTTAAAATTACCCTATCCTACTATGGTCTTGAGAATTATGGGCACTGCATTGACTGGCCTTTTGCTAGTCGCAATAAAACAATTTCCTCTATGGGCCGGTGAATCGGGGCACGAATTCATCGACATTGAAAGAAGGGCTGACGGGGTAGTGTCAAAAACTTACCAAGGGGCTATTAAGAGTCTGAGCTCAAATGTGTGTGAATGAGCTACCCGTTCCCTCCATGGGATCAACTTTTTCATAACAATCATAATCGTGGCCCCGGAGCCTACCAATGTCCTGGGTAACTTTAAAACTGATTTCGTACTTGTGAACCGAACGTGGCAGGCTGTACATAGATAATCCATGGCTCCGCAGGAGTCTTTTATACAAACTTAAAGAGTAACGATTGGAAAGAAAATTTAAAATTTCCGGCCACGTCCACATCTATTCGTCTTCAGAACTCACAAATGTATTTCAGCTTGGGATCTATGCTGTCCAGGAAGCATGCAAGATTTTACTATGTGAAGACATCATTGGTTATATAATAGTCGCTTTCTTCGGCAGTCAGACGACTTTTAGTTAGTTAGTTGCCGCAGCCGCAGTAGAATGAAATGTTCCTCGAAAACTCGGCGTCTTAAGCCACTAGGAATTCACTACTATTAAGTCAAGGGAGCTCTAGGATGGGAATACCGAAATAAACAGGAAACATTTGTCAGTTTTCTTCGGCATTTTCCATTTCACACTGCACACAGTTCAAATAAAACCCCAATAAGGTACTGGTTCGTTTCAAACCGCTTCTGATTTTAAAGTGATGGCCAGCCTTGTTTTTGAGCTGTCTTTCAAATGCGGAAAACCTCATAAATTGATACAGTAGCAGCTTATTATTACAAACATTAAAACGCTGTTGCATACATACATTCAACACATAGGTACTTGACTACATTGAAATAGTTTGTCCCACAGAGTTGGGTGACCAAAAACAAACATAACTAGTTAGCGGTCATTAAATTCGATTACTATAGCATGGATATGGCATGGATATATGACGGTGCATATATCATATCTTGAATATTAAATTAACTAAAATTTTATTTTGTCCGCTTTGTTTACATTTTTTTTTAATGAAAACTTTGAATTAAACCCTAACGATTTGATTAAATTTTAACGGCGAAAGGTTAAATACATTTTAGTGAACTTTTGCGTTCTTCTACGACTTCTTCCTTCTTGTTTATCTACTTTTTGACAATTATTTAACTTAATTATGTGCATTTATTAGTAGTGTTGGGCAGTACTTTTGAGTATTTACTAGTTTGGTTTCGATACTTTCAAGTATCGGGTACTTTTAAAAGTAACGGGTACTTTGTGTCAAGTTCTGCTGGTAGCAATATATTTTACAATATCTGGTAATTCATCATTTACCTATGTAATTTAATTATATCACTCGTTACGGTACACGTTTAAAAAAAAAAAAAAAAAATCCATATCTATTCAGTGTACAGAATTCGGAAATTTCGACAAGTAACTAAGTAGTTTGTGATAGTACTTTCATTCTGCTGACAAAAAATTTAACAATTGAGTACTTTTTACATACCGAGTACATTTTCTGTACAGAGTACATTTTAGGCATTGAGTACTTTTCTATACTGAGTACATCTTCGGTATTGGTACTTCTTATGTACTAAGTACTTGTTAGACACTGAGTACATTTCGTGTATTGAATAGTATCGATACTTTTCAGCATCGAGTACTGAGTAGGTACTTTTGGAAGCGATATTGCCCAACACTATTTATTAGCGGTCAACGTGTTCGGTTACAAGTTTTTTTTGGCGATTTGTAGGATTTATTTTGACTGGACAAATACATAAACACTTGTTGACGCATTTTATAGCAATGACAAAATTGATTTTAATATATAGGAGTATATTAATCACAATTTGGCAGATCTGGTAACGCCCTAAGAATTAAAGCGTACTTCCTACATTGGTTTTGACATTTGGAACAATTTACATGGGTGCCACCCATCTTAATTTGTTTAAATATTGAACAAGACATGCCAATATGGGTATCAATGAAAGGTATTTTCTGCCGTTTACCAATGAAGATATTTTCAAACAGGGTTGCCACATATTTTATTTATTCCTTCGTATATTAACCAATATCTTGGGAACCAGTTTTGTAATTTTTCCTGCCATTTTAAAAATATTATCAACATAACTTTCGAAAAAAATGTTGGCCCAGTCTAATGTACAAGTGCAGGTACAGATGTACATATGTATGTTGGAAAATAACTTAGAAAGGCCTTTAAAAATAACCTACAAGGCATAAATCAAATTATACAGGATTATAATTGAACCTCTCAACTTCACACTTACTTGCGTGTGTAACTTCTTACATATCCAGATTAAGGGCTAAATTCGTCAACTGGACCACCTAAAAATTACATCGCTTCGACTTGAAAGAAGTTTGGTGAAAGTGATCTGCTATGTAAAAAAAATATATCACTAAAGGTCGCGTACAAATATAGGATGGTTACCGAGATATAGCGGTTTGAATCCGCAATATTTTTGTATAAGCCGTTTTTGTTTAAATTAGAAGGCATGTATATTTAAAAAAAAAAAATTATTGAAATATTTTATAAAAAAGAATTTGTATCAGTTTTTTTTTTAATTTGAACATTTTTAATATTTTTTTATTTTAATTTAAAGCTTGATCTTTTTCCTCCAAAATGATACCTTTTTTGCAAAAAAAAAAAATGCGAATTCAAACCGGTATATCTCGGTAACCATCCAATATTCATACGCGACCTTTGGTGATATTTTTTTTCTTACATAGCAGATTACTTTCACCAAATTTCCTTCAAATCGAATTTTTAGATGGTCCGCTTGAGGAATTTTACCCTAATGTAGGTACAAACATTTTTTATAAATCATTCACCTGCTCATAAATATACTAAGAGAGTAGGTAAAGCTAATTAAAATATTAACCCCCGATTACTGTAGGCTATCTAAAGGCGTCACTGTGTCAAATACATACATCATGTCAAAATTGTGAACGTTTATATTTTTGTACATAGTAGGGATGTTGTTAATGTGTATGCGGATAGGGTTCGAAATTTTAGACTGCGGTTTCGATGCCAAGTGTACTAGCTAGCTTTTGTGAAAAGTTTTCGATAGTCATTTGGAATGTATCGAGTAATATAATTAATAATGGTAACGTATTTTTTAAGGATTCACGCACCGTGAATGAGTTTCCCAACACGTAAAAAAAGTCAATACCCTGAAAAAACTTTGGAGAACCCTTACTACTCCAAGAAAATCCAATTCCATATAAAAAAGGTACTCCAATTAACATGGCGATGTCCTAGGATTGGACCACCTAATCCAACTAGGACTTTACATTAAAGTACTCTATGGATTACTAATTGTATACAGGTGGTCCAATCCTAGGACATCGCCATGTTAATTGGAGCACTTTTTTTGTATGAAATTGGACTACTATTGGATATTGCGGCATTGAAATGCTCTACAGAGTATTGCTTAGAGTACTTTGCCATTTTTGCAGGGCAAAAGGCAAGAGGCTGATTTGTTGTAATGACGGTTGTTAAAAGAACTAAGCACAAATCTTACTATTTAAAAAAAAAAAAATCATTCACGACGAGTGAATTCATACAAAATACGGCCATAAAGCTCAAAGTTGTCGTTCCATTTTTTTTCTCTGAACTATTGGTCCCAATATTTGCAACATTCCTAATGCATATATGATATGTTAAATTATACATAACCAAAGTTCAACTTTTTTACAAGTACACCTTAACTTAGATATGTACATACTTGCTAACAAAGAACGGTACGTCATTAAGTACCTATTCATAAGTGTGACAATCAATCTTTTGCACAGACCTGTCGTCGTAATTAACTACTATAAAGCAATGTTGTCCGACAATAAAAATAAAACTATGAATGTGTTGATTTTTATTTATAGGTATGTACTGTATGTAAATAATGCGAAATACCCTTTTACCTTCGCAAATTGCATATTTAGGGGTCTGTTGACCTTTGCAAAGTATCTACATTTAAAAAAATAATCAGGTTGTTGGTGAATGGTTGTTTATTTAATTTATGTAAGAGTTCGTTATTTAAATACGTTAAAATATTTTTTGTTTGAAATTCCACTTTTCTCTAATATTTGCTAGGTAATTTTCTATTTTCCCGATATTCGCAAATATTGGAACTTTAAAACGGTTGTATCTGGCGAGCCTGATACATCATATTTTATTATGAAAAAAGTTCTTTCAAACACCCCATAGTGCTTGGTAAGGACAGTCTTTTAATCATTTGATGATTTTCAAAATAAAATTTCTATGTAGAGCCGACATCTTCAAAACCAATTATATCACCGACCATTTTCTTAACAAACATATGTTCAAATCGAAAACTTCGATAGATGTTTAAGTCAAGTAACGACCTAATATAGTCTTGAAAGCTGGAATAGAACCACTCACGAAGCCAAGAAGCTCTGTCCTCTGTTCACCTCTCATAGAAATTATATTGATTAGGTACCGTAGAGGTACCAATGTTTTCAATACCGGAGCAAACTCATAATTTCTAAATTGCGAGTTAAGAGCATGATACATCGTACCTTGAAGTCTGGAAAAACGTCGGATCATTTGCAGGGGATGGGAAAACACAAAAAATCGCCAGTACAGAAAATGTTCTACTGATCAATCTGATTGGAGTGTATTGGGGTGTGGTTGAATAGTTGGGTAAGCAGCTCCAGCTTTGCGACCTTGCTCAATCCCGACTCTTGCGTCCTCGTTCGTGCTTTCTGAGCAACGTGAACTATATATGCCCGCGGCAGAAAGAGAGAGAGCCCCGGTGGCGCCACTCTGGCATATTTGGTTTAAGGGCTCACCGAGGTCTTTTTCGCAACGTCTGTTCACCACGTGGTGCGGCTGCAAGCGGTTGTCTGTCTTGTAGCAAGCGACTCGCTATATACATAAATGCGTGAATATTTTTTTCAAAACCCTGGAGACGGGTTGTGCGTTGGGTTTGCGACCCGTCACGTAAAAAACTGAATTTCAATGAAAAGAAAAAAACCAAAGCCTCGGATGAGAACACCTTTTAATGTTGACGACCCCACAAAACGATTTAAGGACTATGAGAAGGATATTATGGCATATACCTGGAATGCCCGGACCCTTTACAGGGAAGGTACCGCTGCCCGACTGGTTGATGTCCTTACGATGGACGGGACAAGGAAATAGGGAAAGAGACTTCGCCGCCAAGTACTAGTGTTCACCCCTGTGGATGAACGTCTCGCTGCGATCCGCATGAAGGCGGGGTTTTTCAACATAACATTTATCTGCGCCTATGCGCTGACTGAGGAGAAGGACGACGCAGAGAAGGACTCCTTCTACTATAAACTTAAACAGACCTATGATCGCTGCCCCCAAAATCATATCAAAATCCTGCTAGGCGACTTTAATGTCAAGGTGGGCAAGGAAGAAGTCTTTGGTCCTACAGTTGGAAAATTTTGTCTCCACGATATAACATCCCCCAACGGCACAAGGTTGATTGACTTCGCCGCTGCTCGCAATATGGTCATCAGTAGTACCAGATTCCAGCATAAACGAATACGCCAAGCCACCTGGCTGTCCCCTGATCAAAGAACAAGAAACCAGATTGATCATGTCATGATCGACGGCAGCCACAGCTCCACCGTTCTGGACGTGCGTACCCTACGTGGTCCAAATAACGACTCGGACCATTATCTTGTTTCAGCCAAGCTACGCACCCGCCTCTATGCAGAGAAAAACGTACGCACAGTAGCGGAAGGAAAGTTTGACGTCGAGAAGGTGTGCACGACACAGACAGCTGATAATTTTTCCACTCGACTCTCACACCTGCTATCGGAGAGAAATCCTTGACCTAACGATGTCAGCGACCCCGAAAGAACAAATGGTACGATGAGGAATATAGCACTGCCTCGGATAAAAAGGACGCTGCCTACAGGGAGACGTTGCGAACGGGCGCAACCCGCAGTGTATGGCAACGATATCGTGAGGCGAAGAAGGAAGAGAGGCGCCTTTTCAGAAAAAAGAAACGTGAGGCAGAAAGGCGTGAGTGTGAGGAGCTTGAGATGCTGGCTGACAGGAATGATGCCCGAAAATTCTATGAAAAGATCCGGCGGATGGCGACCTGGTAACCGACGTACAGATTGTACTTAAATTGTGGAGGGAGCACTTCTCCTCACTGCTAAATTGCGAGGGAGACGTCGAACCCGATACCCCAATCCCTGACGATCTAAAAGTCGTCCCACCACCTGACTATGATGAAGTGAGGATAGCTATATCCCGGCTCAAAAACAACAAAGCGCCTGGAAAAGACGGAGTGTTCAAACACGTCGGCGAAGAGCTGGTAAAAATCATGCATCAGCTCTTATGCAGAATATGGTCAGATGGGTACATGCCTCCGGATTGGAATTTAAGTGTGCTCTGCCCAATCCGCACCAACTACCGCGGAATAAGTTTTCTTAATATCGCATATAAGGTTCTTTCTAGCGTATTGTGTGAAAGACTGAAGCCCATCGTAGACAAACTGATTGCACCTTATCAGTGTGGCTTTAGACCACGTAAGTTTACATTGACCAGATTTTCACGATACGCCAAATCCTGGAGAAGACCCATGATAAAAGAATCGACACACACCATCTGTTTGTCGATTTTAAAGTCGCTTTTGACAGCGCTTTGCCAAATGACGTTGAGCAATACCAACAGCTCCGTCAGAATCGAGAAGGACTTCTCTGAGCCATTTTAAACCAAACCAGGCTTCAGACAGGACGACTCTCATTCGTGCGATTTGGGTCTTGCGGTGAACGAGGAGAAGACGAAGTATCTGCTGTCACCAATTCACCGTTGATAGTCCAGCGGATTAAAGCCCAAAGGCTCCGCTGGTGAGGACATGTTATGCGAATGGACAAAGAAGCTCCAGCACAGAAGTTTTTCCTATCGACACCCGAATTCGGCATCATAGGAAGGGAGAGGCCTCGACTGAGATGGAAACAACAAGTTGAGGATGACATTAACTTCCTTGGGGTTTCCAATTGGGGCCAGTTATCGCTAAAAAGGAATGACTGGCGTGCTTTGATACGAAACGGCCAAAATCGCCTAGGCGGTTAAGCGTCAATAAATGACGCAAGCCAAGATTATATCAATCAAAAAGGTCGAAAATTAAAAAATATCAAGACCTGATAGAGATAAAATAAGTACCATACTTAACTTATCTTTACAAGTGCAGGTTGGTTAAATTAAATTTGCATGTTTTGCTATTATTTTTACGTAATAACATGTTATTAGTATGTTATTGCCACAGGCAAGGCTTTTATTTGCATTTTTATCATAGCTACAGAAAAAGTAATTTCAAATCGCCTACATAAAAGTGAACAAACTATTTAAAGCAAAGGGGCAAAGGTGATTGTTCGCAAAATTTTTTCGAACTCCGTATTGGGCAGTTATGGCACGAGCCTTTTTGCATTTAAAATCCAACAAACTTTGTGGGTGTTTTTGTTTAACCTCTTTTGTTATTGTTTACGCAGTCCATTATCGTTGATTTGTTGTCGAACCATTTCCACACCTTCCATTAATGATAAATGAATAATTTGTCAATACTACAAAGTTAGAGAGGCCTTATAAAATATAACAAACAAAATTCAACTGGACCCATGAGCATAATATGAATTCCGTTTCTTAATTCGTCTTTCGATAAAAACTATAAATAATAAATAAAATAAACAAATTTTCACTTGTTAAATATTTTAAGTCAACTTCAAAATTCGCAATGTCATAACGATTGCTAAAACGGCTGATTTCCGATATTTAAAGTTCGTCTTTTCCAAGTATTCTTCTCCCTAAAGAATAGAACTAGAGAATATTATCCGAGGAAATAAAAAAAATCCGGGGAAATTCGGCATTTCCTAAACTTAAAGAAAAATTCTCGACACCAACATCAACTTGCTTAAATGACAAATATCAAACATTATTCCATTATGTTTTAGCTTAATTAGCATTACCCACACACATCAAATGTCAAAAATTTGCCACTAATTGTTAATCAACTTAAACAACATTATAACTGACAGGCCGAGCACCAAACTCTTGGCCAACCGTTCACTGACTTAAATGTGACATTGCATTTTTACAAAAACAAGGCACGAGGGTTATTTAAAATCAAACAGGTGCCAAAAGGGGATGACCCAACGCACACTTGATTTGCTCGCCTTGCTTGCCTAGGCTTACCTTGCTTTCCTTTAAAAGCTTCTATGGCCAAATAGAAGCTTCAAAAGTTGTCAAAAATACAGCGAGGAAGCAAACATATATTTTAGTAGAGTTCAAAAGAATTTTGACATTTCTCTAGGCAAAGCCAGCAAAGCATGCGTGCATTGGACCATCACCTTAAGAGTAGATAGCAATTAACCCCCGAATTCTGTAAGCTGTCTCTAGTCACTAATAGAGACAATAGTCACTAATAGAGACAATAGTCACTAATAGAGACAATTCGTGTTCCAATTCCATGTTGTCCAATTACAAACCTCAAATGACAGATCTCAATTTTGTGACTTGAAATGAGACAAAATTACAGAATTCCAGGGTAAATCACACAATCAGTTACGCGGAAATGCTGAGCAGGCAATTTCTTCCGAACTGCCACAAGCCAGGACGTCCAAAGCGTCATCTTTTGGACACAGACCCGCCACCAAGAAACATAAGGAAACATCTCCGTAAACATTATGACGAGATCCGGCATCATATTCCCTTGCCGTTTGATCTGGCCAATCAAAAGCGGGCTTAAACCGACAACCTACTTATCCGGTTGATACCAAAGATGACTTGATCCGAAACTCTTTCTCTCTTTTTTCATTGTTTACTTAAAAGGGGTACTGATTATGTGCTGCTACTTGGCCGCACTACATAATCGAGGAACATCTGCCAGCAGAAGCAGCGAAAAATCTGGTTACCAGACAAAATATATTGGCAGAAAACAGTGAGTGTGTTTGCTGTGATTTGGGATTTCAGTTAAAAAGACGCTAAGAACGCAATAAATAAGAGTATAAAAGGACAATCACAGATTTTCCGGTGAGCAACGTTTACTTTACATTGGACACTGTTATAAAAAATGACACATTTGGAGCGCTCTCAGAGAGCGCTAAGTTTCGGATCAAGTCATCTTTGGTTGATACCTTTGTCAGATCTCTCTGCATAAACTTCAAAAATGTTTGCCCTAGTCTATTAATTAATTTATTTTTTTTTGTAAACATACCCGGGCGTATGAGTTGGGTTAATCAACTTAAACAACATTATAACTGACAGGCCGAGCACCAAACCAAAGAGAATATATCAACAAGAGCCGTCACTCGTTATAAATGCAAGGAAAAAGATGGATGCCGTTTTCTTTCAGGGTTTCGGTAATTTTGTTTTCCTCAGTTTTGTAAATTCGACAGCTGGTAAATTTTTGTTTCGACTCTTGTGTTATTTCATTTCTCGTCTATTTTCTTTTACACATTTTGTTTTGATTAGACAATAACATATTTATATCGAAATTACCGAAACCCTGAAAGAAAACGGCATCCATCTTTTTCGTTGCTTTCATAACGATTGGTGGCTCTTGTTGATATATCCTCTTTGCTATAGGCTGGTTTTCATTATGTCAAATGGTATCAAATTTCATCGACTTTATCGAAATTTGGTTGCTTTTTTCGAAAACAGTTGTCAAAATTTGACCTAATGAAAACCAGACTTAATGTATCCATAACATTATTGTATTATATTTTTGATATATGTACTTTTGTTCTGTTTTATTTAATATTATTTCTTATTTTGCTTTGTTTTATTTTATGCCATTTTATTTTACTAACTTTTTTATTTTGATGCAGGGCTGAAAACTAACGTTTAATTTATCAAAAAAACAAAAACCTTTTGATTTCGTTTCGTTTATCAATAAAAATTAACGTTTTCAAATTTTTTGAAACTTTTTGGCCGGTGAAGGGGTAAGCAAAAAACAGTGTTTTCCTTTATCCTCCTACGCGTTTCGGTACATTTTGCACCTTCCTCAGGGAGGTCTGAAATTTATTTAAATAACATAAAACAACTTAAGTTAACATACAAAATCACAAACTAATAAATATTGCACTTACATTATAATCAACCATTAATAAAATTCAAATTTGTTCAAGGAAAAAATTGAACGTTATTTTTGAAAACAATAAAAAATTATCAGAACAAATTTCTTTTCGTTATTTATCAAAAAAAAAAAAAAAACAATTGAATATTTGAATGAATTCAATATTATTTCGGGTCGCAAAAGAGAGGGCGAAATAGTGCGATAATGCTTTGCTGCTGATATAAGCATAAGGCACGTCCCCGCAGCGTTCACAATGCAATTCCTCATCAATAGAACTCCGGTGGAGTTCGGATCGTGCTATTTCAAAAATTCGTTGGAGTTCGGGAATCCACTAACTTTCTGGCAACCTAGGGACATGCCACTTAGCACATAGTACATAGTTTAGATGACATTACATTTTGCAGAAATCAAAATTACGATAGCACTTCATGTACAATGACGCATTTAACGTCGAAGAAAGTGCAAAACCACTTAAAGAATATCTTTCATGATGCTGGGTTTTGCAGGGTCACCGACGATGTGAAGCGGAATCCTCACATAACCCATTTCCATTTGATGTAACGAATAATTAACGAACATGGAGCTGAGCTTCCGTAATGACTTGTTACTCCTTCCTTTTTCAACTAGGTATCTAACCACTGGTAAAACTGACGTATTCAATGATGATGCAAAAAAAAGACAGTTCAAATTTCTATGGAACTTTTAACTTAAACATCAATTTACCGGGCTTAAAGCGCAAGTGGCGCAATTCCACCTTTTATTGAACTGAGATATTAAAGGCTTTGTTCTTCAACTTATAGGGGGAACCTATGATTTCACAAACTAGTTCTGCAAAAACTGTAGGGCCTGCCAACTTGAAGGAAAAAAATCAAAAGCAGCACACTACAAGTTGGAAGAAAAGCTCGGCAAAAACCTCGTTAGAGCAAAGAGAATATATCAACAAGAGCCACCACTTGTTATGAAAGCAACGAACAAGATGGATGCAGTTTTCTTTCAGGGTTTCGGCAAAGAGAATATATCAACAAGAGCCACCACTCGTTATGAAAGCAACGAACAAGATGGATGCCGTTTTCTTTCAGGGTTTCGGTAATTTCGATATAAATATGTTATTGTCTAATCGAAACAAAATGTGTAAAAGAAAATAGACGAGAACTGAAATAACACAAGAGTCGAAACAAAAATTTAGCAGCTGTCGTATTTACAAAACTGAGGAAAACAAAATTACCGAAACCGTGAAAGAAAACGGCATCCATCTTTTTCCTTGCATTTATAACGAGTGACGGCTCTTGTTGATATATTCTCTTTGGTTTCGGTAATTTCGATATAAATATGTTATTGTCTAATCGAAACAAAATGTGTAAAAGAAAATAGACGAGAACTGAAATAACACAAGAGTCGAAACAAAAATTTAGCAGCTACCGTATTTACAAAACTGAGGAAAACAAAATTACCGAAACCCTGAAATAAAACGGCATCCATATTTTTCCTTGCATTTATAACGAGTGACGGCTGTTGTTGATATATTCTCTTTGGTTAGAGGTTATGATAACCTGTGTTGTCATTAGTTAGAGCGTTTTCGACCTTAAAATATTTTATGAATAACTACAGATCAGAACTGCGTTTCTGTAACTCATTTCGATCGATCGTCTCGACTGAAATTGTCGATTTGACGTCATATTGACGTCACACTCATTTTTTTGTTCCTGTAAAAAAATTGAATTTTGTCGATTTATATATTTTCTCACTTGCTTTTGAGGTACTAACAATTTTTTTTTTTTTTTCAATTTCGATCGAGTCAAGTGTGACAACATTAAAATCGAGAATTTTGTAGATTTTTTACGGAAACGGGGTACAGCCCTGAGTGCCGACTTCCAATTCCATTTAGTACTTAATAACTACCAAAAACATTTTTTGTATGCCTTAACTTATTATTTTCCGACCCAACCTAGTGTACATATCTAACCCCTGCGGGTTAGGGGTTTAGAATATGCCCGAGGTAGGCATACCGGTCGTAAGAGGCGACTAATATGCACATAGGTAATTGACGTGCTACTCGATGGTTGATCTACGGATATAATGCCTCTCACCTCTCATTACCCATCTTCTCCTTCCTCATGGATGGAGGGATTCCATGACCTAGAAGGTTCCACTGGTCATACCAAATCGCTACCACGACAGTCGGGCAGTACCGCAAGGGAGTACCGCAGCGTACCGGGGTCATATCCGGCCAAGGACTGTCAACTTCGGCATCACTCCCCAAACCCTTCGGGGAGTGTTTTGTTGTTAACAACAACAACAACAACAACAAGCAAAATGAATTGACGTTAACGAAAAAAAGTTTTTGTTATTTTTTGATATTTTTTGATTTGATCATCAACGAAACAAAATTTGGTACTTGTTTCCTTTAGGGGTCAACTGCTAATAAATTAGCTGAAATTATGTGATGTAGCTCAAAAGACGGGGTTCGGCCTCAGGATCACGAATCCGGAAGCGCTTTTTTAACATTTTGCTTCTCTGTTGTAATTTTATTAGGCAGTCCCTAAAAACGTGCAAAAAAAGTCGCGCCGTGGCGGTAGCTACGGTTATGTCACACATCCGGACTTGGGATGGCGTAGCCCAGGGTTATTCTTTATAAGCGCGGCCGAAGGCCGCCAACTCAAAAAAGTGTTTCGCACATAAATACCATGGATTCCGCCCCAATTTTGGTATAACTTTTTCGGTTTTTTGACCATAACTTTTCACCAAAACAAAAAATTAAAAAACCGCTTCCGGATTCGTGATCCTGAGGCCAAAACCCGTCTTTTGAGCTATCTCCCATAATTTTAGCTAATTTATTAGCAGTTGACCCCTAAAGGAAACAAATTCCAAAAATTTTTTCTGATAATTATTGAAACGAAATATTTTTTTGATTATTTTTTTTTTGATAATTAACAAAACGAAATAATTTCGTTTATATCCCCTACAAGACGGGCTGATATTTTTACTAACACACTCACACTTTAAATTGTCAAAAATACTGACAATTGTCATTTATTGTCATAGATGACTGTCACATGAGGATAAAATGATAATAACAAATGATGTATTTTCAATAACTTTCAAAACTTAGCAGAATTTTGTTTCGATGCTAGGTAATTACTTTGAAATTTAAATTAAATAGAATATTGAAATTGAAAAAAAGCGTATAAAACATGTAAAGCATTTGTAAGTATAAAATAAAACATTTTAATTAACAAGACACATTTTCAAGTTTGCTTTTGTAGGTGTTCGTTGCAAGCAAAACCACGGTGGCCGAAACTGTGACCAGCACAAATTCAATAAGATCGTGATTGGAGAACTTTGTCTCCCGATAAATTCGAGCCCTGCTATTTAACTGGCGGGCAATGTTTGTTCACATTTAGTTTTTAAGGTCTATAGAAAACGAAATGGATGATTATGCGAAGACAATCTACAGAAGAGCAAGATGTGATGCTAAAAATAGCTGATACCCCTATACAAAAAGTGAATCAAATAAAATATTTGGGAGTAATAATAGATGATAGACTGAAGTTTCATGAGCATTTTATATACACGGAGAAAAAAAATATCAAAAAAGATAGGCTTTATGATACGATCACGTAAATACGTTAGTAGACATTACAAAACAATGGTTTATAGATCCATTATAGAACCCCATTTCATATATTGTCCCACGATCCTCTTAACATTGGCATCAACACACATACATAAACTACAAATAAAGCAAAACAAAGTGATGCGATTTATACTCAAAAAACGCTTTGATACTCCAATCTCGGAAATGCTGGAGAATTTGAACTGGCTTAGTGTTAAACAAATCACACCACACTTTGAAATCTATACACAACATGAAGTTAGATAATCTGCCGAACTACATAAAACCGAGTGAGATATAACAACGAGGTGCACCGATATCAAACAAGAAATATGAACAATTTTCATTTGCCTATTGTAAGATCTGAGTTTGATAAAAATAGTATATATTATGAGGGGCTAAGGGCATATAATGAGCTACCAAGTGAGATAAAGGACTGCAATAGTATTACCAATTTTAAAAAATTATTATTTAATTACTGTAAGACTCTACCTTTTAGATAATGTCATTGTGATAATAAAGATATAATCTAAGTCAAAAAGACTGTAATAAATAAATAAATAAATAAATAGCGGGCTACCCACCTGCCAAGAAATGCCTCAAGAAAAAAACGAGCATATATTTCTTGTGCCTGGTCAAGAAATTTTGACGTTTACCAAATTTTCCATTTTTTGCAAATTACTCATATAAAAATGTACAAAATTTGTTTAGCGAGACATGTACTCACCTTTAGCGGGCTACTCACCTGCCAAGAAATGTCAAACTCCATATAAAAAAACGCTCAAGAAACGGCCAAGAACTGTTTTCACACGTCAAATTTTCTTGAGCCAATACTCAGCTCATAAGTGAAAATACAGCACTTTTCGATAGTTGGCAACGCCGGTTTACCTCAAGAAATAAGTAAGCTCATATATATTTCTTGAGGTAAACGTGCAGATCCACGGCAAAGGTGAGTATATATTTCGCTAAACATGTTTTATACATTTTTATAAGAGTAATTTGCCAAAAAATGGAAAATTTGGTAAACGTCAAAATTTCTTGACCAAGCACAAGAAATATATGATCGTTTTTTTCTTGAGGCATTTCTTGGCAGGTGAGTAGCCCGCGGCGTGAATCTGCACTTTTACCTCAAGAAATATATACGAGCTTATTTATTTCTTGAGGTAAACCGGCGTTGCCAACTATCGAAAAGTACTGTATTTTTTCTTATGAACTGAGTATTCGCTCAAGAAAATTTGACGTGTGAAAACGTTTCTTGACCATTTCTTGAGCGTTTTTTTATATGGAGTTTGACATTTCTTGGCAGGTGAGTAGCCCGCTTAATTTATAAATATTGAATTGTATTTTATTTATTTATATAAAGTTTTCAATAAATCTTGAGCTTTTTAATTTGATTTTTGAAAAAACAAAATATTTAAACATTATTTTTACATCAGATTTGAAGGTTTAGACAGTTGTCAGTTGTGATATCATTATGTCAATCATGATGATGTCATCTTTGATCCAAAAATTTAGTGATAGATATATGCTTAATTCAAATTAGTAATGTGTTAGAAAGAGACAAAAACTCACACGGACACAGTTGTTGACATCAACTTTTTCTTATTCCTCGTGTGAAATGATTCAAACGATGATCGTTTAGCTGGCAGCAATGACAATCAAATGTTGTATCAAACGATTGTCATCTGTCTTGTAGGGTCGTTGTGCAGCCCTGCCACAATGTAAAGGAACATACCTAATTCAAATCCAGCTGATAAGTTCATCAAAATTGGCGAAACTGGTGAAAACAAAAATCACTTGGAAAATAATTGGAACACAAATTGCAAATAACACAATTTAAAAGCCTTTATCTAATTAAATATGGAAATTGCGGACACATATTACAGTAAAGATGAATATGTAGAAACGGTAGGTGAAAGATAACATATTTTGTATGTCTAATAAGACATAAATATATTTTTTTGTTTTGTTTCTAGGCTTCCGGTAACAAAGTGAGCAGACAAACAGTTCTATGTGGCTCACAAAATATTGTGCTCAATGGGAAGGTGGTGGTGCAAACTGGTGCCATAATTCGTGGTGATTTAGCAAATGTACGCACGGGGCGCTACTGTGTAATAAGCAAAAATGCCGTCATCCGACCACCATACAAGCAATTTAGCAAAGGTATCGCTTTCTTTCCCATGCACATAGGAGATCATGTATATATTGGCGAGGGTGCGGTGGTATCGGCTAGTTCTATTGGATCATTTGTATATATTGGAAAAAATGCAATAATTGTGAGTATAACAATGGAAGGTGGAATAAGTTTCGTGATGTTTTTTTTTTTTTTTTGGTGAGAGTTAGCTATCGTCTTTGGTCCCCGAACGTTGGGGGGTGTTGCAGATTTAGACATGATTACCTTTTGAAGCTTCGGTACTAGCCCGACTGCACCAAGCAATTTGTTTGATCCTGTCGATTCGTCCGGTTGTGGATTTGCCGGTCTTCTAAAAGCTCACGCCGCTGAAATAGCTTCTGAGCTTCATCACACTCACGGCTTAGCATAGTTTTATCCTGATAAGGGATACCCGTATCCTGCTTGAGATAGTAGTGAATAAGCATATTAGCATCATCACCCTGTCATAAATTATTTATTTAAAAGCCCTAAATTATTAAGCTATTGCATAGATTTTATCGCAGGCCTTGGCGGTGGGAGTGAAATGAAAAAAAATGTTAATGTTGAAAAAGTTCGTAACGGACTTTTTTCAATGTTAAAAGGTTCGTTGTTAGCAACATAATTTGACAAAAATAAAGATAAGCGTTGCCTACATTTAGGCGTATGACGTTGTACTGATGTTAGCAGCAGGCCGATTACATTAAATTGGAGCTGTACACTACATAAAATAGGTTGTTGAATATTTTTAGGCTATACTGTTAACAGGTTAAGGCTGTACTGCTCTAAAGTCATAAATATGCTCATTGAGTTTTCATAAATATTATAATTATCCCTTATCAGGATAAATATATTCCAGGCCATACAGAGAAGAAGTTAAATGAGAAAGGTAATATGAAGTCAAATAGGAGAAGCGGTGCCGGAAACCTATTGTGGTTACCCATTTGGTCTGAGATGCTAAAATTCTCATCGACGCCGTTCTAGGGCTTAACGAAATCGTTCCGGAACGAGCCAGTGATTATAAAGCTCTGCCAATATCTGTGCTTCTCATTCTAAATAGAATTGGGCGCCTCTCTATCGTCATCCAGCATTGACCTAGTCAGTGATCAAATTCAAAATATTATTGTATTTCAGTCATTAGTACTAATCTTTCATTATATGTATTCTTTTCGTTTCTCACAGGGTCGCCGTTGTGCATTGAAGGACTGCTGTATCATAGAGGATGGCGCAGTTTTACCACCAGAGACCACAGTCGCTAGCTACATGCGCTACACGGCAAAAGGTACCATAGAAGGCGGTCAGGGTAATCCAAATTTTGTGCCTGCGGCTATGCAAGATCAAATGGTCGAATATACAAAATCATACTACGATCATTTCTTACGCAACCCATCAGCTGCCTGAACATTAAACATTTATTTTAATTTACTAAATAGTAATCAAAATTGTATGCATACCATGTAGAAATTATGTTCTAAAATTATATTAAATAATTCTTATAAAGAAACATCAAAAACTGAAATGCTAGTGTCCCATATCCGTGAATTCATATGACCAACTTCAACAATTTGTTTGCACTTTAGTCAATTAAACCAGTTTCAATTTGATAGGCTTGATGTCCCATTTCAAATACGGGATATGTCTGGCCAGTGCGTCGTGCCACCAACTCTGCTGGTTCCTCGGAATTGTTCAAAGCCATTGCATCAATATTTTCATTCAAAAGCAGGACTACTGCAGTATTGCGACAATTGGAAACAGTGGCAGCTATATGCAACGGTGTTTGATCGCCTTCTGACTTAGCATTTACGTCGGAACCATGCTGCAACAATAGTGCAGCACAATCTGCATTACTCCATTTGCATGCCGAATGCAATGGCGTCCAACCTAGTTTTGTGCGTGCATTCGGATCTGCTTTGTACTGTAGCAGCAACTTGGCTATATCGACGTAGTTATTGTAGCAAGCCCGATGTAATGGTGTGTAACCATCATCGTCGACAGCAGCGACCGTTTTCGGGTCCAATTGCAATATTTTACGTACTTCATCTATTTTGTTCTCGTTTACCGCCCACAAAATCATACGCTCCAAGCTGGCTGTTATTTATAAATGAATGAAAAATTGTTTAAGATCCATGATTCTTGTGATTGAATCATGTTTAAGGTCGCTTAAAACAACACATCACCTACCTTGTGGATTTTTATCTTCTTGAATCAATTCATCGGCATCGTCATCCCAGCCACTAACGAACATGCCTGTGGGCACTTTAGCATGGCGCAACTTTTCAATTTGGGATTGCTCTTCGTCGGAGTTGTAGTCACCCATTTTTTAAGTCCTAAATACTTTTCTAGAAATTTTATGTATCGATAACTGTATGAGTTTTTTTTGGCAATACAATACAACAGTTACAAGTTGTACATACACAAAACCAGAACATATGTTTGGTGAAAAAGAAAGCGACAAGGAATTGGAAGAATCGCAGAGAACGTCAAATACGTTCTCTGGTAACATCAAATTTACAGGGTACGAAAATAAACTGTGCAAAATACATTTCATCGAGTAGCATGCCATTTAAGTTTTGTACAGTTTATTACTTTTTGGAAACGTTTGCTTTTTGTTTGTGACAATTCCAATAAGGAAAAATTTATAAAAACATACGTTTCAAATGATTGAAGAAATATATTAGTGTTTGAATGTATGTTCATAGAGAACAAAATGTTTTTTTAGTTTTGGATGTAATTTTCAAAAAATGTATTTTACAGTTTTCAAAGTGAACTCAGCTTTTTGGTTTTGTTTTTATTGAACTATGATAGTAATAAACAAAAGGAAATAGTACTGTACAATAAAGTTTATTTTTGTACACTGCAAATTTATGTAAGAAAAACCCCAATTGCTTTTTCTCAATTATTCAGAAATTTTAACTTATGGTTTGATTTTATAAAACGAAACGCGACGCGAAGAGTCACGTTCACCCAAGTGAAACCCAATTCGTAGTTTATAAATCACTTCGTGACTGTC
Organism: Campiglossa producta; assembly: GCA_964058755.1. Taxonomy (NCBI): domain Eukaryota; kingdom Metazoa; phylum Arthropoda; class Insecta; order Diptera; family Tephritidae; genus Campiglossa; species Campiglossa producta. The sequence continues at coordinate 104,110,193 of CAXKVI010000003.1, forward strand.
AGTGACTATGGGTGAATATGAGTACGTTTCATACGTTTTTTCGTAACATATAAGAACGCGAACTGACGCAAACAGTCATTTTAGCTCTCAAACTAAACACTTGCTTTTGGCCGCGTTTGCTGGAATCACTTTATTTATTTCTTATATTTTTTTAGCAATTTAAAAAAAAATTAACAAACCAAAAGGAAAATAATTTGAGGCATGGGTAATTTGATGATAACACAGCGTATGTGAAAAAAACACCACAATTACGACAGAATTGAATTTTTTTTCGAAAAATGTCCTGAGACAAAGTTGTAGATCAGAAAATTCTCTACAAAAATTATCGTTTTAACACATTCTAGGTGTTCAGGGAAAATCCTGAAACGTCTATACATGGCATGTATGGTATGCGCATGAAATAAGTAGAGCTAAAGCCTCAACTACATAAAGCTTTGTTAACCTCGCCTGACATTTGTTACCTCAAAACTTTGCGTCCAACTTCAGAGGTATGCTACAATGAATGCCTTGACGCTTCTCTTTTATACATTTGTTTTCGTTATTTATTTCTTTGCATTCAGAGTGTTTTGGTTAATTTCTTAATTTAATAGAGAATAAATGAATTAATTATTATTTCCACCAACTTTTTATTCTTTAATTAAAGCAAAGTCATCAACATCTGATTGTCAAAGCGAGCAAAGCAAGCAAAATTTGAGAGTTTGCCAAATTTTAACCTTGCTTCAACTTTGAGGTCTCCAATTTGCCATGCTTCGTTCAAATACGTATACTGAACTTTTCTGTCAAATTCAAAGTTTGAGGTAAAGCCAAAATAATGTTTTATGTAACTGACCCTTAATGTCACAATCGCGTTATTTCATTATTGGAGACTCATAGGGAAATTCAAGGTCTTCAACTTTGTTTCAGGTAATTTTTAGAAAAAACTTAAAATTTGGACTTTTGACCCGAACAACTTTTTTTAGAACACATGGATCGATTGGTCCAAAGCGGAGATTTCATTTAACCGCGGGCCTACACCATCTATCACATAACACCCTTATATTACAAACAACAATTTGCAAATTGGTTTGCAAATATATATTTACATATATCACATAAAATAATTATGTCTCCTGACATGCTTCAGCGCGCTTTGGCACTCGGTAGCTGCTGAGATGCTGAAGCTTTCCAATTTCATCGAAAACGAAGCGAATAAAAGCCCGAGTTACATAAAACTTTGTTAAACTTTGACAGGTGCGCGCCTCGGCTTTGAGCATTTGCCAAAATCTCGCTTCGCTTTACGTTCCACAAACTTTGTATGAAAGTGGAACCTGCAAAGTTTTATGTAATTGGGGCTAAACAGTCCCAAATGCAAACAAAACACTCAAACACAAACAAACCATCACTATAACACTATTTTCACAAAATTTTATAATTTCTTGCTTTATTATCATTATTCAACAATAAAAATAAGACAAGAGCACTAACACATTTTATTTTATTTTGTGGCTTGTTTACATTTTTGTTTGTGTTCGCTTCGGAATTGCCAACTACCGCGAACGCAGCCCTGTCAAACGCAGTGACTGCGCCGTGATAACGTAACTGGATGAACGCGAAAACTTACGTGCTTATAAATTACGAACTTGCGGGTGATGGTGAACGTGAGTAATCGCGTCGCGTCTAGTCACCGTGATTTAGAAAATCAGGACATTGATTTTTATTAAGCAAGATTAACCCCCGAATTCTGTAAGCTGTCTCTAGTCACTAATAGAGACAATAGTCACTAATAGAGACAATTCGTGTTCCATGATGGTCATGTTCATTTTGTGACTTGAGATTAGACAAAATCACAGAATTCCAGGGTAAAGCGGGCTACTCACCTGCCAAGAAATGTCAAACTCCATATAAAAAAACGCTCAAGAATTGGTCAAGAAATGTTTTCACACGTCAAATTTTCTTGAGCCAATACTCAGCTCATAAGAAAAAATACTACAATTTTCGATGGTTGGCAACGCCGGTTTACCTCAAGAAATAAATAAGCTCGTATATATTTCTTGAGGTAAACGTGCAGATTCGCGGCAAAGGTGATTACATGTCTCGCTAAACATTTTTTGCACATTTTTAAAAAAGTAATTTGCAAAAAAATGGAAAATTTGGTAAACGTCAAAATTTCTTGACCAGGTACAAGAAATATATGCTCGTTTTTTTCTTGACGCATTTCTTGGCAGGTGGGTAGCCCGCTTTATAAATAAAGGTTGAGTGGTTGTATTTTTAGTGTGTTTGCTGTTGTTGTTGACATTTTCTTCCGCTGTCAAATGCGTGTCAAATCGCATTGGTTTGTTTACAAATAAACAGAAGCAAAGCAGAAGTAAATTTACTAACTGATTGCTGGTTGAAAAAAATTAAATTTTATTTTATTATATTATTTTTTTTTGTTGAATAAAATGTAAGATATCTATGCATTGAACCTGATTGAACGCAAAGAAGTTGGACCGCGTATTCGCTAGTCCATTTTTGGTAATATAAGTGAACACCGCTTTAAGGTACGGGTACATCTAGCGACACGACGCGATGCGACCAAATAGTTACCTATTTGATCAACATTGTTGTGTCCCAACGTGTGGCGTGGTGCTGCTGTCGCTAGGTGTACTCTGCTCCATAAGAACACATGCGCCGTGTCGCGTCGCGTAGCGTCGCTAGGTCTACCCTTAGCTTTAAAGTTGTAGGCTTTGCATTAAAAAGCATAAAGCAAACAAATTTTAAAAGGAAACAAGTTTTTTTTAATTGTTATGCGTCCAACTTCTGTTCTTCACCTATTTTTTTGCCAATTTCACACAAAATTTCGAGAAAACCTTCGAAACAAATCCAAATTAAGTTTTTGCCCGACTTTGAATGTTTGAAAAAAAAAAAACATAATGGCTGTTGGCTTTGACACCAATTTGACACCAGGAAGTCAATAAAAATCAGAAAAAAGCAGAAAAAAATGAAACAGCTGTTCATTTGCTGTCACATTTCTTATTTCATGATGGTATTAAGGCATAGGTCGGCAGATTTGTAAATGCAGGTGTGTAAGTGAGAGCGCTTTATGTTGCGCTGTGTTGGTGCGAACCAATTGAGTTGCGCGTCATTCACTTGTTAGACACTGATATATATTTTTTATTTTTAAGCTATTGCATAGATTTTATCGCGGGCTTGGCACCTAAAAAAAAAACCGGAACGGATAATCGAGGTTCGAAAAAAGTTCGAAAAGCCGAATACATAAAATTAGATCTATTTATTGATGTGTAAACATCTTTGCGCTGGGGGCAATAAAGAAAAAGTTACGCGTAAGAGTAAGATGTAAGAGTAAGAGTAAGATGTAAGATTTAAGATGTAAGAGGTATGGGTGTGGGGGTGTAAGATCTAAGATGTAAGAGGTATGGGTGGGGGGGGGAGGGGGAAGGTTTGTAAGATGTAAGATGTGAGAGGTATGGGTGGGGGTGTAAAATGTAAGATGTGAGAGGTATGGGTAGGGGTGTAAGATGTAAGATGTATGGATGGGGGTGTAAGATGTAAGATGTGAGAAGTATGTAAAAGTTGGTCGCCTCCCAGTTGGTGCACGCTGGGTAACGCTAAATGACCTACATAGCCTTCATGGCTAGTTTCTTGTATTGCCGGTTCTACGAAAACGGTACCAGTACTTGTGCTGTACCCATCGTGCCGAAACGACCCGGGCCGTTTTCTTATATCGACCCGGCCAAGAGCAATACACTCGGGGTGACCCTGTCTGACATTTCGGCAGGGCTACACCTCGCTACAACAACAACAACAAGTATGTCATATATTTTGATGTCATATCATATGATGTTATATCATGTGACGTCATATCATATGATGTTATATCATGTGACGTCATATCATATGATGTCATATCATATGATGTCATATCATGTGATGTCATATCATATGATGTCATATCATGTGATGTCATATCATATGATGTCATATCATATGATGTCATATCGTATGATGTCATATCATTTGATGTCATATCATATGATGTCATCATGTGATGTCATATCATATGATGTCATGTCATATGATGTCATATCATATGATGTCATATCACGTGATGTTATATCATATGATGTCATATCATATGATGTCAATCATATGATGTCATATCATATGATGTCAATCATATGATGTCATATCATATGATGTTATATCATATGATGTCATATCATGTGATGTCATATCATATGATGTCAGATCATATGATGTCATATCATATAATGTCAGATCATATGATGTCATATCATATGATGTCATATCATGTGATGTCATATCATGTCATATAAACGTAAAAAATTTGTTTTCTTTCTTTCAAAACCCCCACCGCTGCGTACGGGCCTGGCATAAGTTGATAATATGCAATAGCTTTACCGCGGCAGTCCCCGAGTGCCACACGTCCTTTTTTTTATTTAATTATTCTATACTCATGCAGTATCCCTTTATTATTACCTAAAAATACCTACATATACATAATTTTTTTTTAATTATTATTTATAACATACATACACAGTATTATTTTTTTAATTCATTCTTACTACTCCCGCCAACTTACCTAAAATAGACATATTTTTTGTTTTCTTTTTATTTTATAAAACATATAATTTTACGTACATATACGCATATTTTTAACATTCCCTGAACAAACCAGCGACACCCTCACGCAATGTGGTTTCGCCACTTGCTCAGCGACGACTAACTCATTTGATCAACAAAGAGCACAACGTGTCTGTGTGATGAGCGCAACGTGTCTGTGTGATAAACGCAACCTGTTTGACTGAACTTAAGATCTATGGGGCGCCGACCTATGTATTAAGGCATCGAGTTCGGGGAATCCCGGGCCTCCTGCATATTTTTTTCCTCCCGAAATCCCGGGTTTACATATATTCAAATCCTGGTATTTCGGGATCCAGAGATTTATATAAATGTAACTAGCTGGTGCCCGCGACTTCGCATGCGTATAAGGTAAGAAAATAGTACATTTCCCTTAATAGCCATATTAAGCGTTTTGGTATTAAGAAGGTTGATATATCTCCGGGGTAGCTTAGGTATTGAAATTAATCAAATGGTGTATGACAGCATTCATAAATACCTTTTGTTTGATACCCATAATGTATTAACACATTTTTGTGGAAATATTCGTCGATACCTCCGAAACCTGTCGAGCTATCGAAATTTTTGGTCACCCCTGGTCCACATATTGGGCGATAACCCCAAAACCCGTTGAGATATCGCAAAAAATAATATCTTAAACTTTAAATTGAGCGTCTAGCAACCCAATGATTAAATTCCATTCAGTTACGACCACCAAGATACAGACAGACATGGTCCACATATTGGACGATAACTCCAAAACCGGTTGAGATAAAAGTAATATCTTAAATTTTAAGTTGAGCGTCGAGCAATCCAACGAGTTTCATTCAATTCCATTCTTAACTTTTAGAGTGATACGGCCACAGACATCGACCTGTTACAATTTTATTATATGTAGAGATTACACGTAACTGCTAAAACACATCCAAAAATATCGGGAGAGGTATCAAAAGACTCGTTCTGACTTCGATTTTAATTATCCGGTAGTTTTTGTTTCGGTGAAACGTTAGTTGGCAAAAAAAAAAAAACAATGGCGTGTACGTCTGTGACCACCATTTGATAAATCATTTGGGGTTCCAATTTGAGGTAAACGTTTCTCGCGATCCTCCATCACGTTCTTAAAGGCAATGTGCAAAACTTGATAGACTCCATCCCTTTCCTACTTACTTATTTGCCCGTTCTATAAGTAATGTAATTGTGCTCTTCTACTTTTTCTCTTTGGTTCATGTGTTTCCTTCATCAAAATTGATGTTTGCATGTGCTAAACTTGATCCACTGCATCAGCAAACGGCCCCGGCAATGTGCGCGATTGAATTGAAAAAAAAAAAAAAAAAATCGTTTGAGTGTATCAGTGTCCATTACTCGATTTTCGAAGGGGTATTAAGCGCAGACCAACACCTGGGCCTGGATTCTCTAACTGTGAGTTTTAAAATGTACACTTTTTTCCCATATATTTTAAATAGTGCAATAGTGAAAATTTCAAAACTCACTGTTTAAGTTTACGAAATGGGTAAATTTATAAACTTACCAGATCAGTTAGATGGACGCCCTAGGTCAATTTATGTGTACTTGATATCAAACAAAAACTTTTATTTCGAAATTTCCATCAAACAAAGAATTTTTGACCCTTTTTAATGCATAACTTGCATATCGCACACCAAACTCGACGGAGAAATTTATAAAATTTGTATAACCTTCGTTCCATACAAATTTTGGCAGTTCATTTACACACTTGATAAATTTATATGTCTACTTATATATATGTATATAACGTGTTTATAAGGTTTGGTAAATCCCCCTTATCATCCGTCACTGATTAAACATCTTGGCCCGTAGTCATAATCGAAATAAAATATGATTTTAAGTTAGTTAAAGTTTTTTGACACAACTTTACAAGTGCTTTCTGCTAAAAATGCATCAACGTGAGTAATCGCGTCGCGTCTAGTCACCGTGATTTAGAAAATCAGGACATTGATTTTTATTAAGCAAGATTAACCCCCGAATTCTGTAAGCTGTCTCTAGTCACTAATAGAGACAATAGTCACTAATAGAGACAATTCGTGTTCCATGATGGTCATGTTCATTTTGTGACTTGAGATTAGACAAAATCACAGAATTCCAGGGTAAAGCGGGCTACTCACCTGCCAAGAAATGTCAAACTCCATATAAAAAAACGCTCAAGAATTGGTCAAGAAATGTTTTCACACGTCAAATTTTCTTGAGCCAATACTCAGCTCATAAGAAAAAATACTACAATTTTCGATGGTTGGCAACGCCGGTTTACCTCAAGAAATAAATAAGCTCGTATATATTTCTTGAGGTAAACGTGCAGATTCGCGGCAAAGGTGATTACATGTCTCGCTAAACATTTTTTGCACATTTTTAAAAAAGTAATTTGCAAAAAAATGGAAAATTTGGTAAACGTCAAAATTTCTTGACCAGGTACAAGAAATATATGCTCGTTTTTTTCTTGAGGCATTTCTTGGCAGGTGGGTAGCCCGCTTTATAAATAAAGGTTGAGTGGTTGTATTTTTAGTGTGTTTGCTGTTGTTGTTGACATTTTCTTCCGCTGTCAAATGCGTGTCAAATCGCATTGGTTTGTTTACAAATAAACAGAAGCAAAGCAGAAGTAAATTTACTAACTGATTGCTGGTTGAAAAAAATTAAATTTTATTTTATTATATTATTTTTTTTTGTTGAATAAAATGTAAGATATCTATGCATTGAACCTGATTGAACGCAAAGAAGTTGGACCGCGTATTCGCTAGTCCATTTTTGGTAATATAAGTGAACACCGCTTTAAGGTACGGGTACATCTAGCGACACGACGCGATGCGACCAAATAGTTACCTATTTGATCAACATTGTTGTGTCCCAACGTGTGGCGTGGTGCTGCTGTCGCTAGGTGTACTCTGCTCCATAAGAACACATGCGCCGTGTCGCGTCGCGTAGCGTCGCTAGGTCTACCCTTAGCTTTAAAGTTGTAGGCTTTGCATTAAAAAGCATAAAGCAAACAAATTTTAAAAGGAAACAAGTTTTTTTTAATTGTTATGCGTCCAACTTCTGTTCTTCACTTATTTTTTTGCCAATTTCACACAAAATTTCGAGAAAACCTTCGAAACAAATCCAAATTAAGTTTTTGCCCGACTTTGAATGTTTGAAAAAAAAAAAAACATAATGGCTGTTGGCTTTGACACCAATTTGACACCAGGAAGTCAATAAAAATCAGAAAAAAGCAGAAAAAAATGAAACAGCTGTTCATTTGCTGTCACATTTCTTATTTCATGATGGTATTAAGGCATAGGTCGGCAGATTTGTAAATGCAGGTGTGTAAGTGAGAGCGCTTTATGTTGCGCTGTGTTGGTGCGAACCAATTGAGTTGCGCGTCATTCACTTGTTAGACACTGATATATATTTTTTATTTTTAAGCTATTGCATAGATTTTATCGCGGGCTTGGCACCTAAAAAAAAAAACCGGAACGGATAATCGAGGTTCGAAAAAAGTTCGAAAAGCCGAATACATAAAATTAGATCTATTTATTGATGTGTAAACATCTTTGCGCTGGGGGCAATAAAGAAAAAGTTACGCGTAAGAGTAAGATGTAAGAGTAAGAGTAAGATGTAAGATTTAAGATGTAAGAGGTATGGGTGTGGGGGTGTAAGATCTAAGATGTAAGAGGTATGGGTGGGGGGGGAGGGGGAAGGTTTGTAAGATGTAAGATGTGAGAGGTATGGGTGGGGGTGTAAAATGTAAGATGTGAGAGGTATGGGTAGGGGTGTAAGATGTAAGATGTATGGATGGGGGTGTAAGATGTAAGATGTGAGAAGTATGTAAAAGTTGGTCGCCTCCCAGTTGGTGCACCCTGGGTAACGCTAAATGACCTACATAGCCTTCATGGCTAGTTTCTTGTATTGCCGGTTCTACGAAAACGGTACCAGTACTTGTGCTGTACCCATCGTACCGAAACGACCCGGGCCGTTTTCTTATATCGACCCGACCAAGAGCAATACACTCGGGGTGACCCTGTCTGACATTTCGGCAGGGCTACACCTCGCTACAACAACAACAACAAGTATGTCATATATTTTGATGTCATATCATATGATGTCATATCATATGATGTTATATCATGTGACGTCATATCATATGATGTTATATCATGTGACGTCATATCATATGATGTCATATCATATGATGTCATATCATGTGATGTCATATCATATGATGTCATATCATGTGATGTCATATCATATGATGTCATATCATATGATGTCATATCGTATGATGTCATATCATTTGATGTCATATCATATGATGTCATCATGTGATGTCATATCATATGATGTCATGTCATATGATGTCATATCATATGATGTCATATCACGTGATGTTATATCATATGATGTCATATCATATGATGTCAATCATATGATGTCATATCATATGATGTCAATCATATGATGTCATATCATATGATGTTATATCATATGATGTCATATCATGTGATGTCATATCATATGATGTCAGATCATATGATGTCATATCATATAATGTCAGATCATATGATGTCATATCATATGATGTCATATCATGTGATGTCATATCATGTCATATAAACGTAAAAAATTTGTTTTCTTTCTTTCAAAACCCCCACCGCTGCGTACGGGCCTGGCATAAGTTGATAATATGCAATAGCTTTACCGCGGCAGTCCCCGAGTGCCACACGTCCTTTTTTTTATTTAATTATTCTATACTCATGCAGTATCCCTTTATTATTACCTAAAAATACCTACATATACATAATTTTTTTTTAATTATTATTTATAACATACATACCGGCGCCGACCTATGTATTAAGGCATCGAGTTCGGGGAATCCCGGGCCTCCTGCATATTTTTTTCCTCCCGAAATCCCGGGTTTACATATATTCAAATCCTGGTATTTCGGGATCCAGAGATTTATATAAATGTAACTAGCTGGTGCCCGCGACTTCGCATGCGTATAAGGTAAGAAAATAGTACATTTCCCTTAATAGCCATATTAAGCGTTTTGGTATTAAGAAGGTTGATATATCTCCGGGGTAGCTTAGGTATTGAAATTAATCAAATGGTGTATAAAAAGCATTCATAAATACCTTTTGTTTGATACCCATAATGTATTAACACATTTTTGTGGAAATATTCGTCGATACCTCCGAAACCTGTCGAGCTATCGAAATTTTTGGTCACCCCTGGTCCACATATTGGGCGATAACCCCAAAACCCGTTGAGATATCGCAAAAAATAATATCTTAAACTTTAAATTGAGCGTCTAGCAACCCAATGATTAAATTCCATTCAGTTACGACCACCAAGATACAGACAGACATGGTCCACATATTGGACGATAACTCCAAAACCGGTTGAGATAAAAGTAATATCTTAAATTTTAAGTTGAGCGTCGAGCAATCCAACGAGTTTCATTCAATTCCATTCTTAACTTTTAGAGTGATACGGCCACAGACATCGACCTGTTACAATTTTATTATATGTAGAGATTACACGTAACTGCTAAAACACATCCAAAAATATCGGGAGAGGTATCAAAAGACTCGTTCTGACTTCGATTTTAATTATCCGGTAGTTTTTGTTTCGGTGAAACGTTAGTTGGCAAAAAAAAAAAACAATGGCGTGTACGTCTGTGACCACCATTTGATAAATCATTTGGGGTTCCAATTTGAGGTAAACGTTTCTCGCGATCCTCCATCACGTTCTTAAAGGCAATGTGCAAAACTTGATAGACTCCATCCCTTTCCTACTTACTTATTTGCCCGTTCTATAAGTAATGTAATTGTGCTCTTCTACTTTTTCTCTTTGGTTCATGTGTTTCCTTCATCAAAATTGATGTTTGCATGTGCTAAACTTGATCCACTGCATCAGCAAACGGCCCCGGCAATGTGCGCGATTGAATTGAAAAAAAAAAAAAAAAAATCGTTTGAGTGTATCAGTGTCCATTACTCGATTTTCGAAGGGGTATTAAGCGCAGACCAACACCTGGGCCTGGATTCTCTAACTGTGAGTTTTAAAATATACACTTTTTTCCCATATATTTTAAATAGTGCAATAGTGAAAATTTCAAAACTCACTGTTTAAGTTTACGAAATGGGTAAATTTATAAACTTACCAGATCAGTTAGATGGACGCCCTAGGTCAATTTATGTGTACTTGATATCAAACAAAAACTTTTATTTCGAAATTTCCATCAAACAAAGAATTTTTGACCCTTTTTAATGCATAACTTGCATATCGCACACCAAACTCGACGGAGAAATTTATAAAATTTGTATAACCTTCGTTCCATACAAATTTTGGCAGTTCATTTACACACTTGATAAATTTATATGTCTACTTATATATATGTATATAACGTGTTTATAAGGTTTGGTAAATCCCCCTTATCATCCGTCACTGATTAAACATCTTGGCCCGTAGTCATAATCGAAATAAAATATGATTTTAAGTTAGTTAAAGTTTTTTGACACAACTTTACAAGTGCTTTCTGCTAAAAATGCATCAACTGAAACTCATGTTTAACTTTGACTATGACTACGGGCCATTGTTTATTGGGTAGTGTGCATAAGAAATGTAAGCTAGGGCACCCTACTTTGAAATTCCGATTCCAAAATGTTTCTATTCATAGTGTATCAATATTGATACACTATGTTTCTATTATAGATTTTTTTTTAAATCTCGTTATCACCCTGCAACGCCTTATTTCGCCTATGATATTTTGTATTGCAACTCATAAAAAGCAAAATAAATATTTCTTTGCAGAAAACCAGAATATTGACTGATTTGTAATAAAAACAATGGCAGAAAAAGGGATGGAGCAAGATGCAGATGGAGATGGTGAGCAGAGTTTGCAAGCGATGTTCACAAAGGGTTGGCAGGAATTTGATGAATTAGACGAAACCAACTTGCCATTTAACTCTGCAGAATACCAAGTGAGTAAACTATTCCTTTGATGAAATATTGCAAATTTTACCCGTTTTTTTTTTTTTGTAGCATAAAGTTAAAGACGCGATGGCCAAGTTTGAAGCAGCAACAACATTTGTAAATCAAATCGGGCTTTTTAGTCCAAACGAACTCATTGATGAAGTGTCAACGGATTCATTGCAATACCTGCTACTGCCATTCTTTCTGGGAAAGGTTGCGCTAAAACTACAACAAGAAGATCGAGGAGAAGTGCTTAAAATTGCGGAGGTATACTTCAAGTAAGTATTTAAAAAATTATTACTTGAAAGGTGTTTAAATGTAATTCAAATTGCAGCGACTTCTTGCAACGTTGCCAAGAGTATGAGCTATGCGACGAGCGCAAAGATGCAACTAACGCAGAAGGTGGCAACAAAGATGAATTAGCACAATTAATGCGCGCCGCTCACACACGCAACGATAAAATTGCACAATTTCGCCGAAAAAAAGAATTGGAAGAATTTATAAAGAAAATGAAGTTGGCGGTGCGCAACAAAAGCGTTGACGATGAAGTGTGTCGTGAATTCTTTCTAAAACTACTCAATAAGAGTATAATCGATGCTAACGAAGAATTGGATAGTATTAAGCTGGAAAAGCAAATGGTAGAGATGCGCGTAATGCATGCCTCAGCTGGAGCGAATTTACAAAAAGCGGTGAACAATGATGATATTATTTCAACGGATGCAGGACATTCATCTGGACATTCGCATCATCACCACCACCATCACAATCATCAGCAGCCACCCAAAAGAAAACCAATGCAACCTTTTATCATAACGCGCAATGATGCACAAAAAGCCGTATTCGGCGCAGGTTATCCCAGTTTGCCTGTAATGACTGTCGATGAATTCTATGATCAACGTGTACGTGATGGCGTTTTCCCCAATGAAGAAAAAGTGGCAAAAATGAATCAAGCGCAAGCAATTGCCGCAGCACAAGATCCCAATGAAAAGGAGGATCAGGAGAAGGCTGTTGAAGAGGAGCAAATTGAGCAAGATGATCCAGAGTATTTAGCACGTATGCGTCGTATGGACGAATACAAAGATGTTGTGCGTCGTGGTGATGGTAATCGTTACAATCGCAGTTGAACTGCTTTTTGGCTTTAAATAGTTTGAGTTTTAGAATAGAACTAAAAAAAAAACATTAAATTGTAGAGTTTACTAATGTTTTCACTCCTTTTTAATTTTTGATGTTTATTACTTTTTTTAAGTTTATCCAGATTTAATAAATAATTTAAACAAAAAATAAAAACTTCTCTATGACACAGGCGAAACCACCTGTAAAACTTCTAAATGCTATTGAAGCTGGAAGTGCAAAAAGAAATATTGCCATTTCATTTTTTTTTTCTTATTTTTTATTTTTTTTTACTTTCTTCGTTTTATTTAGCTTAGTTATATTTTATCTCATTTTATTTGTTTTTTATCAATTTTTATTTTTTTTTGATTTTTTATTGTTGCCTAATTGAACTCAACTTTGTAATTTGAAATTTTTTTTTTTACAAAATTTGTCTCGGAAGTGAGTTGCAGAACCTGTTTTAACTTATTTTGAATTCAGTAGTATATACTACTTAAGAAGTAAGATAAGATTAATTAAATTTTTTGTTCTATTTTGTTTTAGGTTATTTTACTTTCATTCATTTTATTTTATTTATTGTATTTTTTTCACTTATTTAATTTTCTCTTATTTTGTTTTATTTAATTCGATTTTATTTTATTTTTAATAATTTTTTATTTTACTTTATTATGTTGTTGTTGTTGTTGTTGTTGTTGTTGTTGTTGTTGTTGTTGTTAACAATGCATTGCCCTGTCTAGAGTGTATGATCATTCCGAAGATCTTCATCAAGCTCTTCTAAGGGGAGTCCAAGGAAACGTGCAGTTTCAACAGGGTTTGTCCAAAGGGACAGATGGGTTTGAAGAGTAGGTTCAAATGAACAATTGAAGAGATGTAGAGTATCATGGGGGGTCCTACCACATGCAGGGCATGTGTTTGAGATTGTGTCATTAAGTCTGGATAAGTAGGAGTTTAACCTTACACTATATCCAGATCTAAGCTGTGCCAAGGTTACTCTTGTCTCCCTTCGTAAGGTGCGTTCTTCTTCAGCAATATCCGGTGGAGGACTGTTCAGAATGGGATTCACAGGTAGAGATCCGACAAAAGTGTCTACCGACTCGGTGTGGATGTCTGCAGATCAAAGGGCAAGGTAATATGATGCCGGATCTCATCATAATGCTTACGGAGATGTTTCCTTATGTCTCTCGGGGGCGGATCTATGTCCAAAAGATGACGGTTTGGATGTGCTGGGTTGTGGCAGTTCAGAAGGAATTGCCTGCTCAGCATTTCCGCATGCTCTTTTACATTGAACAGTTTTGCCTCCTGATGGAGGTGAGACTCGGAAGACATGAGGAGACATCCCGTAGCAGTTCTGATGGCAGTATTTTGGCAGACTTGTAACTTCGTCCAGTTGGTGTTATGTACATTAGGCGACCATATGTAACCCTGATTAGTAGAACGCCCTAGATATCCTTCTCTAGCTATTCCAAAATACTTTAAAATAAAACAATTATTTTGTACCTTAAGATTTATTTTTTTACTTATACATATTTAAAAAATGTATATGTATAACTTCGTACAATTGTTGCAAAAAAAAAACAACTTGTTAACTCTAAAAATAGTCCTTTTTTCACAAGACACTTAAAACAAACTTAAACAAATATTCTTATATTTATGTAAATACATATATGCTCACATAAGTAAACTCTCCAATAATACTCATGCATGTCACATTTGTTCTCTTTTGAAATGATATCTTTAAAAAAATATAAGCATAATTAGCTGTATGCTTACAGCAAATACTTGGCACAAAAATACAATGAAACATTTTAATAAATGAGTTTACGAAAAAAAGTGTATATCTATCTACATAAAAAAAAGTTAATGGTACTGACAAACATACATATATGTATAACATAAAACACAGTTAAAATACAACACATTTACTGTACATAGGTAAATGTTTAATACACAAGTTTAACGTCGCGCGCGCTTTTTTGGTGGCTGCAAAAAGTTTTCATCTTCCTCCTCAATATCCAATATATTTAACTTCATCAAAGCTTTAGCTTTACGTAACATCTCCTTGTCCTTTAACCAGCTACTTTTCAAAATGTTATCAATTGACGGACGACTTTTCGGATCCACAACTAACATCTCTTTAATGAGTGTAGTGGCACGTTGTGAAACCTTCTTCCAAGAAGGATGTTGAAAACGAAATTTACCACGCTTTATTTGGTCAGCAGCCGGTGTACCAAAATCGTCCGAGAACGGCAGGGTGCCACTTAAGCTGTTGGTAAATAAAAATGTAATTAAAGTAAGTATTTGATTATGGGCAAAGTTTAATAAAAAAAGAGCAGCCAAAGTACCAAGTAAAAAGCACAACACCCAAACTCCAAATATCAACTTTCTTTGTGTATGCGCCACGTCCACCTGTTTGTAGTACTTCCGGTGCTACATATAGAGGAGTGCCACATAACGTTTTCATTACAGAATCGTTTTGTACGAATTTGCTTAGACCAAAATCAGAAACTTTCAATAAAGTTTCTTCGTTCGCTGATTCGAGTAGTACGTTATCCGGTTTCAAATCACGATGACTTATGCCTGTAGGAAAAATATTTGTAATTATTGTGTCGATCATGATTCATGGATACATAATTATCGCTGCAAAATAATACATACCTTTATCGTGCAAATATTTAACAGCATGACACATTTGAAAGAAAAATAGTTTGGATATATCCTCCGAGAGATGTTTATTGGTGACGATTCGATGCAATAAGTCGCCACCTTTCATAAGCTCCAATACCATATAAACAGAGTCTGGTTTATCAATGATATCATGCATTTTAATAACGCAAGGCTATGGTAAATAAAATACAATAAAATGAAACAAAAGATTCAGCTTAAATAAATACATTTCCTTGATCGAGCGCTATGCCCCAATAGTAGTTAAGGAAAATTACATTGATCTTTGATCATAAATAATGAATAACTGCACTTCAAGACATCTGACCATAAGCTGAACGGCCATCAGATTTGTACAATCAGCAATATGTTGTAGGTTAAATAATCATTTTAAAACCCAACTTACATGTGATAGACTCTTCATAATGTTCGCCTCGTTAAGCACCTTTTCCGGATCATTCGAACTGTTGGGTTTATTAATAACGGTGCAATCACTAAGTAAATTCTTTTTGACAATTTTCATTGCAAATTGATTGCATGTACGAATATCATAAACAAGGCGCACTAAGCCACATGCTCCGGAACCCAATTTTCGGCTTATATAATAAGTTGTTGTTATTTCCTTTGGCAAGCCCAATGCTTCATTGGGGCTGAGATCTTTGAAGACAAATGCTAGGAAAATGAAAGGAGAAATAACTTCAACAGAGCCCTATAAGCAATGCAATGCAAACCTTTGTAAGTAGGATGAGCTAGCGAGATCACATCATCGTTTTGTAAAATTCTGGAATTATCCATACCGACTCGTTCGCCATTTACAAAAGTGCCATTACGCGAATGGTCCTAGTAAAATATATAGGTTTAAAGTAATTAATAATCATTATTATTATAATCTGGCCTATTAGGATTGTGTAGTGACGAGCCAACTGACTGGAAACCTCTGCGGAGTAGACTTTATACGGTTGGTTTTTGTAAAAAACCACTTTAACAGAGATGAACAGTCACTTCAAGACATTGCGATAAGATCACACATAAATAATTCCAAACTCACAAGTATATACACCGGATTGGAAATGTCGCAATTAGCCCGCTTTAATGTAAAATGTACTTTCGATATGCGATATAATATCTTCTCAGGCAAATAATTCAGTGTTAACATTAAACCATTTCCTTCTCCCCGACCAGCTGTAAATTCATCAGCATTCAGATCTACAAATGGACACACAATCTAGATGAGTATACGAAATCATACAGAAACAAACTAAATAGTTACCTATCGAATTCATTTTAATATTTTTTCCATATAGCCGACCCCATATTATATTTTCAATGGGTTGACTTTGTGTGGGCCCCCAAATGCTAGATGCTTGGCTTTGCGTTGCAATATTAGCGTGGCGTGCCATCTTTTACAATTTTACAAAACTTCACTCAAACAACTAAAGAAATGGCGAACAATTAAAGAACATAAAATAATTGGCACAATCAGCACAATATAGAATAATTCTTTCACATCAAAAGTTCAGTTATTCCTTTTTTAATAATTCGCGGCTATTTGCCGTTTCATATCTTACTGTTGCCAGACTTTTGGCTTTTGGAATGATGTAGTAGCGGAACAAGGAACTGGAACTGTAAAGGCTGGAACAGATGAACAAAACCATCGTGCAATTGAACTTTGCGTAGAAAACAATTTTTTTTTTATTAAAATGAACAATAGGATCATCTCTGTAAATATTTTTCATAAAAATCCCAGAAATTGTAAGACTATTCTCAAAAGTTTTTTATGCAAGAACAAAAAACATACCCCTGCTAGACAGTCAGCTTTGTAATGTTTTCAAAGGCTACATTACAAAGCTGACTGAATTTCATATCACTGTCTAGAGGGACGTATTTGTTTTTTTCATAAAAAAATATTTGAGGGAAGAGCCCTAAAGGTGATGACTCAATGCTCGCTTGATTTGCTTGCCTTGCTTACCTAGGCTTACCTTGCTTTCCTTTTAAAGCATCTATGGCCCAATAGAAGCTACAAAAGTTGTCAAAAATACAGGATGAGACAAACAAGACAGCAACAAGACAAACAGCGAAGCGTGTAAAGCGCTGTCAAATAGAGATTTGGGCTATTCGACGCTTTGAAGCGTTGCAAGCAAGCAAAGTAAGACATACTTTTCAGTAGGGTTCAAAAGAAGCCAGCAAAGCGTGCATTGGGCCATCACCTTAATTTTGTTTTTAAAGCAGAATTCAAAACATTTATACAAATCAAGGAGTGAAACCGAAACCGTAATCGTAACCGATTAAAACCGATTCATTTTTCAAAACCGAAACCGTAACCGTTATTTGTTTCTGAAAAAGAACGAAACCGAAACCGTTTCAAAAGCCGGAACCGGTTCCAAACGGTTTTGCATTTTTTTGTGGACACATATTTTATTTTAAAAGAGGATACCCTGAATAATTTTCATGGAAGATGGTTAAGCAAGATACTCTTTGACCTCAATATCAAAATTCCGAAAAAATTGAAATATAGGCGAATGAAGCCATCGAAAAAAATTTACGACATCTGAAAAAAAAAATGTTTAGTGGCCGTCTCAGTAAGCATCACTCATATTAACGTTCCATTTTAACATTTTCTAAAGGCCTGTTTACATTGTTCAATTTTGGAATAAATTTTCGTCGCAAGTGCCGTTGATTCCAAATTGAGTTGACTACCCGTTTACATTAATCAATTTTTTTGAAAACTTTTTGACGGTTGTCATGAAAAAATTAAATGTAAATAGAAAAAATTATATTTTTATTTTTTATTTATTGACACGATCGCCGAAGAGAGACCGGAGGCACTCTCCTTCAGCTCGGATCTGGGTAATGTAATATGCGAAACTTATCCAGACTGAATCCCGAAGGGCCAAAATGTTTGCGCTGTATGTGGTTCTTCTCCTCACGACACTAACAATTTATTCACTTGCTCCTCGAAGCATACTCTTTTAACACCATTCCCACTCTGGCCTAACGATATTGAAACTGTTTGTTTCCTTGGAATCCTATTAAAAGGTGGCAATTTAGGGGCAATAAGCGGTACTCCTAGGTAGAGCAACATTTCGTTACAACAACAACGAAAATAGAGATCTAGGTAAGCGGGTATAAAATTATCGGACATCCTAGCTAGGAAATGCTTTACGAATCAAATCCAACAAAGTACGGAGCGCTCAAAAGGAACGAAAAGGGACTCCATCAAAACTCTCTTGAAAGAATCCTAATTGAAGCGTCTACGGTTTTGAAAAGAGGAGTCAGCAGAGTCCTTCCAAGGAGTGTTTGTTGAAGGAACAATTTTTTCATTATCTAATAAACGCACCTTTAAAGAGTCCTAAATAGGTAGGTATACCTTATAAGCGCACCGCGCAGGGAGTCCGAAAGGAGCACCTTGTGGACTCTTCTAGTTGGATGGGATGGAACGCGCAGGTTTTGCTCTTTGTGTTGGTAATGAGGACATACACCTTGACGTTGGTGTAGGGGCTTACGTCGGCGTACTCGATGCAGACCAACGGAGCTGAAACCACGTTGGCTGAGTTTGTCTGTATCGCGTGCGGCGGCAACTAAGAGCTGTCACCTCCTAATCCAGGGTGTTAAGCGTCACCGTGCCCATTGGATGGTTTGCAGCCAGGAGGTCTACAACACCGGCTGTATTTGAACGGCGCCTCTCCGACACCGGGCCACCTTGGAGAGTAATTATGGCCTTACCGCGTCACGGGGCTCTGCCGCGGCTGACCTAATAAGTTCCCCACTATAAATATTTGACAACGGCGCTCGCCATGTCGAGCAATGTGGTCGTACGAACAAGATGAGTTACATCAACAACAATAACAACAACAACAACAATAAAAACACCGATGATGAGGAGGAGAGGAGCAGCCTGGACGGGCTAACGGAGGTGGAGCGTGCCCTCTTTGAGGAGTATGAAAGGGACGACGACGAGCCAACGACGAGCCTTGGGCTTAGAAGGCAAATTGCCGCACGGGCCGCGCAGCGGGCCAAGTATGCGGATCTGCAGCGAAGCAGCCTTGACAGAACTGCACCCGATGTAGCATCCGACATTGGTAGCGCGGGCGATCGGCTGGGAAGGGAAGCACCGACTACAGCAACACAACAACACAACACACATACTGCACCCGATGCGACAAACAACATCGGTCGTGCGGGCGACCAGTCGGGCAGGAAAATACCGACGGGAACGGTGCGCAAGCACCAATCAGAAGAGGATGAACCCCAGCAGCAAAAAGGTGCACTTATCACCCAGAAAGGGGGCAAAAAATGGAGCGGGTGCGAGAGAGAGGGAGGTGGAGAAGAACCGTCACAGACGGGGCGATGGCAGGGGACGCCACGGAGTTAATACCGCATCTGGGGAACAAGCGCGCAACGGCCATGGAGATTACTCCGAACGCAATGTAAGGTCGTCTCATAGCAGCCACCGGTCCACTAGCAGTTCGGAACGGCGCAACTCCTCATGGCGAGTAGTCACGCACGCAGGTACGAAGAAGGAGCAAGAGAAGGGGCAGAAGAAGGCTAGGCGAGGGCGACCTCCTACTACACCGCGCTGGGGTTCCCGGGCGGTCGCGACGACTTCCTGGAGCAGGGTAAAACCCCGGAGGTAGCCAGAGCTAAGGCTATCCTCCACATGGAGGCCAACAAGGAGGGGACCGCACCCGGACAAGGGCATAACGGCGGGCAGAAGAGGCGGGGAAGAGGCAAGGAAGAGAACCAGCAGCCAGCTCGCGATACTGGGAGCAACAGCGGGCCAAGACTGGCATCACCACCTGCTCCTGCTGGAAAGCGGCGAGGTGGACAAAGCACGCCGGAAGACACCCCCCAATCAAAGAGGCACATGGCACACCATCCACACACTGCACATCATTCCTCCACTGTGGCTACTGTAGCAGGGGCCGCTCCGGGCTCGGGACCTGCGTGGGGTGCGCCAAGACAGCAGAGCTATTCTGACGCTGCTAGGGGCTTAAGAATGGCAGTGCTCCCGAGGAAGTACCCAGCGGGGGCTCTAAGCTCGGAGGAGCTCACCAGGCTGCAAGATGCCATAATGGAGGAGATAGTGCGGGCAACGCTGGAGGGGATGAACAATCCGGTGTCTTTCCTGGGGGTGTACTTCAGGCCTGGAGCACTGTTAATCGACTGCTACGACGAGAACAGCGCGTCGTGGTTGGCAAGCACAATCCCTAACCTGCGGGGTTGGACCGGACCGCCCTTGGACACTAGGCGAGGTGACGACATACCGCCGACGCACACCGTAACAATGTTCCTCCCGAGGAGTGCGGAGCGGGATATGGGTTTCGTTCTGACCCTCCTTAGGGGCCAAAACGCCGGGCTAAATACCGACCTGTGGCGGGTGTTTAACACAGCCGTCGAAGATGGAGGGGTGCGACTGAATGTGGCAATAGACGAAGCTTCCTTCACCACCATCAGGGGAAGGGACTTCAGACTGTCTACAGGTACAGCGTCGTACCAGTAAAACCCTGGAAGCAGAAAGCTCCAGGTACCACCGAGGCCGCGGTTAGGGATGGAGATGGGGATGAGGAAGGCGATGCAGAGGGGAAAAGAGCAAACCGGGCTGCACCCGGACCGTCACATGGTGCAGCACCTGCAGAGGCCACAGTTGGTGTCAACACCAACACTGTCGACGAATCGGCCAGTGCGGGCCAAAACACGCAGGACTTGCTGGACGGCATTGAGGGCATGGACCTGGAGAGCAGAGGAGAAGAGGAGGACATTCGGCTGTCTGATGACGACGAGCCGATGGCCAAGAGATCATGATGAGCCCCAACACCACAAAAATAGCCCAGATTAACCTCCATCACGCCAAGGCGGCTTCGGCCGTCCTTGCGCACAAATTCGCCAAGGAGGATCTGGGCATAGCTCTTGTTCAAGAGCCGTATATAGTAAAGGGGCAAGTCAGAGGACTAAAAGATCGGGGCAATAAGGTAATTTGGGACCTTTCGCAAGGCAGGCCAAGATCGTGTATAATGCTTAAGAATTCGATTAACTATTTCTGCATTACAGAGTTCATGAGTAGAGACCTGGTGGCACTGCAGGCAACGCTTGAAACGGGTGGAAATACTGTACACGTTGTCTTTGCCGCGGCCTACTTTGCGGGAGACGGAGACATCCCGCCAGCGAATGTTGAGAGATTAGTGGACCATTGCAGGAGGGCGCGACTTCCGCTGGTCCTCGGGTGCGACGCTAACGCCCATAGTGAAGTTTGGGGAAGCACTGACACGAACCAAAGGGGTGAGTACCTTTTAGAGTTTATTATGAGCAAGGACCTCAGTATTTTCAACGTAGGGAACACACCAACCTTCGTAACGAGGGCACGAGCGGAGGTACTAGATATTACCTTAGGTAACAATCTGTCTGGTGATATGATATCGGGATGGAGGGTTTCAACAGAACCCTCCCTCTCGGATCATCGCATCATACAGTTCACCATTGGGGCAAAAGTAGTACCAAGTGCACCCAGTAGGAATCCTAGGAAGACCAACTAGGACTCTTTTAATCATATAATAGAGGAGAATCTCCCAAACCTTAGGGGGAGTAACAGAGGATCTAGCGTCATGGAGTTGGAGGACAGGGTAAATAACCTCAACAGCATAATGCTTGAGGCCTTCAACTCCAGCTGCCCGGTATCCAAGGGGTCTAAATACCGGACTCCGTGGTGGTCGAAAAGGCTCTCGGATCTGCGGAGCAAAGTGCGGAAACTGTTCAATAGAGCAAGGCGCACCGGCCACTGGGAGGAGTACACGGCTCATCTGACAGAGTACAACAAAGAAATCAGGAGGTCTAAGAGAAGTAGTTTCAGGACCTTCTGTGAGAAAATAGCATCCACGCCAGAAGCTCCCAGACTTCACAAAGCCTTGGCCAAGGAGCAAGGAGACACCAGAATGGCGGTGAGACTCTCTAATGGAGAGTTTACGCGCACTGAGGAAGAAAGGGCACAGGCCCTGCTAGCTGCTCATTTTCCGGAGTCATCCACGGCTCTAGATGAGGCGGAGCCTCAGGGGACAAGACCTACGCAAAGAGACTGGCACCTGTCGAGAACTCTATTCTCTCAGAGTGCAGTCAAGTGGGCCATATCGTCCTTTGAAGGCTTCAAATCACCTGGGGTCGACGGGATTTATCCGGCCTTTCTGCAGCATGGAGAATGTCTCATCCCATACCTGTCGGGCATTATGTGGGACAGCCTAGCGTTAGCCTACTTACCGACAGCATGGAGACGAGCCAGAGTAGTTTTCATACCAAAAGTGGGGAAAAAGGATTTCTCACTAGCGAAGTCCTTCAGACCCATAAGTTTGACCTCCTTTGTCCTCAAGACAATGGAGAAAATAGTAGATCATGAGATTAGGTCGAACGCTCTAAGGCTCAGGCCTTTACACGTAGGCCAGCACGCTTACAGGGCAGGCAAGTCAACCGACACAGCCTTGTACCAGCTGACCACGGAGATTACAAGGGCGTTCGAATGCGGAGAAGTAGTGGTATGCGCCTTCTTAGACATAGAGGGGGCTTTCGACAACACGTCACACGGGAGCGTGAGTCGAGCACTTGAGAGAAAAGGTGTTCAGGGTACCATCATACGGTGGATCGATGCCCTGCTCAGAACGAGATTGGCGGAAACCAATGTGGGGAACCGCACAGTTCTGATAAGAACCACGAGGGGGTGTCCACAAGGAGGAGTGCTATCACCCCTCCTGTGGAGTGTAGTGGTAGACGAACTGTTAGAGCTGTTAACCGACAACGGTATCCGCTGTCAGGGGTACGCTGATGACATAGTGATCATAGCCAGAGGGAAATTTGAGGGTACTCTCTGCGAAATTATCCAGAGGGCCTTAAGAATAACGAAGGAATGGTGTAGTGGAGTTGGCCTCAATATAAACGCCAACAAAACCGCCATAATTCCATTCACAAAGAGGCGATCCTTACGGGGAATGAGAACAATCACATTGGGTGGGGAACACCTGGAGCCGGTTTCCGAAGTAAAATACTTGGGGGTCACTTTCGACTCCAAGCTATTATGGAGGAAACATGTTGATAACACGACATCTAAGGCCACCAGGGCTATTATGGTGTGCAGGAGGATCGCGGGCAAATCCTGGGGATGTAGCCCAAAGATGCTGAGGTGGATGTACACCATGATAGTTAGACCCATGGTGACTTACGGAGCGGTTGCATGGGCACCAAGATCAGCCCTAAGCACAGTGCGTAAATCACTCACTAAACTCCAGCGTCTGGCTTGCGTGGGGATAACGGGAGCCATGCGTACATGCCCGACAGCTGCAATGGAGGTGCTGCTAGATCTGAGCCCGTTGCACATAGTAATCGAGCAGGCAGCCAAACGGACCATGCTGAATAGAGCAAGGGATGGCACTGGCAGAGGTAAGGTAATCTCGTCCATTGGGGCAGAAAGGCTGAAAAACCAGTTTCCGATCTGCCAACTTCCAAGGAACGACATTGCTAAAAGCATACGATTTGAGAAAAGGTTCAGAATAGAACTGGGTGACAAGGCCACCTGGGAGGCCTCGAGCCTAGAGAGATTTCATCAGGACAGAGCGCTGGTATGGTACACAGACGGGTCGAAACCCCCTGAAGGGATTGAAGCGGGTATAAGAGGCCCCCGCACAAACGTGTCCGTACCCCTGGGAGAATATCCGAGCATATTCCAATCGGAAGTGGCCGCAATAAACATGTGTGCGATAATAAATCTGCAACGCGGTTACTTCAATGAGAACATAACTATACTAAGTGATAGTCAAGCGGCACTCAAAGGCATTTCATCGTATGAGATCAAATCCTCATTGGTACTGGAATGTGTTGACAGACTGAATAGACTGGCAACGCGGAACAGGGTCCGACTAGCCTGGGTCCTGGGCCACGCCGGGGTGGAAGGCAACAAAAGAGCCGATCAGCTGCCAGAGAAGCGGCAGCTACAAAGCCAACGAGCCCGGAACCGCTCCTGGCTATCGGACCACATACCGTAAAGGAGGGGCTTAGGAAAGAAGAGGATAATATGAGGGTAGAGCATTGGCAGCAGACGGCCGGGCTGCGTCAAGCAAAAGCAATGATGTGCGGTTACAATAACAAGCGGTTCGAAAATGTAATCGGGCTGTCCAAGAACAATATGAGAATTATAACAGGAGTCCTCACAGGTCACTGCAGGCTCAAGGCCCATATGCATAGATTGGGGATTACGTCCGGTAGCCTGTGCCGCTTCTGTGATAATGAGGACGAAACAGCGGAGCACATACTATGTTAATGTGACGCTATCTCTAGAAGAAGACTGAAGTTTCTCGGGTCTATGTCTCTAGAGTGCAGTCACATACATAAACTTAAGCCGACCAGTATTCTGGATTTCCTGAAGGCGGTCGGCTTAGAAGATGTGCTATGAGGATATGAGGGTACAATAGATCTTAAGGTCGCAGTACATTACCTCTTTTACTTATTATTATTATTATTGTTGGTAATGATCAAGAAAAAAAAGGTCTAGGCGAATCCATGCCAATTAAAATTGCTACATTTTTATTGATGAACAATTTTGTGAAAAATATATTAAAATTTTATTTCCAAAATTTTACCTCAAAATCTGACATTCGTAAACAAACGCAAGGTTGTACAAAAGTTGAATGATGAGTTGAACAAAAGTCGGCTGGCTACCAATTTTGTTGCATGCAATTTTGCAAGACCCGTTGACACGAGTCAATTTTCAGAATCAACATGAAATTGAACGAAAAATCGAGCAATGTAAACGTGTCCGTACCCCTGGGAGAATATCCGAGCATATTCCAATCGGAAGTGGCCGCAATAAACATGTGTGCGATAATAAATCTGCAACGCGGTTACTTCAATGAGAACATAACTATACTAAGGGCCGCTTGCATAAAAGCTGATAAACACTAACCGGAGTTTAATTGACGTATTTTGTATGGTTAGCTGTCAAGTTAATCACCGATTAGGCTTAATCGGCTTTTACGCAAGTGGCCCTAAGTGATAGTCAAGCGGCACTCAAAGGCATTTCATCGTATGAGATCAAATCCTCATTGGTACTGGAATGTGTTGACAGACTGAATAGACTGGCAACGCGGAACAGGGTCCGACTAGCCTGGGTTCCGGGCCACGCCGGGGTGGAAGGCAACAAAAGAGCCGATCAGCTAGCCAGAGAAGCGGCAGCTACAAAGCCAACGGGCCCGGAACCGCTCCTGGCTATCGGACCACATACCGTAAAGGAGGGGCTTAGGAAAGAAGAGGATAATATGAGGGTAGAGCATTGGCAGCAGACGGCCGGGCTGCGTCAAGCAAAAGCGATGATGTGCGGTTACAATAACAAGCGGTTCGAAAATGTAATCGGGCTGTCCAAGAACAATATGAGAATTATAACAGGAGTCCTCACAGGTCACTGCAGGCTCAAGGCCCATATGCATAGATTGGGGATTACGTCCGGTAGCCTGTGCCGCTTCTGTGATAATGAGGACGAAACAGCGGAGCACATACTATGTTAATGTGACGCTATCTCTAGAAGAAGACTGAAGTTTCTCGGGTCTATGTCTCTAGAGTGCAGTCACATACATAAACTTAAGCCGACCAGGATTCTGGATTTCCTGAAGGCGGTCGGCTTAGAAGATGTGCTATGAGGATATGAGGGTACAATAGATCTTAAGGTCGCAGTACATTACCTCTTTTACTTATTATTATTATTATTGTTGGTAATGATCAAGAAAAAAAGGTCTAGGCGAATCCATGCCAATTAAATTGCTACAATTTTATTGATGAAAAATTTTGTGAAAAATATATTAAAATTTTATTTCCAAAATTTTACCTCAAAATCTGACATTCGTAAACAAACGCAAGGTTGTACAAAAGTTGAATGATGAGTTGAACAAAAGTCGGCTGGCTACCAATTTTGTTGCATGCAATTTTGCAAGACCCGTTGACACGAGTCAATTTTCAGAATCAACATGAAATTGAACGAAAAATCGAGCAATGTAAACGGGACTTAATAGAAAAAGTAGAGTTAATTTTTTAAACTTATTTTGAACATATATTTTTTTCCATAAATAGCGGAAGTAATATTTATTACTATATATTGGAGAAAATTCATCATGATGGAGAAAATTCATCATGACCACCGGAGTAAAGTTATAAAAATTCAGACTAATTTTGCATTTTGGTACATATTTCAGTTTTGTAGTAGCACAATTTTTTTGTGTTGGTGTTTTTATTTGGAAACCGAAACCGTAACCGAAACCGAAATAAATGTTGAACAAGCGAAACCGGAACCGAAACACGTTACAAAACCGTAATTTTAATTTGTTTCATACCTTGATATAAATACTTTTCTTTTTAATTTTTTTTAAGATTGATAATTTAACCTGAGCAGAGAATCGGGTGGGGGGTTAAGCTCTGGTTTCTTCGAAAAGCGGTGCCGCTATACTCAATCTGTCGATTTTATTATTATTATTTCGCGCACTTTTTCATTTTTTTGTGTTTATTTATTCAAATATTTATTTTCTAAACAATATAAATGTCTGAGCATATGAAGTTGCAGCCGTACATATTTCCACCAATTTAACCAATTTTGAGAATATTCCATTTTTTCCTTTAAAAGCAACAATTAATTTTATTTAGTAATCGGAAATGAAATATGTAAACAAATGCTTCTTTTTCCTCTTTTCTCAAATTTCCCGAAAGTTTTGTGTACGTGTGTTCCATTCTCACTTTTTCACCTTTCCTTCACCCTTCCCTTTGTCAATAAAATGCGAGTGTGTTGGTCAAAGCGCAAAAGTTGTGAATGTATTGAAGTTTCGGTCATGGTCGTTTTGGTAGGAAAAAATGCGCATTTTTTTGTTTGTTTGTTGAAACGAAAAAGCCAGAAGAAAATCCCAAAATCCCCGAGATCTCTGGATTGTCCCCAAAATTGTCAGAAAGCTTCGGAATTCGATGCCTTTTGATAGTTGATCTGTATAAATAAAATTGTAGAAGGTTTTTTTGTTAGGAACTGGCTCAAAACGTACTTAACCGATTTTTGCAGAATTTATTAGTTTATTCCTAGGATACGTTTTCTAGAAATATGATATATTTTTCCCGCTAGATGGCGATATAAGCGATTTTTTGCGAAATCCGCATTTATGGTCCGATTATACTATTTTTGACATGAATGTTTGATTCATAATCAAAAAGTCTGTTACAAAGAACTAACCCGATAGGTGGCGCTATAGTCGAGATATTAAGAACCGTATTTATGGTATGTTTTTGCTAATTTTTACCACATACGTTAATTATTGAAAGAAGAGCTTTGTTACAAAGACGCTGGAGTCGGGATATTCAAGAAATCGAATTTATCTTCGGTTTATTTGAGCTTCGCAGACAAAGTCGCGGGCATCAACATGATTCCTATTCGATTTTTTAACGTACGACTGCGTTCAACAATCAACTACAGGTTGGAGATCGGTCGAATTGCTGCTTATACAGTGGTTCTACAAAAAATTTACCAGCGAATCGACCTGCCTTTATTGCGGAACTCCGGGCGGGAATTATTTTACATAGTAGATTCCATGTAGGTCACATCGGGTTGATCGAAATCGTCTTCAAAATGCCGATAAAACCGATTGAACTCTCCCATGATCTATTACATTTTCTCTCGTCGAAAGCTCCGCTGGAATTGCTGATAGACCCCATAATTGTATGTCCGTTACACAGCCGAGTTCACAAAGCCATTAAGTGAAAAGTAATGGGGCATAATAACTGGGCATAGTCATAGTCGAGATAAAGTAGAAACTAACCCTGGAATTCTGTAATTTTGTCTCATCTCAAGTCACAAAATTGAGATCTGTCATTTGAGGTTTGTAATTGGACAACATGGAATTGGAACACGAATTGTCCGTATTAGTGACTATTGTCTCTATTAGTGACTAGAGACAGCTTACAGAATTCGGGGGTTAAGTCATCTCAGCTTTTTGACACCATTTCCTGTTAAGCGTACTAATGTTTAGTCGCATACTGTTTATTTTATCAGTTTCTTCTCATCATCTTTTTATATCTCAATTTGATCTCTCACGTAAATATGTATTTCCAATAACGTTGCTTTTCCTTAGAACATAAAGAACATTGAATTACTTGCATATTTATGTACATCATTTTTCGCTACTTAAAATAAGCAAACTGTTTAATAAAGTCTCTCACTCTCATATTACATCGAGAACCGGTTGTTAATTCTTTTAGCTGCGAATCTCTACAGGTTATGGGCCCAGCGTGGTAATATTTAACTAAGTAATTAATTCAAATAATTTTTGCGAAATGGAGGAAATCAAAATTGCGAAGCTTGTCGGTGATGAAGGCTGGACACTTTGGAAGTTCCAGGTGAAGGTTATACTCAAAGCGGGCGGACTTTGGGATATTGTCAACGGATCTTCGGTGCAGCCAGCTACAGAAGGTAGTGACTTGACAAAGTGGAAGGCAAACGATGCCAAGGCGCAAAAGATTTTGGTGATCTCGATGGGAGAGGAGAATCTCGTTTAGACGTACATTCTTCTAACAAGCCAGAAGCTTTTGTAGCTAAGCGCGTAAGTAAAGCAAACAACAAAAAACCTAACGGCAAGTGCTTTATTTGTAAAAAGTTTGGGCACTGGAAGCGAGATTGTCCGAACAAAAGAAAAGGTGAGAAGTCATCAAGTGGCGATGCATTTGTAGGTGAGGTTATGTTTGTTAAGTCTAACATTTCGGAGGAAAATACTTGGTATATGGACTCCAGCGCAAGCGAGCATATGACATATCGCAAAGAATGGTTTCAAACTTACGCTAAGCTGGAAACTCCGAAAGATGTTAGAATTGCAGATGGTTCAGTTGTTCAAGCGTATGGCAAAGGTGATATTGTAGTGGAAGCATTCGACGGAAATAAGTGGAATATCAAGCATTTAGCCGAAGTATTATATGTTCCAAATATTAAGCTGAATCTATTTTCGTGTAATGCTTGCTTGGACAAAGGTTACGTGTTGCGTGCTCATGGCAATGAATGTAGTTTTGAAAAAGATGGAAAAGTGTGTCTGCAAGGTACGCGTAAAAGCGCAAAACTTTTTAAGCTACTTCTAAAGGTGAAAACTGCAGCCGCAGAAGCCAACGCGGCAGTGAAATGTGAATCTCTTCAATTATGGCATGAGCGATTGTGTCATCAAAGCAAAGGCCATGTAAAGAAAATACTTAAAAAGCAAAATATACCTTTCAGTGGAAGCGATTTTTTTTGTGAAGCATGCATTATGGGTAAACAGCATCGCTTACCATTTGATGAGAGTAAGAATAGAGCGAGTGCGGCCGGAGAGCTAGTTCACACAGACCTATGCGGACCAATGCAGGAAACTTCGCATGGTGGTGCTCGTTATATGCTTTTGTTTCGCGATGATTACTCAAATTATCGTTATGTTTACTGCATCAAATCCAAATCAGATGTTGCAAGAATGGTGAAACTCTTTTTAGATCAGGTTTTTAGATCCAGAAAAAGGTAAGGTGCATTAGATCTGACAATGGTTTGGAGTTTGTAAATAAAGATGTGTCAAAATTATTGAATGAGTATCGAGTTTTGCATCAAAGATGTACTCCATATACCCCGGAGCATAACGGCAGGGCAGAAAGAGATATGCGCACAATAATAGAAGCGGCAAGATCAATGATACATCCAAAAGGTTTAAGTTTAAAGTTTTGGGGCGAGGCGGTGCAAAACGTCACATATACTCTCAACCGATCATGCAAAACAAAAACTGAATTGATGACACCGTACGATCTGTGGTTTGGAAAATCACCAGACATTATGAATTTTCGCGTTTTTGGTTCTGATGCATTTGTACACATTCCACAAGAGAAACGGCGAAAACTAAATGCAAAGTCTAAGAAGGGTATATTCGTCGGATACGAGCAGCATTGCAAGGGGTATCGCATTTGGTTGCCGTACGAAAGAAAAATTGAAATTTCCAGAGACGTTGTTATTCGCGAGGTAAGCAACGAAGCAAGTATCCCTAACGAAGAGGATACAAATGCGGGCACGGAGGTATATATACCAGCGGAGCTTAAAAAAAATTGAACCAGTGACTGATGAGGAAGCATGTGAAGTTTTCAAAGATGCTATATCACATGATGCAAATACAGAAAATGAGGAGGTTATAAGGCGATACAACACTAGGGGCAGCAAAAAAGACAACGATAAAGCTGATCTCCATGTTGCGTACTTGGCTGAGAGCGATTAGCCTTTAACCTTTCAAGAAGCGATGACAGGTGACCAAAAATCGCAATGGAAACGTGCCATGGACGAAGAAATTGAATCTTTAAACAGCAATGAAACCTGGCACCTGGTAAGTCTTCCTCACAACAAAAGAACTATTTCTAATAAGTGGGTCTTTAAAATAAAACGAAATGAAAACGGGAAAATTGAAAGGTTCAAAGCATGTTTGGTTGCGCGCGGTTTCACGGAGAAATTTGGAACAGACTATTTTGAAACGTTTAGCCCAGTGGCGAAGTTTACCTCGTTGCGTATAATTTTTGCATTATCCTGTGCATATGGACTGACGATGAAACAATTTGATGTTAAAACCGCGTTTTTGTACGGAAAGCTTGAGGAAGAAATATACATGCGGCAACCTCCTGGCTATGAGGACGATTCAGGCAGGGTTTGCAAGTTAAATAAAAGCATTTATGGTTTAAAGCAAGCTTCCAGATGCTGGAACAGAAAATTTACACAAATGCTAGAATCGTATAATTTGAAACCTTCACAGGCTGACCCTTGCGTATTCGTTGGTAATATTAGTAACTCAAAGCTTATACTTGCAATATATATTGATGATGGCATAATCGGGGCTCAGTCAAGCAGCGCATTTGACGAGTTGATTAATTACTTGAAAGGCGAATTTGAGATTAAAATATTTGACTCAATATTTTACCTAGGTATGCAGGTATCGTTTGGAGAAGGCAAGATTTTTATCAAGCAAGAGGCTTTCGCAAGAAAAGTGTTACAGAGATTTAACATGTTGGATGCCAAGCCAGTTAGTACTCCAATAGAGGGCATACTTCAAAATCGCAAAGAAAACTTGGAGCCAAACTATCCTTACCACGAAGCTGTGGGGTCTTTAATGTACTTGTCACTGCTTACAAGGCCAGATCTTGCATTTGCAGTGTCCTATGTGAGCAGGTTTCTAGATACCTATCAAAGCGACCACATTGTCGCTCTCAAGAGAATTTTTAAATATTTACGAGGAACAATTGATAAAGGTATATGTTTTACAAAGTCTACTAATTTTTCTCTAAATTGCTATAGCGACTCGGACTTTGCTGGAGATGTTTGCACTAGACGTTCCACTGGCGGCTATGTCCAAATGTTCTGCGGTGGACCGATCTCGTGGTCTTCGAAAATTCAATCAACAGTCGCGCTTTCAACAACCGAAGCCGAGTACATGGCAGCATGCGAAAGTGTAAAGGAGCTTATATGGGTTCGACGTCTATTGAGTGAGCTATGCAACTTCTCGACAACGCCGACCCTATTTTTGGACAATCAAAGTGCCATTAACCTGATAAAAAACCCACAATACCACAAGCGAACCAAGCATATAGAGGTCAAAACACACTTCATCCGAGAGGTATAGGAGGGTGGCGGTTTTACCTTAGAATATATACCAACAAACGAGCAGCTAGCAGACATCTTTACAAAACCTCTTAAAAGGCCGAACTTTGATAAGCTAACATCACTTTTAAATATTAAGTGAACATGAGAAAAACCTGATTAATAAAAGTGGAAGTGTTAAGCGTACTAATGTTTAGTCGCATACTGTTTATTTTATCAGTTTCTTCTCATCATCTTTTTATATCTCAATTTGATCTCTCACGTAAATATGTATTTCTAATAACGTTGCTTTTCCTTAGTACATAAAGAACATTGAATTACTTGCATATTTATGTACATCATTTTTCGCTACTTAAAATAAGCAAACTGTTTAATAAAGTCTCTCACTCTCATATTACATCGAGAACCGGTTGTTAATTCTTTTAGCTGCGAATCTCTACATTTCCAAAGGCTTATCTGTCAAAGAAGCTGACGTTAACTTTAGTACCTACCACATTTCGACTACCCTGCATAAATCGTTGGATTATGTGTTCCAATTTTTTGATATTGGAGTACTCGAATAGTAATCCTTTGTATACCTCATCGGACCACCTTCAACTTTTTGAAAGTCGATCATTGCTCGTGCCTTATCGACGAAAATCACGACACTATCGCTCTGACAGTATATACTCCAAGGAGTAACAACATTGGAGGACATTGCAAAGTACTCTGACAGTAGGTACTCCATGGACTAGCAGAAATAAAGCGAAGGTTGGAGTAGGTGGTCCAGTCCTAGGACACCGCAATGTTAATTGGAGCACAATTTTTATATGAAAAAGGTTTACATTTGGAGTAGTCTGGTGCTCCAATTGGAGTACTCTTTCGATACTAGGTAAATTCGCTGTAACAGTTTTGCATTTTAAATGCAGAAAGAAGACTACATTAAATTGGCACGCAAGTGTAGTTTGAAATTCAAAATATAGAACACCCTGTTTTGTTTTCTTATTTATTTATTTGCTGTTGGCAGCTTCTTCATAATTCTAATTTGACATTTGAACGTCATCCAATTTTCTCATATGTGCAATTTGTGAAAAATTTAGCAGCTAGAAATTAAGTAAATTTTGCAAAATTGTGAGCTGTTCGTGAAAAAAATAGTTTACTATAAAAATGCCACTCAAATTGGACATAAAACGCCGTTTAACATCGCGTTCAGATCGAGTAAAATGTGTCGATCTACACCCGACAGAGCCGTGGATGCTCTGTGCACTTTACAATGGCCACGTACACATAATGAATTATGAGAACCAACAATTGGTGAAAGATTTCGAAGTTTGTGATGTGCCGGTACGTTGTGGAAGATTTGTTGCACGTAAAAATTGGTTAATAACTGGCTCCGATGATATGCAAATACGGGTTTTCAACTACAATACACTTGAGAAGTTGCACTACTTCGAGTCACATTCGGATTATTTACGATGCATTGCCGTACACCCGACACAGCCCTTAATTTTGACCAGCAGTGGTAAGTACTTTGTTTGTCTACAAATTTACTCTATTTATGAAAACTTATGATGCAATTACTTCCTTTTAGATGATATGCTTATCAAATTGTGGAATTGGGAGAAAATGTGGGCTTGTCAACGTGTATTTGAGGGGCATACCCACTATGTCATGCAGATAGTATTCAATCCGAAAGACAACAATACTTTCGCTTCAGCATCGCTCGATCGTACGGTCAAGGTTTGGCAACTTGGCTCAACCTTTGCAAATTTTACACTTGAGGGACATGAAAAGGGCATAAATTGCATAGATTATTATCATGGTGGCGATAAGCCTTATCTAATTTCTGGTGCAGATGATCGCTTAGTAAAAATATGGGATTATCAAAATAAAACATGCGTCCAAACATTAGAGGGACATGCACAAAATATATCCGCCGTATGTTTTCACCCAGAGTTGCCCATAGTTTTAACTGGTTCTGAAGATGGCACCGTGCGTATTTGGCATTCGGGCACATATCGTCTGGAGACTTGTCTCAATTATGGCTTTGAACGTGTTTGGACAATTTCATGCATGCGTGGTAGCAACAATGTAGCCTTGGGCTATGATGAAGGCTCGATTATAATAAAAGTTGGTCGTGAAGAACCAGCAATGTCAATGGATGTAATTGGGTCGAAAATCATTTGGGCTAAGCACTCTGAAATGCAGCAGGTGAATATGAAACTAGCTCTACTTTTTTTTTTGGATACCATTTCGGTAATTTTTCAAAAAACTTTTTGACTTTTTCGAGACGATTTCGGGATCATTCCAGTACATTTTTGTTCGTTTTTATATAATTTCGGAACTGGTTTGGGTTCATTTAGAGACTGTTTTTGGGAAGAATTATTGTTTTGGCTAATTTCGAGACTTTTTCGGAATTGTTTCATTTCGGCTCTGTTTTCGAAATTCTTTTCGGAATAATTTCGTGATTTATTTCGGAATCATTTTGGGACTTTCGGGATTTTTTTCAAATAATTTCAGGACTTTTTCAGAACGGTTTTCCGATCATTTCGGTTTTATTTTTGGGTCCATTTCCGGACTGTTTCCGGGTCGATCATTTTGGTTTGGGATCATTTGTGGCTCTTTCGGAATTGTTTTTGGATCATTTCGGGACTTTTTCCGAATTGTTTTCCAATAATTTCGGTTTAATTTTCGATACTCTTTTTGGAATCATCTTGTAATTGTTTTGGCAATCATTTTGGGACTTCTCTGAATTGTTTTCCAATAATTTCGAACTTTTTCGGAATTGTTTTCCGATTATTTCGGTTTTATTTTTGGGATTTTTTCGATATTGTTTTCCGATCATTCTGGTTTTGTCTTCGGAATCTTTTTATTTTCGTTATTGTTTCGGGAATACAGGGATTGTTTTCGGGATAATATCGGGACTTGGTTTGGTTGTTTTCGTGATCGTTTCGCGCCTTTTTCAGAATCATTTTCATAACATTTGATTTGCTTTCGGGGTCGTTTCATAACATCCAAAATTATCACAAAACACTTCGGAAATCCCGATAAAGTTCCAAAAAGTTCCCGACAAATTGCATTCATGTTTACGTTCGCGAATTCGAACGACTCACAGTGAATGTTTCTGAACCTTGTTAGTACCCACTTAGAAACAAGTGTTTTATATCCCCTCTGTTTTCTCTTCATACTAAAGTTAATCCATATAGAACAAGAACTAGGTCAATAATTTTCGGTTTCACGCAAACTTTGGCTTCCTTCCTTGTTTCGTTTGTTTTTAATTACAAACTATCCGCTTTTCAGGTCAATTTAAAAACAATGGCTGATGGTACCGAAGTCAAAGACGGCGAACGTTTGCCAGTTGCCGCAAAAGATATGGGTGCATGTGAAATTTATCCACAAACCATAGCTCACAATCCCAATGGTCGCTTCGTGGTCGTATGCGGTGATGGTGAATACATAATTTACACATCTATGGCCTTGCGTAACAAGGCGTTTGGTTCGGCGCAAGAATTCGTTTGGGCATTAGAGAGTAATGAATATGCTATAAGAGAAAATAATGGAACCGTACGTCTATTCCGCAATTTCAAAGAACGTAAAAGTTTTACACCTGAATATGGAGCGGAGAGTATCTATGGCGGTTATTTGTTTGGTGTAAAAACTTCATCGGGTTTGGCATTTTATGATTGGGAAACATTACAATTAGTGCGTCGTATTGAAGTGCAACCTCGTCATGTTTTCTGGAATGAAGCGGGCACATTAGTATGCCTTGCCACCGATGAATCGTATTTTATACTGTCAGTAGATACGGCAGCCATAGCTGCGGCGCTAGAAAGCAAACAAGGACTTGAAGATGATGGTATTGAAAGTGCCTTCGATGTGTTGGGTAAGTTAAAGTAGCTTCTGGTATGTCATTTTTGAAGGTATTTAGTAATCCAAAACAAATTTAAAACCATTTTGGCCCCTAACTTCCAAACAGGCTCAAGTCAATTGTTTTTCGTTATAATTATTCTTAAGATAAGAAGTTAACTTCTATTACGTTTACTATGCGCGGCTTTTTTAACATACATTGTATTATTTTTTTTTTTTTAGGTGAAGTCAACGAAGTTGTAAAAACTGGAATTTGGGTCGGCGATTGCTTTATATACACAAATTCTGTTAATCGTATTAATTATTATGTTGGTGGCGAAATTGTTACCATATCGCACTTGGATCGTACTATGTATTTGTTGGGCTATGTACCGAAAGATAATCGTCTTTATTTGGGTGACAAAGAATTGAATGTTATATCGTTTTCTCTCTTGCTATCTGTACTCGAGTATCAAACGGCTGTTATGCGTCGTGATTTTGAACGTGCCGATCTTGTGCTACCCACTGTGCCCAAAGAGCATCGCACACGTGTGGCACATTTCTTGGAGAAGCAAGGTTTCAAGCCACAAGCTTTACAAGTTTCAACAGATCCTGATCATAAATTCGATTTGGCATTACAAATTGGTGAATTGGATGTTGCGTTAAAGTTGGCACGCGAAGCAGAGAATCCACAGAAGTGGTCGCAGCTAGCAGATGTTGCCTCACGCAAAAATAATATGCAACTTGTTAAGGAGTGCATGCAGAAGGCGAATGATTTTAGTGGTCTCTTGTTGTTGGCGACCTCTTCAGGCGATGAAAAAATGTTGGAAGAAGTAGCCGAAAGTAGTTCCAAACAAGCTCGTCACAATATAGCATTCCTCTCAGCATTCGTACGCGCTGATGTTCAACGTTGTTTAGAAATTCTAATTGAAACGAATCGTTTGCCCGAAGCAGCATTCTTTGCACGCACATACATTCCCAGCCAGATGTCACGTGTCGTAGAGCTGTGGCGTGAAGAGCTAGCCAAGTTCAATGAAAAAGCTGGCCAATCGCTAGCCGATCCAGCAAAATATGAAAATCTTTTTCCCGGGCTGGGCGATGCATTGCGTGTTGAGGAATTCCTCAATCAAACACAGCAAAAAAAATTACCAGCTTCGGTTGCCGCCACACTACCACTGAATATTGAACGCAAACCAATTGAGGAAATGCATGCAGCGGAACAACGTGGTATATTTGAAAGTAATAGCAAGCCATCAGGAGTGCAGTCCTACAAGAAAAGTGACGATTTTGCCGGCGCAGCGTCTGCTGACAAAGCGTTTATTGCAACGCCAACTGCATCATCGTCGGCATTAAATAGAGGATCTGATGGGTTGGGCGATGATGGTGATGAAGGCGACGATGATTTAGATTTGGAAATTGAAGGTGTAACGTTGGACGATAATATAGATACGACAGATGTTAATTTGGATGATGACTTTTTAAGCGATGATTAAGGCTCCATTCTTTTTTCTATTATTATTACATGTATGTATACCACAAAATTATTACATTTAGATATTTAAAATAACGTCATAATCTGCGGTTTGTTAATCGTTTATTATGTTTTTTATTTGCATTCAGTTCATTCATCTATGTAACAGTAATAATACACAGTATAAATCTGTCTGTCTCTTTAGCAAAGTTAATTTTAAGCATTTTAACAGGCAAAGCTATGGTCGCTTGCAATATAAAGCGTTTAATATATCTGTGCAAGACACAAATTTGTGCATTCTGTTTAAATTTATAATAAATAAACAATAAAGGAAATACTTACTACAAGCATTTATACATTTCTCCCGAAAAAAATCCGAGGAAAGCCCCGAAAACAGCCCCGAAACTGTCCCAAAGTTATACAAAAAACCGTTAAAGATTCCCAAAATAATCCCGAAAATGTTACGAAAACAATCCAGAAGAAGTACCAAAAAACCCTCTACAATGTTTCCGAATACAGTCCCGAAGTGGTATCAAAAAATTCCCGAAACGATTCCTAAATAGAACTAAAACTATACCGAAGTTGTTCTCAAAGAAACTCACAAAATGATTTCAAGAAAGTGCAGAAAAAAACAAAACAATCCCGAAAAACTCCCAAAATGATCCTCAAAACAATTTCGAAATGGCATTGAAAAACTCCCAAAATGATTCCGCACACTTTCCTGAACGTGTTCCGAAAAACTCCCAAAACGATTCAAGCCCCGTAAAACCCGAAAACAATCCCGAGAAACTATCAAAATGATCCAGAAGTGGTACCGAGAAAAAATAGTTAGAAAAAATATATAGAAGTCCCATAATAATCTTCGAAAATTATGCCGTCAACACAATGCCAAAATGATTCCGGAAAAAATTCCCTAATAATAATAATAATAGTTATAGAGGTCGCGCACTGCGACCTTGTGATCTATTGTGCCCTCATGTACTCAAAGCACATCTAGCAGGCCGATCGCCGTCAGGAAATCCAGAATCGGGGTCGGCCCTAGTTGATGTATGTGCTTGCCCTCTAGGGTTGTGGACCCAAGGATCCTTAGCCTGCTCCTAGAGATAGCGTCACATTTGCACACTATGTGCTCCGCGGTTTCGTCCTCATAATCACAGAAGCGGCACAGGCTGCTGGACGCGATGCCCAGTCTGTGCATATGGGCCTTTAACCTGCAGTGCCCTGTAAGAATTCCTGTGATGATTCTAAGATTATTCTTGGATAGGCCGATTACAGCTTCGAATCGCTTAGCGTTTTACCCACCCATCATTACCTTCGCCTGACGCAGCCCAGTGGTCTGCCGCCAGTTCTCCTCTCTCAAAACTAGCTCTTCCTTTCTCAGTATATCGCTTATGGTGTGAGGGCCGATGCCCAGGAAAGGTTCCGGGCCTATGGGCTTCGTTGCCGCCGCTACACGAGCAAGTTGGTCAGCTCGCTCATTTCCCTCCACGCCGGCATGACCCGGGACCCACACCAGCCATACCCTGTTTCGAGACGCCAACTCGTTCAGCCTGTCGACGCACTCAAGTACCAGTTTTGATCTTATCTCACTGGCCCAGATGGCTTTAATTGCCGCCTGGCTGTCGCTTAATATCGTTATGTTTTCATTAAAGTAGCCGCGCTGCAGGTTTATGTGGGCACATATGCTTATCGCAGCTACTTCCGCCTGAAATATACTTGGGTACTCTCCAAGGGGTATTGACTCGTTTACGCGGGGACCTGTTATTCCCGCTCCGATCCCTTCGGGTGTCTTTGACCCGTCAGTGTACCATACCAGATGTTTGTCTTGGTGGAATCTTTCCACTTTGGAGGCGTCCCAGGTGGTCTTGTCACCTAGTTCTATCCTAAATCTTTTTTCGAATCTCGTTGTTTTAGCGATGTCATCCCTAGGGAGCTGACATATCGGGAGTTGTTTCCTCAGTTTGTCCGCTCCAGTAGACGAGATGACTTTTCCTCTGCCAGTTCCTTCCCTTGCTATGTTTAGCAAGGTACGTTTGGCTACCTGTTCGATCACTGTGTGCAGGGGACTCAGATCAAGCAGCACCTCCATTGCCGCCGTCGGGCATGTACGCATGGCTCCCGTTATACATACGCAGGCCAGACGCTGGATTTTAGTGAGTGATTTCCTCACTGTGCCTAAGGCCGATCTGGGTGCCCATGCCACCGCTCTGTATGTTATTGCGGGGTTGACTATGGCGGCGTACATCCAGGTCAGCATCTTGGGGCTGCAACCCCAGGATTTTCCTGCAATTCTTCTGCACACCATTATTGCCCTGGTGGCTTTCGCTGTCGTGTTATCAATGTGTTTCCTCCATAGTAACTTGGAGTCAAAGGTGACCCCTAGGTACTTTACTTCGGAAACAGCCACCAGGTGTTCCCCGCCTAGTGCGATAGTTCTCAGTCCCGGAAGGGATCTTCTTCTTGTGAAGGGGATTATGGCCGTTTTACTGGCGTTTATGTTGAGGCCCACCCCCGCACTCCATTCCTTGGTGAGGTTTAGTCCCCTCTGTTCTATGTCACATAGAGTGCTCTCGAATTTGCCTCTTGCTATGATTACTATGTCGTCCGCATAACCTTGGCATCTGATGCCGTTTTGGGTTAGTACATCCAGCAGTTCATCTACCACTATGCTCCACAGGAGGGGTGATAGGACCCCCCCTTGCGGACAACCCCTCGTGGTTCGAATTTGAACCGTGCGGTCACCGACCTGAGTTTCGCTAGTCTTGTTTTGAGCAGGGCCCTTATCCATCGTATTATGGGTCCCTGAACTCCCTTTCTCTCCAATGCCCGACCCACACTGTCGTGAGACGTGTTGTCGAAGGCCCCCTCTATGTCTAGGAAGGCGCATAATACCACCTCTTCGCAGTCGAACGCGTTGTTGATTTCCTCGGACAGCTGGTACAGGGCTGTGTCCGTCGATCTCCCCGCTCTGTATGCGTGCTGACCCGCATGTAAAGGCACGTGCCTTAGAGCGTTCGATCTGATCTCGTGATCAACTATTTTCTCCATTGTCTTAAGGACGAAGGAGGTTAGACTGATGGGTCTGAAGGATTTCGCTATCGAGTAATCCTTTTTTCCTTCTTTAGGTAGAAATACCACTTTTGCGCGTCTCCATATTGTCGGTATGTAGGCTAGTGCTAAGCTGTCCCTCATGATGCCCGACAGATATGGGATCAGAGCTTCCCCTTGCTGCAGGAATGCCGGATATATGCCATCCACCCCAGGGGATTTGTAGCTATCAAAGGAGGATATAGCCCACTTAACTGCACCCTGAGAGAACGGAGTTCTTGACAGGTGCCAGTCTTGTCGTGTGGGTCTCCTCCAGTGAGGCTCCGCCTCCTCTAGGTCCGTGGATGCTTCCGGAAAGTGAGCGTTCAGAAGAGCTCTTGCTCTTTCTTCCTCTGTGCATGTAAACTCCCCGGTGGGGAGTTTCAGCGCCATCTTTGTGTCCACTTGTTCCTTGGCCATGGCTTTGTGGAGCCTAGCGGCCTCTGGAGTTGATTCTATTTTCTCACAGAAGTTCCTGAAGCTACTTCGTTTGGATCTTCTTATTTCTTTATTGTACTCAGTTAGAAGCGTCGTGTACTCCTCCCAGTGGCCAGTGCGCCTTGCTCTATTGAACATCTTTCGCACCTTGCTCCGCAAATCAGAGAGCTTTTTTGACCACCAAGGGGTCTTGTATTTTGTCCCCCTGGATTCCCGACAACTAGAGTTAAAGGCCTCGATCACAATGCTGTTTAGCCCATTTACTCTAACTTCTAACTCCAAACTGCTTGTTCCCCTGTCGTTCCCTCCCAGACCTGGAAGGTTTTCCTCAATTCTCTGTTTAAAGGATTCCCAGTTAGTTCTCCTGGGGTTCCTAGTCGGTTCCTTTGGTACTATGTTTGCCCCTATGTTAAATTGTATAATGCGATGATCCGAGAGGGAGGGTTCAGTAGAAACTCTCCATCTCGAGATCAGGTCATCAGACAGATTGGTGTTGGGGCCCTTCATTGTTTGTCGACCATCGGCTCGTCCTCATCGGACAGCCGCGCGTCGTCACCCTCTTTGCTTTCCAGGTCCAGGTTCTGGAAGTCCATGCCCTCCAGCAGGTCCTGTGTCCCAGTTCCCGCACTGGCCGCCTCCGCGCCCGTATTGGGCTCCTCAGTGGCCACGCCGGTATTTGCAGCCTGTGCGGGTGCCTCAACCGCTACTTCAGTAGCCCCGCCTTCCACGGTTTCGCCTTCCTCTTCCGCAGCATTTGTATTACCTGGAGCTTTCTGCTTCCAGGGTTTTACGGGGATGGGGCTGAACCTATAAAATAGTCGGAAGGATGCCCTCCTGATGACCCCGAATGACTCGTCATCGATGGCCACGTTCAGCCTCAGTCCCCCATCCTCAATGGTCCTTCCGAATACCCGCCAGAGTCTGGTGTTGAGTCCCCCCAATGAGGTCCAGAACAAATTCCGTTTCCCACTCGGCACTTCTTGGGAGGAATATCGTGACGGTGTGCGTCGGCGGTATATCGTCCCCCCTCCTAGTGTCGAGGGGCGGTCCTGACCATCCTCGTAGGCTGGGGATAGTCCTAGCCAGCCACTCTGCAGAGTGTTCGTCAAAGCAGTCTACCAGTAGGATTCCCGGCCTAAAGAACACTCCCATGAAGGATACGCCGGTGTTCGTCCCTGCTCTGAACTCTCGCACTATCTCCTCCATTATCGCCTCTTGCAGCCTGGAGAGGTCCTCCTGGGTCAGAGCCCCCGCCGGATAGTCCCTAGACAGCACAGCCATTCGTATGCTTCTGACGGCATCCGAATAGCTCTGCTGTCTCGGCCCGTCCCTCGCGGACCCCGGCCCAGCCGGAGCCTCTCGCACCCTAGTGGTCGCAGTCCTAGTCGGTGCCTGCTGCTTAGACATATGCCTCTTCGAGTTTGGTGTCTCTTCTGGTGTGCTCTGCCCACCTCTACGCTTTTCGGCCGCGGTGGTACTTGTTCCCGCAGACGTCCCGCTGACGCGCCCAGTTGCGCTAGCAGGCTGCGGGCCACCTGGTCTGTCTTCAACTCTCCCACCTTGACCACTGCTTCCGCCTGATCCTTGTGGTGCTGCCTGTTTGCTTACCTCCATGTGAAGGTAAGCTTTCTGCCTAGCTACTTCAGGGGTCTTCCCTTGTTGCAGGTAGCGAAGGTACCACTTGCATCCGGACCCACTCAGGCCCCTTCTATTTGGGTCATCCCAGCCTCCTGGCTCGCCCAAGCGCGGTGTTATGGGTGGCCTGCCCCGCGACTTTTTCTTGGCGGCCCTATCTGTCTCCTGCTCTCTCCACCTCGCCGGCATCGCATTCTTCCTTCTGGGAGAGCTATGTTGCTCCGAACTGCTGGAGGACGGGTGCCTTCTTTCTGGGGACTTACCACCGTGTTCGGAATGGCGACTTCTTCTGTGGCGCTCTTGAGCCCGATCTGCATTTGATCGGTTATCCGCCTTTGTCCCCTCGGGGGGGTTACCTCTTGCCACTTCTCCATATGTCTTTTTCTCAGCACTTTGCTCATAGGGTGCGTGACCCGTACCACTTCCCGTTCTGGGTGGTGAGCGCGCTCGCGGACTCTTCTTTTCAGGTACCTGACCGCTGTGTTTGGATCCGCCAGTCGGAACCACTGTGCTGGTACAGGATTTATCCTTTCCTTGTATCGGTTTTTCCTTGCCCGATGATTCGTTGCCCGCATCAAGTGCGGTATTCGCGTGTCCGTCACGCTGCCGGTCCGCATTGTGGGCTCGTTGAGCTGCCCTTGCGGCGATTAGCCTTCGCAGGTTGAGGCTGGTTGTTGGACCGTCGTCGTCCCTGTCGAACTCTTCGAAGAGCTCGCGCTCCGCTGCCGAAAGGCCCTCGTAACGGTTGAGCGAGTGGCTCCGTCCCGGGCGTCGTCCGCTACCTCGCGCCCTTCCCACACCCCTCTCCTCCTTCTCATCGTTTTTTGTTTGTTTTTTGTTGTTGTTGTTGTTGTTCATTTTTTTGTCTTACGACCACTAGCTCGACGTG
The DNA here is from genome assembly GCA_964058755.1 of Campiglossa producta. Taxonomy (NCBI): domain Eukaryota; kingdom Metazoa; phylum Arthropoda; class Insecta; order Diptera; family Tephritidae; genus Campiglossa; species Campiglossa producta. The sequence goes on from CAXKVI010000003.1 coordinate 104,153,534, forward strand.
GCGAGCATCGCAGTCAATTCATTTGAAAGGGGAACTTATCTCGTCCGCCGCGGCAGAGCCCCATACCGCAGTAAGGCCATGCTTACTCCCCGAGGTGGCCCGGTATCGAGGAGGCGCCGTTCGAATACAGCCGGTGTTGTAAACCTCCTGGCTGCAAACCATCCAATGGGCACGGTGACGCATAACACCCTGGATTAGGAGGTGACAGCTCTAGTTATTGCCGGCTCATACTATGCAGTCTGCCCGGGTTGACCTGGTCTAGACCACATCATCCCCGCCAGTCTGTATCGAATGCGTCGACAATAACCCCCACACCGCTTTAAGATGTCTGTCTTCGTAGGGTTACCTCGAGGCCATAGCCAGGAGCCGTGTCCATACGCCAGGACTATTGAAGAGTCAAGGCGCATAGCTATGGTTCCTGACCTCAGCTGGATACCTTCCGCATAGACAGGTACTACAGAAACAAGTACTAAAGCCCCAATCAGAGACGGAACACTGTGGTATCCATTTACCGGTCGGCACCCTCTTGGAGGGTTCAGCCTGAGGGTTTTTGCCAACCCTAATTATGTAGTATCGAAAAACTTCCAAAATGATTCGGGAAACTGTCTCGAAGTGGTTCCAAAAAAGTGCTAAAATGTATTCGGAAGAAGAAAATACCCGAAAGCAATGCCGAAGTGGTACCGAAAAACTACCAAAATGATCCAGCAATCCAAAACAAAAAAGTTACCGAAGACATTCCAGAAAAGTCCGGAAGTGGTACGGTTGTTGTTGTAACGAGGTGTAGTCCTGCCCAACGCGTATTTTTCCTTAACCTAAATTGACATCAATATCTTCTAACGGGAGTCCAAGAAAACTGGCAGTTTCAATAGGGTTGGACCAAAGAGAGATGGGTGTTAGAAGAGTGGGCTCAGAAGAGCAAGAAAATAAGTGATTGGTATTGTGGGGGGACAAGCCGCATGCCGGACATACATTCGGCACATCAGGGTTCAGTCTAGATATGTAAGAGTTTAACCTGCTACAATATCCAGAGCGTAATTGAGCCAGAGTGACCCTTGTGTCTCGAGGAAGATGACGCTCCTCTTCAGAAATGCCAGGTGTTGTAGGGAGATAACCATTTATTTTAGAGCACAGCTCATCAACGAAAGTACCAGTTGCCAATATCGTGCAATCGTCTGCGTAAGAAACAATCGTAACTTCTTCTGGTGGAGGAGGAAGCTTCGAAATATAGAAGTTAAACAATAACGGGGAGAGGACACCACCCTGTGGTACCCCTTGTTGTATCTTCCTGGCTTTAGATTTTTTGTTTCTGAATACAACAGACGACCGACGACAACTGAGATAATTGGCGGTCCAACGCTTTAGACAGGGGGGGGGGGGCGGGGGGAGTGACGAGTCTTCCAAATCAGCTACAAGTTGCCAATGATTTACTGTGTCAAAAGCTTGACTCAAATCCAGAGACTTGTAACAAAACTCGTACCGAAACGAAACTCGCGTTTCTGGCGTTTCTGTTCCAAGAAACTTTAAAGAATAGAAACTAAATTCGAAACAAAATGATTGTAATGGTTTCAGCAGAAACAAAATCTGTAACGAAACTAAATTAATTTTGTTCCTTGTAACAGAAACCGAAACAGAAACAAAACTCCTTTGTAACAAAAGTCGTAACAAAACTCCGAAACGGTTCCAGCAGAAACAAAACCTGTAACGAAACTAAATTAATTTTGTTCCTTGTAACAGAAACAAAATTATTAGTTTTGTTCCTTGTAACAAAACCCGTAACGAAACTAAATTAATTTTGTTTCTCAGTAGCAGAATTCTAAACATTCTTATAATACTATTTGCACTACACTAGGATGGACCTATAATATTTATATACGAGTATATAATATATATCGTCGCTCGGCCCGAAATACCGCGTATTTGCAAAAAACAAAAAGGCGTATATACCAAAATGTCCAAAAAGGAGATTTCGTTACCCTGACTGGGACTCATCGGTCTTAATGTACTTTAAAAAAGCTATGTTTTGCAGTTTGAGTGCTCCTACACAATTTGGATTCCATCAAATACGCGGTATTGCTTTTTGCAAATACGCGGTATTGCGCGCCGAGCGACGATATATATATCACACAAAACTATGTTACACCCGCAAAAGTATCCTCCTTCGACATCTTATAAAAATGATGATGATGCACTACAAAGTAGTTTGAATGAATTATTATTAGAAAATGAAATATTTGTTGATAACTATTAATGTTAATTTTTTCACAATCCGTTGCCCTATGCATATGTTTGAAGCGATTTTATATATCATTTAAATATAAAAAATAAAAAAGACAACCCTATAGTCGCGCTCTTATATTTTTCTTCATATCTTCAGCATTTATTGTCGGATCTTAAAGTGTGATACTACATTTGTTTGTGCCAAGGACCCGGATTTTCCTACCGAAATTTATTGTGGTACTTACCCGCCAGTATAGTAGACACCAAGAAGTTAAATGTACCACACGAGGTTTCAGAGGTCGACTGAAGTTACTTTAGTTAGTTGCAACAGACATATACATGTATATTATATACCAGAAAATATAAAATCCATCCTAATGTACTGCAAATATAGTTTTGCTACTGAGAAACAAAATTAATTTTGTTTCGGTTTCTGTTACAAGGAACAAAATTAATTTAGTTTCGTTACGGGTTTTGTTACAAGGAACAAAACTAATAATTTTGTTTCTGTTACAAGGAACAAAATTAATTTAGTTTCGTTACAGGTTTTGTTTCTGCTGGAACCGTTTCGGAGTTTTGTTACGACTTTTGTTACAAAGGAGTTTTGTTTCTGTTTCGGTTTCTGTTACAAGGAACAAAATTAATTTAGTTTCGTTACAGGTTTTGTTTCTGGGGGTTTGTTTCTGTTTCAGTTTCGTTACAAGCTATGTAACAGAAACCGAAACCGAAACGCGTTACAAGTCCCTGCTCAAATCAAGTGCAACTAGAACCGTCCTGTCATTAGGCCTGTTTTCATTTAGACCGTCAGTTATCTGAGTGTTTATGACATTTACAGCAGATGTTGTGCTCCTACCCAATGGGAAAAGGTAATGTACAGCAATGCATAAAGTAATGTATAGCTCCTATAGACTATACATGAAAACATGCATGAATTTTTCTACAGCGATGTCATAGGAAAAGTAATATGGCGCTCGCCTACAAAACTAAAGATACATGTTTACATTACTTTTTATATTACTTTTTATAAATGAAAAGATGCATTACTTTTCAAGAATGAAATTATGCACTACAAGGGATACATTATATCTTGCATTGCATAACATTTTATAAATTTCCTTGTGGAGTAACAAGGACATTAAGACCCAGTGAGGCTCTACAGCGGGGGAAGAGTTAAGGTCCTATTTTAAATGTTTGAATGACGAGCTCGTCATGGGCTACGACCAAGATGAGTGCACCAAAAAGAAATATAATAAAAAAACCAAAGCCACCAAAAACCACTTCCTTGTTTCGGTAATGACTAATGCGGATTTTGAAGTTCCTTATTAATAGGTCTTCCGGCTCGAAACATTCTCTAGCTAGCAACAACAACAACCGAGGCTGGATCTATAAAGGTTAATACAATATGGGAAAAACAGCGAAGAATCTCTGTAAACTCTTGGAAACAGATCCCAAAGCTTTTCTGTGTATATGCAGGTTGTCGATTGGGTGGATAATAGTCAAATGATAAAATGCTGTATAAATGCTTGACATTCTAAGGTTTCTACGTCCGACATCTGGTTGAAAAATATTATATTGAACGGATAGATGGGTAATGAACAGGAGTCAACTCCCAATTATTCTAACATGATTTCTTCCGTAGATGTTAGAGCCATCACATAATTTAGACCAGGTTATGTTGAAATAACAGAGCTTGGTTGGGTAAACCTCGAGTAGTGGCAGTCCTTCGGGCTAGGGATTAAATATATTCCCGTTATGATTATAGCTGTCGTAAAATCCGAACCACAAATGGCGGATCGTACCAGCTTTATATCAGGCAAAGCATTATACAAATCCCTAAAACCCTGTTTAGGCCTTCACCTCCGATTCCCCGAATGGATGCGCCGACCAAGAAGGGCAACAAAAACAACAAAACAACATAATTTCCATCAAACTCTAGCCCTAGGGAAGTTGCTGTTTTCATAAGGCTAGCAAATAATGCAGAGTAAGGCATCGAGCCCGCAGAGTCCCGATCCCGAGAGTCCCGCACCGTTGCTAGTTCCGAAATCCTGTGATTAAATTTAAATATATACAATCCCAAGTCACTTCTAAAACCTTTCAAAAATGTCGGGAGGGTATCGAAAGACGCGTTTTGATCTCGAATATAAAAATCCTAAAGAGGAAATTAAAGATTTTGTTTCAGCGGAGAACGTATAATATATAATTATATTTCGAAATACCAACGTATAATTCGATATAAGTCGACAATTCGAAAAGTTCCAACACAACAAGTTCGTTACAACAACAACAACAGGAGTAACGGTGCCGGTTTAGGAGTGCCAGTCCCGGGATTTTGCTATGTGGAGGATCCCAATAACCCAGGGATTTTCCATATGGCCGTGTCGGGACTGACTTTCCGAGAATTGGATGATATCACAACGGGCCTTTCAAAACTGGCCTAAGTGTGCCTCTGCGGCAGCCACTTAAACCTAACCTAACCTAATTAGCACCTTCAATATGGGTAGAAAAGGCGCCTCGCTGAATAAAATTACCTGATTTTTTATCCGCATTTTTGGTTGCTGGTTAGCAGGGTAATATAAAATTAACGTTCTCTGGTTTCAGTAAAAATTTCTTAGCAAAACATCATTAATTTTTCCCACATACCCACATTTTTTTGGTCGATATATAAATTTACCCTACAAATCTCGGGGCGCCTCCCATGACACTATAAAATCCCGAAAGCGACAGTTCCTTCACTATGTTGACGTACCTATATTACAATTTTGGTACTTTATTTTAAACAACACCCTGTGCCGCATATTAATTCTAATTAGGGTTGCCGAAATTCGGCATTTTTTACCGAATTTGGCCCAAAAAAATTATTTTAGGGCGTTAATCACCTTATAGAAAACCCAATGAACCGTTTCCCAAAAGTCGTCAAATGTAACATACGACAATTTCCCTGCAAAAATCGAGAGTACTGTATTTCCTATCCAAAGAGTACCCCAATTGGAGCATCAGAGTACTCCATATGTAATCCTTTTTCATGTAAAAATTGTGCTTCAATTAACATTGCGATGTCCTAGGACTGGACCACCTACTCCAACCGTCGCTTTGTTTCTGCTACTGTCAGAGTACTTTGCAATGTACTCCAATGTTGTTACTCCTTGGAGTATATACTGTCAGAGCGATAGTGTCGTGATTTTCGTCGAAAAGGCAGGAGCAATGATCAACTTTCAAATAGCTGAAGGTGGTCCGATGAGGTATACAAAGGATTACTATTGGAGTACTCCAAATTCAAAAAAATGGAGCACACAATCCAACGATTTTTGCAGAGTTATCCGGGCGACGATATATATCTATGTAGAAATAATTATGTACCTACCTTCATGTACGTATATGTTAAAAACATATTCCAACATATCAAGAGTATGGAAATAAATTCATTACAAGTTGATTCTTGACAAAGTTTTTGGAATTTTTTTTCGTATTCCATCCGATTTGGTCGGCCACTTTGGCCGGAAATTTTTATCTTAATGGCAACCCTTGTAGGTTTATTCCAATAAGAACGCGAAAAGTTCTGTTTCTACTTCGCTTTTTCTCTACACATCTCGTGGGGAAGGATTTTGTCTGCTCTTTATTTGAAGATAAATTTAATGCAAATTATAATTTATTTTTAAATAAAAATCAGTGCAAATCACTACTAACAAGTAAGTAAATTATTTTATACGAAATAGTTGAGCAAAAATCAAATTTAATTTGCGCCGCATATTTTTTAGCTGGAACAGCGTGAATATTGATTTTTCATTGCTCTGCGGATTTGGTGTACATACTTGAGTGTGCGTTTGTGTGATTTGCAATACATTTTCTTTTCTTTTAGGAATTCTCAAATTGTAAAAATAATAAGGAAACCAAAAATGGATAACATTCATGTCGATCCGCAGCAGCTACATCAGCAGCCGATCCTTCAGCAGCAGGCTGGTTATGCACCACGACGTCAATATGATGGCATTGCACCAGCAATTCTTACCGGTATAGAGACTATAACAAATGGGCATATGCAGCAACAACAACAACAAGTACCGAAGGTCGAAATAGCTACACGTCCCAATAAGTCTAAAAAGGAAAAGCTAGCTGACTTGACTGCTGCTACCAGCAAGTTGGCAATTGAGGAATCATTGAAATTGGTAAATAATATTTTATTTCTATTTTCCATTAGATATAGCTAATTTTATACGTAGTAGTAGAGATGGGGGAACTATTGACGATGCTATATATATATTGATTAATTCTTTTTATCGATGTTTCGTTACTTTCGACATTGTCAGATAAAGTGCGAAATTTATTTCGGTTTCTGTTACGGTTTCGATTTCCAAATAAAAACACGAACGCCAAAAAATTTAGGGTATTAGTTTCCTTTAGGGGTCAACTGCTAATAAATTAGCTAAAATTATAGGAGATAGCTCAAAAGACGGGTTTTGGCCTCAGGATCACGAATCCGAAAGCGCTTTTTTAATTTTTTGTTTTAGTGAAAAGTTATGGTCAAAAAACCGTAAAATGACCCGGGTCCGATACCAAAATTGGGGCGGAATCCATGGTATTTATGTGCGAAGCACCTTTCTGAGTTGGCGGCCTTCGGACTTATAACAAATAACCCTGGGCTACGCCATCCTAAGTCCGGACGTGTGACATAACCGTGGGTACCGCCACGGCGGGACTTTTTTTGCACGTTTTTAGGGACAGTCTAATAAAATTACAACAACCACATGAAAACTTGAAACTTTGTTGCAAATATCTTTGCAGAGAAGCAAAATATTAAAAAAGCGCTTCATTGTAATATGTAAATATTATTAACGCTATGTATGGATGAAATTTCTGCAATATGATTTAAAAAAAAATACTACTTTTTCTAATAGAAAAATATTAGAATGCAAACTAAATGAAATGAATTGTCAAAATATATGATACGGGCCACTAAACACATTTTTCTCTGATCTCGTAATTTTTTTTTTCCTCTTTAGGAATTTGATAGTGAGGTCAAAACGTGTCTTTTGTAAAATTGCTCGATAATCTTCCATGAAAGCTTTCCAGAGTACCCTTTGGTAAAAGAAAATATGTTCCCATAAAAAGCAAAAAAGGCAAAAAAAAAAAATTCAAAACCGTTTGGAACCGGTTCCGGCTTTTGAAACGGTTTCGGTTTCGTTCTTTTTCAGATCAAAATAACGGTTACGGTGTCGGTTTCGGTTTTGAAAAATGAAACGGTTTTCATCGGTTACGATTTCGTTTTCAGTCCTTGGAAATAATATACAGATTACTTCAATGATTTAACTTTCAATATGTTTTTAATATGTATTTAATTTCAGACCGATAGCAATGGTTTAGCTATGAAGACTCCAGTTTCCATTTTGCAAGAATTGTTGAGTCGTCGTGGTATAACACCAAATTATGAATTGGTGCAAATCGAAGGCGCCATCCATGAACCAACATTTCGTTATCGTGTCGCTTTTAATGACAAGGATGTTCCCTTTACAGCCATGGGTGCTGGACGCTCCAAGAAAGAGGCTAAACATTCAGCTGCACGTGCACTAATTGATAAGTTGACTGGGGTACAATTGCCTGAGCCAACTGCTGGAGCAGGTGCTGGTGGTGCCGCTGCTGGTGCTGCTGGGACAAGTGCTGAAGGTGCAGCAAGCGCAGCTGCAGGAGGCGAGTAAGTATTGTTTTATAAAAAACGGATCTTAATTCCTAAATTGAGAATAATTTTCATTACTCATCAATACAAATATTTCTCTCTAGGGGCGGCGATAAAGTTGTTGGCAATCCGATAGGTTGGTTACAGGAGATGTGTATGTCACGCCGTTGGCCACCACCAACTTATGATACCGAAACCGAAGTCGGTTTGCCACATGAGCGGCTATTTACCATTGCTTGTTCGATTCTTAACTATCGTGAGGTGGGAAAAGGCAAAAGCAAGAAGATTGCCAAACGTTTGGCTGCCCACAAGATGTGGACACGCTTGCAAGAGAATCCATTGGATAACAATCAGATATCGGAGGCTCTTGATGGCGATGTAAGTGAATATATCTGGTCATAAGCAATAACAGCCTAAATCGACTTAAGAAATTAGACCAGTTGAAATTTTTGCTGGTGATTTTGAATAGCAACATCGAGACTTTTTCAAGACTTTCATTGGAGTTTTTTTACTTTCTTTACGAACAATTAAATCCAATACGTTTGCCTTAGTTATAAAACAGTTTTTTTAAAAAAATTCGCCAGCAAAAATTTCAACTGGCCTATAACTAAGGCAAACGTATTGTTTTATAACTAAGGCAAACGTATTGGATTTATCGAGACATTTTTCAAGACTTTCATTGGTCTTTTTTTACTTTCTTTACAAACAATTAAATCCAATACGTTTGCCTTTGTTATAAAACAGTTTTGTTACAAAAATTCGCCAGCAAAAATTTCAACTGGTCTAATTTCTTAAGTCGACTTAGGCTGTTATTGCTTATGACCACAGATATATGGATATTTTATAAAATAGCTAAGTTTTAATTTACTTAAATAACTTAACTCGATATATTTCAAGTCACCATAGAAGATTTGTCAAAGTTATAAAATATGCAAATTACACTTCTTTTATCAGTTTTGTTGAGTTTAATGTACGGTACACCTTGACTTTTTTTTGTGCTTTCTCGTTACAGAATCGTAACTGTGCAAATTATTATGGTGATTTGAAAGATATCACTGTGCCCACATTAACCAGCCAGCATAGTAATAAGGTGTCACAGTTTCACAAAACACTTAAAAACGCTACCGGAAAGAAATTGCTCAAGTTGCAGGTGAGATGTTTTTCAAATTACAATTATAAAAGTAGATACTAAAGACAACAGAGGGGACCATTCATTCGTTTTCACCGTTTACTGAACTGTGTAGTTGAACGAGGAATTGTTTTAAAATCAATCCCAAAATTACCCTGGCTTATATAACCTTCTAAATATCTCGAGCCGTGCTCCATCTAGCGGATTTGTTTTCTTCCCCCCTTACGAATGTGTTTTCGAAAAGAGGAGTAGATTAGACAGTGCCATTTAGCTTAAAGGAAAGCAGGAGATTGATAGTGAGATAGGTGTAAGGCGTCGTTTTTGTATCGAGTTGCCATTAGGGCTATTCGAATATGTAGTTCATCAACACGAAGCTTCGATTGTCGATTGTTGATACTGAAAAAATAATGCTACTATTCAAATATTCGATGATTATTTGAATACTTGCTATATTTTTAACCTTCGATTCTTGAGTGGGTTGCAAATTTTTTACAGTAAAATATATTACATTTTTTTTTTTTGTTTTCTGTTTAAAAAAATTTTACCCGTCAAGTATTCGAATAATCGAACAGAAACGATATTCGAATAATCGATCGGCATCAAATATTCGAATATTAGACCACGCAATTATTCGAATATTGTATTCGAACTTTACTATTTAAATACTACTTTATTTGAATAGTGGGAATATTAGGATGTTCGAATATCAAGAGCTCTAACTGCTTTTTATGGGACCCTATTTAACTAATTTGTTTCTTCAAGTATTTAGCCATCTGTGACTATGTACTTAAGTTGTAATACAAATAAAAAATGCATTTAACTATTATTAAACAAAAAATTATTATAGGTAGATAACTTTCTATTATCAATTTCATAAAATTCCATTCTTTTTTTTTCAGAAAACTTGCCTAAAAGGTCCCAAAATTGATTACGTGAAATTGTTGTCGGACATTGCTAATGAGAATCAGTTCGAAGTAACTTATGTCGACATTGAAGAGAAGACATTCACTGATCAATGTCAATGTTTGGTACAACTATCGACATTGCCGGTTGGTGTATGCCATGGCTCGGGCGCAACTGCAGCTGATGCTCAAAAGCAGGCAGCACAAAATGCTTTGGAATATTTGAAGATAATGACAAAAAAATAAATTTGATTGCTTGCAAAAAAGTAGCAGCAGCACAGCCGCACTCAATGGAAAAGTAATTCAAATAATGAGTGCATCCACAAAAAATAAAAAAAGGAAAATCAAACCCCAATTCATAATTAATACAAAACAAACAATTGTTTGGTAGACTTAACAAATAATGCCCAATGAAGTAAACACACAAAATATATATGTGTATTTTTTTGCTAAAAAAAAAAGCAACTTAAAAAAAGAACAGACTATGTATGACACTAAAAGTAAAATAACAAATTTGCATACCTTTCTTTAAGAAACTTTAAACATACACATTATTGAACATTATAACTTGTTTACTTTCCAAATTGTCTCTAGTTTATAAAGCTATAACACATACACACAAACACAAACAATGGAAGTGGACCCCTATTTATTTATATTGAATTGTTTTTAAAGGTGACACAAAATTTAACATTTATTATTATGCTTTGAAGTAATATTTTAAAATTGAACTTAATTAAACTAAATTTTTGAAAACTACATAAATGTGAATTATTTCTAATTAACTTGATTATTAGTTCTCAGAACAGAAATGCAAAAGCATATTAAGCAAAAGCATGCATACACATATTTGAATATTTAATATAAGGGATGGTTGTTGCAATTACGCACTACCTTTTTGAAATACAACACACTTTTTCCGATATTCATATTCACATACAGTAACGATTGGATGCAAAGATCTTGGATTCATTTAAATAATATAGTATTTTGTGCATTACTTTGCTGGAATATTTCAAATGCACATTTACTTACATACATAAATACATACAAATAATTGAAATATGTGAATAAGGATATGATATGAAGAGTTATACATATATCTACATTACATATAAATTACTGCTGAGAATTCAAATAAATAACCGTTTCAAATACTAAAATGCTTATACCAATTTTCAATTTATTTTGATTTCAGTCGCTTGAAAGGATTCGCATTGAATATGTCTTAAAAACTTAAAACTTTGTGAAACTTTGACAGATGCGCGCCTCTTTTTGCCCATTTGCAAAAATTCTGCTTCGATTAACGTTCCATAAATTTTGTATGAAGTTGATCCTACAAAGTTTTATGTAATTGGGTCTTTAAGGTGAGATTTGGGCCAGTGCTTAAAATCGAGGTGCGTATCTGTCGAAAGTTTTATGTAATTGGGGCTTTAGACCCAATTCTACAGTGCCGAGTTAATAATAATAAAATTGAGGTATTGCACTGCGTTCTTAAGACCTATTGTGCCCTCATATACTCATAGCACGTCTACGAGGCCGATCACTTGCAAGAAATCCAAGATTAGGATCGGCTTTAGTTCACGTACGTGCTTGCACTCTAGAGTCATGGCTTCAAGGATTCTTTCCTTCTTCTAGAGATGGCATCGCATATGCACAGAATGTGATCCGATGTTTCGTCCTCTGAGTCACAGGCTGCTAGACGAAATGCCCATTCTGTGCACGTGGGCCTTGAGCCTGCTATGCCCGGTGAGGACGCCTGTTATAATCCTTAGACTATTTTTGGATAGGTTATCTCTTTGAAGCGCTTTGTGTTATATCCTCCCATCATGGCTTTTGCTTGACGTAGCCCGATCGTCTTACGCCAATGTTCTTCTCTCATGTCAGACTCCTCTTTCCTGAGCATTTCTTTTATCTGTATTCTCCGATCGCTAGGAAAGGTTCAGAGCCTATGGGCTTTGTTGCTGCCGCTGCTCTCGCAAGTTGGTCCGCTCTTTCGTTACCCTCTATGCCCGCATGGCCTGGAACCCATGCTAGTCTGAGGTTATTTCTGGTTGATAGCTCTTTTAGTTTCTGTACGCACTCCAGCACTGTGAGGATTTTATCTCACAGGATAATATCGCCTTGAGTGCGGCTTGGCTGTCACTTAGTATAGTGATGTTCTTGTTGGAGTAGCCGCGTGACAGATTTATATCCGCACACAGGCTTATAGCAACTACTTCTGTCTGGAAGATGCTCGGGTATTATCCAAGGGGGACTGACAAATTGCTGCGGGGACCGTGTATTCCCGCTCCAATTCCTTCTCGAGTTTTCGAGCCATCGGTGTACCAGGGTCCTGTTCTCGTGGTATCTACCCACATTCGAGGTATCCCAGGTGCTCTTGTCTCCCAGTTCTATTTTGTATCTCTTTTCGAACTCTACTACCTTTGCTATGTCATCCCTTGGCAGTTGACAGATGGGCAGCTGTCGTTTTAGTTTATATGCCACCGCGGACGAGAGGACCTATCCTTTCTCGAATCCCTCTTTCTATATTTAGCATGGTTCGCTTGGCTACTTGTTCAACTACTATGTGCAGTGGGCTCAGATCAAGCAGCACCTCCATTGCTGCGGTCGGGCAGGTACGCATAGCCCCCGTAATACATACGAATGTCAGCCGCTGGAGTTCAGCGAGTGATTTCCTCACTGTGCTTAGAGCTGATCTAGGAGCCCATGCTACCGCTCCGTATAGTATAATGGGTCGGACTATCATGGTGTATATCCATCTCAGTATCATTGGGTTACAACCAAGGTCTGAAACCGATTAAAATAACGTTCGGGTTACGGTTTCGGTTTTGCAACGTGTTTCGGTTCCGGTTTCGTTCTTCAACATTTATTTCGGTTTCGGTTACGGTTTCGTTCCGGTTTCGGTTACCAAATAAAAACACAAACAAAATAAATTTTACTACTAAAATAGTCAAGTACCTATGTAGCTTCGAAATAGATCTGAATTTTCATAACTTTTTCCTGCTGCCATGATGGGATTTCTCTAATATAATAATAAAACAAATTCCTAGAATTAACTCTACTTTTTTATTAGAAAAATATTAAATGAAATGTATAAATCGCCAAAAACATTAATATGAGTGGTGCTTTCTGAGTCAAGCCTGAACATTTCGTTTTCGTATCTCGTAAATTTTTTTCGGTCGCTTCATTCAACTATAATCAAATTTCCTCTTTCAGAATTTTTATACTAAGGTTAAAACGCGTATTTTGTAACCTTGCTCGACAATCCTCCCTGAAAGTTTTCAGAGTACCTGTTTGTGCCCACTTAAAGAAGTGATACATTAAAAAAATTCAAAACCGTTTGGAACCGGTTCCGGCTTTTGAAACGGTTTCGGTTTCGTTCTTTTCCAGATCAAAATAACGGTTACGGTTTCAGTTTCGGTTTTGAAAAATGAATCGGTTTTAATCGGTTACGGTTACGGTTTCGGTTTCAGTCCTTGGTTACAACCCCAGGATTTGCCCGCGAGTCTTCTGCACACCATTATAGCCGTAGTTGCCTTTGATGCTGTGATTTCAACATGTTTCTTCCATAGTATTTTACTTCAGAAACTGCCTCCAGGCGGACCCCATTTAGAGTAACTGTTCTCATACCCGTAAGGGATCTTCTTTTTGTGAAGGGGATGATTGCAGTCTTATTGGAGTTTAAGTTTAATCCCATACCTGCACACCATTCCCTCGTTAGGTTCAAAGCTCTCTGGATGATATCGCAGAGAGTGCTCTCAAACTTCCCTCTTGCAATAATAACTATATCGTCGGCGTACCCTTGGCATCGGATGCCGTTGTCGGTTAGTATATGCAAGACTTCGTCGACTACCAAACTCCACAGAAGGGGTAATAAAACTCCTCCTTGTGGACACCCTCTTGTAGTTCTTATTTGAACGTTTTCCTCCCGCACGGCGGTTTCTGCTATTTTGTACGGAGTAGCGAGTCTACCCACCGTATTATGGGTTGTTGCCTTTTCGCTCCAGTGCTCGACTTCCGTGTGAAGTGCTGTCGAAAGCTCCCTCTATGTCTAGGAAGGCGCACACCACCACCTCTCCGCACTCGAACGCACTCATTATCTCCGTGGTCAGCTGATATAGGGCTGTGTCAGTTGACCTACCTGCCTACCTACGTGTAGAGGCCTATACCTCAGAGTGTTCGATCTGATCTCATGATCTACTATCTTTTCCATCGTTTTGAGAACGAAGGAAGTTATATTGATGGGTCTAAATGATTTAGCTGATGAATAGTCTTTCTTCCCTGCCTTGGGTATGCAGACAACCTTGGCACGCCTCCAAATTTTTGGAATATATCCCAATGCTAGGCTATCTCGCATCATCCTGGACAGGTATGGGACAAGCATCTCACCCTGCTGCAGAAAGGCCGGGTAGATCCCGTCCACCACGGAGACTTGTAGCTCTCAAAGGATTTGACCGCCCATCTGACTGCACTCTCAGAGAAGATATTTTTCGCCAGTACCAGGTTAACTTAAGTTCCACAGATTTTCAATTTTCATATCGAGTTAACCAAAGGTTAACTGCCCAACGTTGGTGGTTTAACCACTGGTCAGATATCAGAAGACCGTCTACCAACAATTTCTACAGAAAAAAATCAGTAAATAACTTAAAAAAAATGCGAATCCATAGTTAACTCTGGAACTTAAGTTAACCTGCCACTGTGAAATCGCCCCTGAGTTTGTTTAATTATTTGACTTAAAAAATCCTTGTTTTCGAATTATTCGGAAAATGGCAATTGCAAAAAACCGGTTCTTAAATAAAAAAAAAAAGCAAATATTGCAATTATAGAAATATCACTTAAAAAACCACAAACTCAAACTATTTTGATGTCTGAATGGAAGGTCATCCTTCTTTTCAAAGCAATTTCCAAATCTGAGAATTTTTTCAATTACGCAATAATTAAAAATTGCAAAAACGCGCATTGAATTTTCTATTGATAGGACATTTTTGAAACACATTCTGAGATAAGGCATTCTGGACCCGAATTTAAACAGGTTATTGAAAAATATTTTGAAATAGAGCAGTCTTAAACATTTCTCAAATGTCCATAAACCTCGTAAAATTCCGATTATTCAGACGCAAAAATCCGGTGAACCCATTCATTTTCATAGAACACATAGAAGGTTGCTACAAAATAGGCAAACTGCTTTGAACCAAGGCTGCACAACAAAATAAACCAATTTTTTTAAAGTAATGTTATAAAAAAAAAAATTAAAAAATTAAAAAATTATTTTTATTTTATTTTATTTATTTGAAAAGGTATTTGCGTTTTATTACTCTTGTATTTATAATTTTTTTGTGTTGAACTTACTAACTATTTAACCAGAAATTAATTAATTATAGGTAGAAAAAAGGTAGCGGATCAGGAACGCGGATAAAACGGGCCTAAAAAACTAAAATAAAAACGGGGAAAATGGTTTAAAAAAAACGGGTCAATATATGTACATTAGGGTGGTCCTCATAATGAAATAAAGAGTTTTTTGCAGTCTTACCCCTAGATAGGTTGCACCAACAATTATATTGCACATACATTTTTTTGCTGATTCGAAATGGTTTAGGCGCGTCGCAAAAGTTCAGATTTTCCTATGGATTTCCAATCGGAACCAAATTTTCTATATAATATAAAAGACCATAGTGCTATCGGTTTTGAGTATTAAATAAAAAGGAAACACTTTTTAAATATTTTGAGTCACCTTAGAGCGGTCAGTAGTTTAACTTCCGTGCGACACGCCTTAATCGTCTCCAATCGCGACCAAAATTTGTGTGTGATATCTTCGGCTATATTACTATCGTTCTCTGTATTTTAGCCTTTTCTTTTATTTCCTTTTTTCTCTTTTTTTAGTTCGACTTTAAAACATTGTGTATAACACTGATACACAATGCTTTAAAATGTATTGTAAAACCTGCCCTAAGGCTGATTGGAGCGGACACGAAGCACTCATTCATTGATTTTCCATCTTCAGAAAGGGTCAGAGCGTTTCATTTAATCATTGATTTTCCTCATTCCGCTAGAAACCGGAGGGTAGGCGGAAAAACTGAGCATGTGTTATAATCGACTCTAAGAACCCAATATAATTGAGGTTGGAGAGGCCATCCGGAGGGCAAAAAGCTCGAAATCAAAAGACACACATCTAGCATTTTCAGGACCGCGGATTTTTGCATTCGATTTTAAACCAACTTCCTGTTCAGCTAGGGTCTAAAAAAATCCGCTAGGTGGAGTTGAGATCGGGGTAATTAACACTGAGAATTCTAATTATGGACCGATTTGCTGATATTCAGCGTTTGTATTACTTAATTAATTTTCAAATGTTTAAAATTACATATGTGCATATTAGTCGCCTCTTATTACCGATATGCCTACCTTGAGCACATTCTTAACCCCTAACCCGTAGGCATTGTGTATCAGCACAAGTGTGAACTCTACTTTTGACAACACACATTGACATGTCGGTTTGATCACATCCTGCACTTTTTAAAACGTCGCCAGCACCGAATAACAGAAAAACAATGGCGTTGTTTAACACCCTGAACACATCAACATGGCGGTCTCCTACCTTTTGCCGAATGGTAGAAAGAGATGGGAAGATGGATATAGGTGAGAAAAAAAGGAAATTAAAAACAGGTGACTAAAAAACTAAACTAATGGCGGCGATATACCAACAGGTTATCATAACCTCTAACGAGATTTTTAGCCGAGCTTCTCTTTCCTACTTGTGGTGTGTTGCTTTTTGAGTTTATCCTACAAGTTGGCGGGACCTACAGTTTTTTTGCCGACTCCGAACGGCACTTGCAAAGCAAATGAATTTTTTTTTGCTGAGAAGCTTCTCATGGCAGAAATACACCCGGAGAGTTTGCCAAACTGGTATTAGTTTCCTTTAGGGGACAACTGCTAATAAATTAGCTAAAATTATGGGAGATAGCTCAAAGGACGGGTTTTGGCCTCAGGATCACGAATCCGGAAGCGCTTTTTTAATTTTTTGTTTTAGTGAAAAGTTATGGTCAAAAAACCGAAAAATGACCCGGGTCCGATACCAAAATTGGGGCGGAATTCATGGTATTTATGTGTGAAACACCTTTCTGAGTTGGCGGCCGTCGGCCGCGCTTATAAAAAATAACCCTGGGCTACGCCATCCCAAGTCCGGACGTGTGACATAACCGTGGCTACCGCCACGGCGCGACTTTTTTGCACGTTTTTAGGGACAGTCTAACAAAATTACAACAACCACATGAAAACTTGAAACTTTGATTGCAAATATCTCTGCAGAGAAGCAAAATATTAAAAAAGCGCTTCCGGATTCGTGATCCTGAGGCCGAACCCCGTCTTTTGAGCTATATCACATAATTTTAGCTAATTTTTAGCAGTTGACCCCTAAAGGAAACTAATACTGCCAAACTACTGCCGAGGGGCGACCCCGTTTAGAAAAATTATTTTTCTAAATAATTTTTGATGTTACTTTTGCCGGGCATCGAACCGCCACGACTTGGTGTAGAAGGCCGAACACTTAACCGCTACACCACGGCGGCCGCCAGAAGAGTTTACACTTGTATTGATAAACAATGCCCGCAGGGCCCACAACTCGCTTCCCAACAAACATTTTGCCAGCAACTAGTTGCTCAATTTGAACACGGACGGATAGTGATTTTCGATATTAACCACATATCGAAATTTAGCTACCATCTCGAATAACCAAAGAATTTATCGAAAAAAAACCTTCACAAAATACTTAAATTATTTGCTGAAAGTGCGCGAGTAGCGTTATGAATTTCTAAAGTTAGAACACATTTAAATTAAACAAAATTGCATAGTGTACCAACACAAGTGTAAACTCTTCTGCAAAGACGTCAAAATTCCAAAATGAGTTTAACACCTGTTCATCAGAGTTGTTTTTTTGGAAAAAGAGCATCATTTTGCGCCGAGTTGCATTCGATTTGGTATAAAAAAATTAGTAGTAGGTTGTATAAAAAAGTAGTTCGCTAAAACTTAGAAATTTGATTTTTTTAACATAAATAACAGCGAATTATATAAAATTATTAGTTAGAATAACTCTTTCGAGTCTGCTCACTATTTTCTATTAAACAAATAACAAACAACTGCTAATAATTAGCTTCAAACCCCAAAATTTGGTATTTGTTTCCTTTAGGGGTCAACTCCTAATAAATTAGCTATAATTATGGAAGATAGCTCAAAATACGGGTTTGGCCTGAGGATCACGAATCCTGAAGCACTTTTTAATTTTTTTGTATCTGTGGAAAGTTATGGTCAAAAACCGAAAATTGACCCGGGTCCGGTACCAAAATTGCGGCCGGGTTCTCTTCAGAGAAGCAAAATATTAAAAAAGCGCTTCCGGATTCGTGATCCTGGGGCCAAACCCCGTATTTTGAGCTATCTTCCATAATTCTAGCTAATTTATTAGGAGTTGACCCCTAAAGGAAACAAATACCAAATTTTGGGGTTTGAAGCCTTCTTTGTGCTAAGATATGTATTTGATAGTAAATCTATCTAAAAACATCGTATATACATGTTTCTAAAAAAACGTTTGTTTTAATTTTCTGTCTAATTTCTCATTTCGAAGATGCTTACCTCAAAATTTTTCTGTAAAATAAATAAAATTTACTAGTTTTAAGTTATTTTGTGTCTTTTTTTTTTCTTTGATATAAAGTATAAACAGAAAGATTCGCTTAAAAGTTGCCCTAGAAACTGGAGTGAAAAAGTTGTGCAACACAGCAACACTTTTGTGCAAACAAGAACCCTGTTTCATTGATATTCGGTGCTGCACACAACCCGATCGCAACGAAAACAACAATAGCAACCCAGATTTTTGACATGGATGTGTGTTTTGACATTTGTGATTTGACGTGGAAGTGTGTTTTGACATTTCTGTCAAAGCTACAGTTCACACTTGTATTGATACACTATGCAAAATTGTGAGTAAAATCTGCTTTCAGCATTATTTCGATATCCAACGAGAAAATCAATCGATAAATCAACACATCACTACGACTGGAGTTCGCGGCAAAAATAAAGCGAATGGACGGAGAAAAGTGGTGATTTATAGAAAATAATTGCAAATACATAACATATTTTAGAGGAAACAATAGATATCTTGGAGTTGCGTGCAAGTCCAACAAGCGCTGCAAAAAGTTATAACAGTTATTGTGAATTTTCTAGCATTGTTAACGCGTGGACTTGTCTCAGACATATTTGCCGCATACAAATTGGAGTGAGTATTGTTATACATTTATATGTTTAATTAATTAATGTTATTATTGGTTTAATTAATTCATTCTAAAGCGTTATAGCACATAGGAATATAAAATGCCGTCAATTAGTCCCACCGATGTACTGGACATGGCCGGTAACCAACTAGAGCGCATGGATATAAAAGACAGCGCCTCGCCGGGTTTGCTAGATGTGAAAATCAACCTTACAGGTGTAGCGCAGCATGGTTTTGCAACGGCGAGTGGTCTCAACGATTATGATTATCAAAATATGACAAGTTTAACTCTTGGCACAAAATCGGCAATGCAAGTGCATACGCTTAATAAGATACCAATACCGGCAGAAATTTTGGAGCATTTCAAGCACATAAAGTGTCATTGCATGATGGGTTTATTTCCGGAAATAGGCAGAGCTTGGTTAACCATCGATTCGGAAATTTATATATGGACTTACGAACAAGCGCGCGATGTGGCATACTATGATGGCTTGAATCATTTAATTGTAAGTGTGGGTTTGGCCAAGCCTAAACCGGGCGTATTTATAAGCGATGTTAAATATTTGCTCATTTTGACGACACCAATTGAAATTATTGTTTTGGGTGTAACATTTGCGGATACAACAAAAATTATATCATCACCCATGCGGAATATGCAAAGCACTACCACATTTGAGGAAATGCAATTGATGAATAAGCCAATATTTATTTTAAATTCGGACAATGTTGCTTTCAATGTGGTGCAGTGCACAGAGAGCGGACGCATATTTCTTGGAGGACGTGATGGTTGCTTGTACGAAATAGATTATCATGCGGATTCAAGTTGGTTTGGCAAACGTTGTAAAAAGGTGAATCACTCTCAGAGCATAGTATCCGCAATGGTGCCTAGTTTCTTGAAGTTGTTTGCCGACAATGATCCTATTATTAGTATAGTAAGCGATGACAAGCGCCAGCTGTTGTATACCTTGTCGGAGAAGGGCGCTGTAGAGGCGTGGAACATAGGCGCAGATTGTGGAAGCACGCGGCGGTTTGCACGCGTTTCACAACCTGAAATTGTACAGCGCGCAAGTGGTATTTTGAAGACGGTTGACACTGCGGTTTTTAGCAAAATCAAATCGTTATGTCCTTTAACAACTGATGACAGTTTAAATTTGAATTTGCTTGCGATAACACAAAGTGGCGTGCGATTGTACTTTGCTACCAGACCATTAAGCACACAAACACAGCAACTAAATCAAACACAGCAACAGCAAATGCAGCAACAAACACAATTTTCAACAGCGCTACAAAAGCAGCAGCAAACATTTGGAAATATTTCTACAGCTGGTACAACAGCCGCCTGCCTGACTACAACGCAAACTGTACAAGATGGCGCTAAACCACTCGGACTTTATCTTTATCACGTACGTCTGCCACCTGGTTATACACCCAACACTACAGTTAATAAACCCAAACAAGTACATACCGCATACTATAGTGAGGGTACGCTACTGCTTGTCTCGACATCGCAACAAGATCAAGATAATTTGTGGTCTATAAGCTCAGCACCTTTTTTGAGTCGTCCATATCTCGCAGAGGCCACCTCAATGCTTAATTTAGATGGAATTGTTTGGAGTTTGGCGGAGGTGCGCGACAAATGTGCATCGCAATTAAATTCGCTATTGCGTAAAGCTAGAAAACCCAAAAAAGTTGTCTTGCTTACAAATCAGGGTGCGCACATTATAGCTCTTTTGAAACCAGTAGATATACTGCAGCAATTGTTGACAGCCTACAATGGCCCACACAATGAGGCGGTTAAAGCATTCTTTCAAATACAAACTGAATGTGAGGGATGCACTACTGCGCTACTCATAGCTTGCGCAGATCAATATCGTAATACAGATATGGCTTTATGGGCTGCTCAAGCATTTTTACTTTATGGTGGCGAACCTTACTATCACTTTCAAATGCTAGCAGCAAATACTCAGGGCGGTGGTGCAGCCGTAACAAAAATGAATGCTGCACATTATATGGAACGCAACATACCACCACATATGTACGTATCCACGCCAATGCCGCACACAGCTGGTGGAGGAGGTGGCGGTCCTGGTAGTTTGCTGCATAGCTCACCACGTTCACCACAAATGTCGCATTCAGCGTTACAACAATCACATTACCCTTTGAGTCCGATTGGCATTGGTTCTGGTGGCGGTGGCGCACAGGAAAATGCGCACGATAACAGTTTAGCTATTAACGATTACAATGCAGTTGTCTACTCGGCCAAACATGATGGCTTATACATGTATGTTGCACGTTTATTGCGTCCCATATGGAAAAAGCGTTGTGTTGATGCAAATTTATGTAGCTCATTAACGCAAGCGGATTGTACGCTCATACTCGAGGATTTATTTGCTTTGAAGGTATTCATTGATGCATACATTGTCAATGATTTGTCGGGTATGACACGTGCCAATGCATATGCCACGCACCACACCACAAGTCTCTCAAATGGTTTCGGTCATGTGCTGCCCACACACCACCACAATCAATTGAGCACACAAGAGCAACGTAATGCGACGGTGCAAGCACAAAACGAAGAGAAGCAATCTATAAATGCGCTCTATCAATTGGTTAAACATATTTGTGAAATAATATCGCTATGGAAAATTCTGTGTGAACATCAATTTCAAATACTCGCCACTCAGCTACCAAAAGAGGAGCAGACAACACTCAGTGCTTGCACATTTCGTGATTTAGCTCTGAGTCGCACCGAAACGTGTGCTGTACTAATAGCTGCTCTCATCAATTCGTATCTCAAAGATAATGCAAGCGTTAGTATTATATCAGCGAAACTGCGAGAGGTCTCTCCGAACTTGTATCGTCATGAAGATGCTGTCACCTTTAAAGCCACGGAAATATTACTCTCAGCGAAAGGTTGTGAAGCATCTGATGGCAAGCATGAGAAACTATGCACTGCCTTGCAATTGTGTAAAGATGCTGCACCAAACCTACCATTACAAAATATATGCCAACAATTCTCTATAGCTGGTTTTGGTGAGGGTGTTATAGAGCTCACAGCCACCTGCGCAGCTAAAATTGATCCAGAAGAAATGGGCATACGTTATTATAATAGCGATGAACCAGCCGAAGATACTGAGGGATATGCTGCCTATTCAGCGCGCATGACATGCTACAAGGAGGTACGCCTCATGTTGGATACCATTTATCAGAATCACTGTAATGCCAATGAAACGCCAGAATTTGAATTTCAACGTCAGCAAGCATGCGATAGCAATGAGCATAGCTTTAGCGTACAAATACGCAAGCTGGTAAATTTAGCCATGCAAATCCAAGATCCACTACTACATATAACCATATATCAATGGCTGATGGCGCACGATATGATATCAGAGTTATTGGCTTTACCCGAACCAAGTTTGGGTGAGTTTTTGCGTCGTAACGTTGTTAACAATCCTGGTAATTTGAATTTGGTTGATTTGCTGTGGAAGTATTATGAGAAGAATGATCGTCACGCCGAAGCAGCAAAAATTTTAGATAATTTAGCTAGCACAGAAAGTGAAACAATTTTACTTGATCAGCGTATTGAATATTTGGCACGCGCTGTAATGTGTATGCGCAATGATAGTTCGGGTTATTCCATTGCTAATGGTATTTTACTCAAAGAATTGGAAGATAAGCTAGAAATAGCGCGCGTACAAAAATGCATATTAGACACGCTATCAGCACAGAGACAGGCAGATCACAATGTATCGTTAGCATTAGACAAACTAAATTACGATCTATATGATATAACACAACTTTATCAACAATTTGCCGATCCATTTGATTTATGGGAATGTAAGCTGACAATTCTCAATTGTTCACACCACAATGATCCATTGTTAATCGAAACTGTTTGGAGTCAAATAATAAATAAGGCTGTTGATGGTACTGGCGGCAGCACTACACAAGAACGGTGCACAAGTTTATTCACCAAAATAGAAACACTGGTTAAAGAGTTTCGTGAATCTGGTCATTGTTTTCCATTGGCCTTTATTATACGTGAACTTGAATTAAAAGCGTGCCAACTACGTTTTCCCGTCGGTATTGTTCCTGATAAGCTCGTTGCCATGAATATCGATATAGAACTTTTGATGGAATATTACTTTAGAATGATATCAATGAATGAACGTGTTTGGGCTAACGAAGGCAATGAATGGCATTTGGTGCAATCGTCAATACGAGTGGTGACTTTATTATGTGGGAATATGCGTTCCGTATGGCATCGTTCGAAGAGGCGTATATTTGGCAAGGCACAGGATATCGTATCGACATGTTTAAGTTTCTGCTATCAAAAACCAGATACTGAGCAACTGCGTAACACGTTGAAATCATTGCAATGCCAATTACAAGATAATTTATTGTGAAAGTTTATTATGTTTTAATTTTTTTTGGATTTCAATCTTTAAACGAAAAATAAATTTTTTTAAATATTTAAACATACGGTTATTTTTTTATTACACTGTAAAGGGTCATTTCATGTCAAATCGTCGTATAGTAAGAATCGACCCTTCCGAGTTGAATGAATTTTGGTGGGAAGTTTCTATTTTTTCATAAAAAGAAAGTGAAAACACAAAAAAGTTTTTTTTTAGATTTTACACAAATATGTATGTATTTTATTTATTTAAATTAACCCCAAATTTACAATTCATAAATTTTATTATACGTAAATTAACATGCATACATAAATGTTTATGTTAATGTCTCGGCCATCTTTAATTTAAATATCTAAATTTTAAAACCACTTTAGCTGTTATCGTTGCATTAAGCGTCTCTTTAAGATCTTTAAATGAGTGTACCTATTTATTATATTTTCCACAATTCTTATGGCAAAATAACTTCTTTATCACTGGAATGTGACGACTTGGATGTATGAAAATCTTTCAAGTTGACGTCTGGAAATATGTTTTTGTTATGAATACGATATTTTGTTTTGTTACCAACGTCAGAAATGTTGTTGAAATAACCCAGCTAACAATACAAACCGTATATCGCCGACTGAACGAAAGAACATCCTATTCCAAAATATTTTACAAAAACGCCCTATCCCAGAACTGTTTTAAAGGAAACACTAGCCCTGGCCCTGGATTCTCTAACTGTGAGTTTTGAAATGTACACATTTTTCCCATATATTTTAAATGGGGAAAAGTGAACATTTCAAAACTCATTCTTAGAGAATCCAGGCCCAGAAGGGTTTTTAATAATTTCAGAATTTGAATTTATTTGAGGACTATGTAGTTTCAAAAACGTATTATTCAGCTGCGATACGGCGTTTTTGAAAATTATTTTGAAATAAAATGTTATTCCATTCAGTCGTCGGAATAAATTACATAGATGTGAATATGTATTCCATATGTATATGAATTAGGGTGGGTAATATTTTTGCTCAACTTTAATTCCTTGACTGAAATATTTAAATATCTTTTTTGAAGTTGATAATTATAACATACGCCTTTAGTGAACAGCCTAAATACTTTGGAGGTACCTGAGTAGAAAATAATCTACGAAATCTATAGACAACTTGGCCCAACGACCTGCCAGGGTCTAGTTTTTCTAATCTAGGACCTGTCTAACCTGTTTTAACTTAACCTAACCTATGGTGCTGTGGTTTCCTGCTTTTTTTATAAGATTTGATTTGTGACGTACGTTTATTAAACGTTTAATTTAAGTTGTTAAATTGCCGATACGATTTCATTGATTGTAATAGCTCAATGGGTCGATTCTGGCCCAAATAATCAACTTGGAAAGACTAGACAGGGCCTGAAGACATCATTACACAGGCCTATGATTTTGAAAGGGAAAATCTAGCCGGGCCTTAGCCTAAAATCGCTACAATTTCTAGCCGTGGTGTATAACTCCAATAGATATCTGATCGAGCTCCACCTTAAACTAAAGCAGTTTGTAGATTGCCGATTTTGACATGGGCTGGGAATCGGAAGATATGAAATTTCATGCCGATTGGAGTAAATTTAAGGATGTCGCCAAAGTTTTCAATTTTAGGGGTCGCATATCTACGGGCATATAACTCCAATACAATTCTAATCGAGCTAGATCTTAAAGAGAAGTAGTTTGTAGGACAAAAAGAAGGTACCGATTTCGACGTGCGCTGGGAAATGGAGGATATCAAACTTAATGCCGATTGGAGTAGGTTTACGGATGCCACGAAAGTTCTCAATTTGAGGGAACGCAAATCTACGAGTATGTTAATATCGATTTAGCAGATAGTAATATTTGTTTTAAATATACCAAGCAAAATGGACCTTAAATTTTATTTTTGTGACCCATGGAATTATTTAATGCATTGTCACTGCACCTTGAATGATGAAAAACATTTCCAGTTCAACGGGAAGCTAGTTCAATATCGAATGCTTGAGCATCAGGAATGGG
Organism: Campiglossa producta; assembly: GCA_964058755.1. NCBI lineage: Eukaryota > Metazoa > Arthropoda > Insecta > Diptera > Tephritidae > Campiglossa > Campiglossa producta. The sequence continues at coordinate 104,179,132 of CAXKVI010000003.1, forward strand.
ATTTTGCAAATATCAGCGCCAACTATTAGCATATTTTCAAAATCTTTAACTTAACGGGAAGTTAGTATGGAACAAAAGCGAAATCAGACATTCGGATTTCTTAAATAGAGCGCCATACGTCTTTTAAACTTTTGAATATTAAATTAATACCGCACACTCAAAATATAAGCCCATAAATACGATTTTAAATTTTCATTACCCCAATCTCAGCACAACCAGTGGAATTTTGTTTTAAGAAAATATATCTTTTGATTTTGACCATTTTCAGCCAAATCTGACCATAAATGCGCTCCGGCCATCGGATTTTTTCCCTTTTATATTTTATATCATCGTCAACTGTTTTATAGTGAAAATGCAAGTGCAAAAATCTGCACCACAGATAGCCCCAAAGCGACTTTCAAAAACAGGTGAGGAGATCAAGTGCCTTCATAAGAGTGCTGAGATGACTGAATCGATTCCTTAAAGCGTTTTAATTTACTTGCACGTAAAGCTTACCCCGACACCAGTTAAACTTATAAAAAATCTAGCAAATGTTTCAAGGAATATTAACAAAAAATTAAGCAAAACAAGTGCCTCCCTAATGTCACTACATACATACACACAATTCGCCGCATTGCATTTCCAAAAGATCATATCCTTTAGCGTTTGTTAGACCATTTTTAAATATGTATCTTTGGCTCATTTATACACATCAATTGTGTATACTTTTCAACTCTTCGACACCGTACGCGCACCAGCCGCGCGTTTCTCTGCCATCCACTTTTCAATTTCTTGCTTCAGCTCAATATTCGGTTGTATTTTGTCCATTGTGAGTGGGGCACGATTGAATGGATCTGTTTGATCGCTTAGCAAATGACGTGCTATGGTCGAACGGTCTACTGTCACCTTGGAACTAGGCAATGTTACTGGATCGGTCATAAGTGTTGACATTATTGGATCCAAATACTCATCCGGTGCATCAGAAATAAATTCTTGCTCTTCACGATATTGCACTTCCATACGTTGCACTTTCGCTGCAAAATCACTTATCTCGCCAATTAGTTGGCCACCACCAATGCGAATAAGTATATTTTCGGCATAAGTGAATAATTGTGAGCTATATGAGCGTCCATCTTGTGATACGGCCAAACAGAATTGATCGCTGCTACTCAAATTGATGTAAATACGACATATTTCTAGCACTGTTTGTGCTGGATCAAATTCAAATTCCTTTTTATCTCTTACTTTGAAACGTTCCTTTTGTGGACCGACTAAATTTAAGAGGAAGTAATTCAACATGGCAGCAATTCGATCGACCATGCTGTTGTGGCAAAAAGTACTTTTAATTTCGGTTGTCAGCAATTTTAGTATGTTGATTGTATCGCGTCCGAGTATATTGTCGATACGTGCTATCGTGCCCAAATGATGTAGACTAGATAATTGTTGTTGGCGATCGTTTTGTGAGAGTGCATCCCATTCACCACGCGCCTGTGCCTCTTGTAGTTGACGTATTTGTTCCAAATTTGAAAGTGATTCATCTAAGAATAAAGAAGACAATATAAGCATGAGTAGTGAATGTTTTTTAGTGTAAAATATAACATTATATGTATATCAAAGGCTGAGTTAGGGTTCGATATATCGCCCAATTCTTCTCAATTTATTTGGATGCATCTATACATATTTTGTATTATTATAATATACTTTGCTTACCCAACAAAAATATCGCATCATTAATCAACAAATTGATAAATCGAAGAAATAGTGGTGGTTCAATAGCCTCCATATTTTGTTCAGCTTCCAGCGCCAACTTTCTAAAACATTCCACTTGATCCTCCTTTGTCCACAAATATTCCATAATCGCATACATTGGACGTCGGTAATTAAATTTTTGCTCAAACTGTACCGATTGTCCAGTCATTTCAATACTGACAAAAACATTCAATAAGCTACGTACGACTTTCAGACGATTTTCATTTGTATCAAAGACGCGCGTTATAAACGAATTGCGCATACTACCCGTTATTTGTTTGGGCAACAAAAATTCCAGAGCCTCAGCAAGTTTAGCGCGTAAATGTGGATTTTTAACCAACTCAGCACTACCCATAAATAAGATAATCATTTTGAATAGAGCATCATGCGACGACTGATAAACCTCTATAAATTGGCCAGGTGGAAAGTGGCGACTAAAACTCAAATATGCCACCACATTATCGATTACATTTTCTGGTACTGATTTCAAATATATTGGTATAAACTCTAACTTTTCTGGTATTTGACGTTGTCGACGCGTGTGTGGTGCATAATCTTGTTTTGCTTTGGCTGCCTTAAATTCCTCTTCGTTGATTGTGGCAATTTCTGTTAGCCAAATTGCACTCGCCTCAAAGAACTTCAGCACATGTGTATCATTTATGGGCTCCATAAGACCATTGCGCATACATAAATATTGTTGCATTTGTTCTTTTAGCATACGCATTAAATTTTTAGCTAAATCATTATTGGGATTAGATTGCGCAACGTCGTGATAGGCTGTCTGTAAATTATGCAATTCGCGTGTCATACGAGTATAACGTTCGATGCAAGCGCGATAGCCAAGCTCAAATGCTTTGTGTGTCATATAGAAAAGTTCGGTGACGAAATTAAATTTCTCAGCTACGAGACGTGTTTCATTTTCATCAGTGGGCAGTAGACAAGTCTCTTCAGTGGCTTTTAGCATGCTCACTTGTTTCGTTTGACGATCTGCATCATCTACAGCACAATATGTTGGATCGACTAGTAATACCTTTGGAGAGAAGATGAAATGAAAATTTAATAAATGGATGTAGTGAAGATCGGGAAGTATTCACGTTGATTTATGAGAGCTCAAAATACTTCCCATAAGAGCTAATTTTGTGTGTTAGTGTTTGTTCATAATAATAACAAGAACTAAATTTTGAAAAAATCTTAAATAAAAAAGGTAATTAAAGGAAAAAAAAATTTAAGAAAATAACAAAATAAAAAATTTTAAAAATAAAAAAAAAATTATTTAATAAAATAAAAAATAAAATGGAATGCAATGAATTAAAAAAAAAAAACTAAAATAAGTAACAAAAATTTAATTAGATAGAAAGTTAAATAAAACAAAATGATATATAAATCAAAATATAATAAAATAAAAGGAAATAAACTAAAATAAAAAAAATAAAAAGGGAAATAAAATAAAATAAAAAAAGTTAAAATTAAAATTAAAAAAGGTTAAACAAAATTTAAATAGGAAATTATTAAAATTAAAAAAATTAAATAACAAAAAATAAAAACAGAATAAGGTGTAATAAAATGAATAAAAATAAATAAAATTGAATTAAAAAAAAATGAAATGAACGGCATTTAAAAAAAAATAGTGAATTAACACATAAAACCAAAGAGGTTGAAATGAAATAAAAAAATTAAAAAAAGGAAGTTTAAGAAAATAAATTAAATAAGAAATATGAGGTTAAGCAAAACAAAATAAAATAATGTAAAAATAATGAAACTGAATTTAAAAAAAATAAATTAGTAATAGAAGAAAATTAGAATAAAAATCTACGTATGTATAAAATTAAAAAAAAATAAAATAAAATAAGATTAGATGAAATAAAATACAACTAAAATTAAAATAAACTTAATTGAAATTAAAAAAATAAAATCATATAAAAAAATAAATATTTAATAAAAGGAAAAGATTAAATGTAAAAAAAATAAAACAAAACAAAATAAAACAATAGAAAATCAAATAAAACGGCATGCAACAAAACTAAATAAAACAAATAAAAAAAAAAAAAATAAAATAAAAATTTCAACCACTCCGAGGGCTCTACCTTATAACATACCTTCATAGACGGCTCACAAAGAGGAGCACAAAGCCTCAACAGCACCGCTGTTAAGCCAATCATAAACGAATCACTTGCATTTTGATTCATCATTTGCTCAAAAGGCAAATTCATATTACTCCACAAATGGCCCCGTGATGCATTTGCATGTAAACAATTTGCAATCCAATGTAAAGTCTTCTTTTTTGTCGTAGCACTCAAAACTAAAAGTTGTTTGATTAATGCAAACAATGCATCCTGATGATTGGACATGAGTTGCCACAGCGCTGGATCAGCGTGTTGTGTTTCTAATGTTATTTCGCTAAAAAATTCAAATGGGCCATTTGATTTCTTGGGCATAATGGAAAGACAAAGCAGTTGTCCTAGCAAAGTATCCATGTATTCATTACCTGTGGGAGAGAAGGAGATATTTTGTTAATTTGCAGAAGTATAACAGATTTATATTCATTACATACCCTTCGCATTTGGATTGGGCGTTGTATAATCGATGAGCACCTCACCCAGCTCACCTACACGTTTATCTCTTACAAAATAACCCAACGTCCAAAAGGTTGTCTTCTTTATTGTTATTAAATTGGCTGTCATCAATTGTTTTTGTATTTCCGCTAACATGGGATAAAATATTGCTTTCAGAGCACCAAGCGCTTCGATTTGATCATCATCAGTGGCCACTTTAATCACAGTTTGTACAAAAAACTCTTGCGTCAATACATCATTGGAATCGGAATTTTCTAAAACATCCAACCATTGTGTAGACAAATTTTGATTAACATATAGTTCTGGCTGACGTGTGCAAGTGCTGGCATTGGTTAGTATAAGTTGGCGTATTTTTTCGCAAGCATCCATTTGTTCTGGTAGCTCCAATTTGGCATGTTCGCATGCAATAAAAGCACGATGTAGATAACAAATGGCACGCGTCTCTAAAGCTGCGTCGTCATCCGAGACGCCACTAGTTGCAGCCAATAAGTGTTCGCGTGGATTATTAAGCATTAATCTTTCGAATATGGCGTGTGCCAGTAGCTCTTCGCTTACTGTCGTATCATCGCTTGCTGTAACTATTGTATCAGCCATGGAAATGAGTGTGCGCCCACTTACATGACTGCTGCTGGCTGCACCTTTACGCAATGTAAAAAGCAGAATTTGCTCGAGTAATTCCTGTTTGAAGCCATCTTCCTCTTTTGGTGGATTTAGCAATGCGGCGAAGGGATTTGACTCCGCCGCGTCCATTATAAGTTGAACTTTGGGTTATGAAAAATTACAAAGAAAACAATTTTCTTTTATTCCGCAGAAAAAATTGTACGACAAATCAGATTAGGGTTGCCCGTTTTAAAAATGCAATTTTACAAAACAAAGTAATAGATTAGCAGCTGATTTGAATAGTGTTGTAATTCGAAGTAAAGTTTATGTAAAGGCTGGGACAGATGTGTAGTTCTGTAGATATATGTGTTGACTCGTTACTTATGAGAAATAGTAATTGTATATATCCTACTTCAACTCGACAAACAGATCGGAAAAATTCGGGAAAGGTATTAAACAAAGCTTATCCGTCCCGAGAATGTGAATGTGAAAGGGAAAATAAAATTTTTTGATGCTTCGAAAAACAACAACCACATAAAATTGACGGAAATTCTTAAAGGTGTCGCACTTTAAGCTAGGTACTAACATCGAGTTTCACGTGGAACAGCTGTCAAAATTCATACAAAATTCCTGTCGTGAAACAGCCGTGAAATTTCGCTTGTACTTCACGGCAAAGAAATACTGATTTTACGACCTGGAAATATTGCGCAATATGGCATTAACAACATTTTTCCACGACTTCTTTAATTGTCTATGTCATTTAAAACAGTGCGAAAAGTGACATTTGTTGACATTGACCCTTGAAAATGGAAAAATAACAGAAGAGAGATAAATAAACAAAGAATAAATGAAATAAAACAATGAAAATCGCTAGCAAGATTTCACGACAAGCCAATTGCATGTTGCCGGTGAAATTCCACGACTTTGATGATAGTACTTGGCTTTTGATGGGTGTTGCCTTTTCAAATGTAAAATTAGCAAACAAAAAATAAAAACAAGAGAAAATCGGAAAACTGAAAGTTGCTGGTTACTGCAAGGCCGCTCCCTAATCAATTTATTCAGCCGATCCCTTCAGAGAGTCTTGAAGATAACACCGATTAAAATTTGTAGTCTATAGATATGTATATTCACTGTTTTTTGAAAAATAAACATTTGACGTTTTTTTGAAATTTCCATGCTTCTGACATTTTGCTTTGCACTTTCCAGTGCCCTAGCGATACTATTATTTTACCTTTCAACGTTGCAAAACCTTGGTCATGAGGTTGGTTATTGCATTAGCGCTTTCAACTCAACTCGCTTTTATCAACTTGGTGGGGTCTATAAGCAATTACGACGGAACTTTCGCGGGGTGATGATTTTCGGCAATGTAATAGATCGCGGGAGAATTCTATCGATTTCATCGAAATTTGGCAGTGGATTTCAATAACGTCGATTCTTCCACGTGAAAGTTTCATCGTAATTGCTGATAGGCCCCGGTATGTTATTTTTGTTTTTTCATTTCACGGCTATAAAAAAAAGTAGAAAAACGAACAAATTTTCATGGAAACCAAAACATATCAATGCGCATACTCTTCTTCGTAGAAAAAAATACAAGCATCAAATACAGGAAAAATAAAGAGAATATATTTAGAGTCTTAGAGGCATTATTGAAAAAAAATTTTTCTTTTCCATTGTTTTTGGGCTTTCAAAATATAGCTTGAATGTCACTGCAAAAGTTGTTAAACAAAATTCACTGCAGATCTGTTTAATATACATTCAAGATTTTGTTGCGTCTCAACACTCAGATGTGTTTAGGTCATTAGAAGACCGATCGGTTTGCCGAAAAGTAGTCACCATAAACACTGAATTTGTGCCTTTTTGATTGTCAGTGTCAACGCCATTTCTCTTTAACTTCCACATTCTTAAAAGTCCTTTTTTCCATGCTCTTCAATCACATAATTCGTCAGTATCTTTTTGGATGGATAAAAATGTCTGAATTCAATTAGAACGCAATTAAATACTTAAAAAGTCCTGTGAAAAAGCCAAATAAGCAGTTCAATTAAACAAAAAGTTGTAGCGCGTTATGTAAAAAAGTGTTTGTGCAGCAATTTTAATATGTGAAGTAAACACAAGTTTGTAAAATTTTGTGGTTCATGTGGTGAACCGTATGGCAATTACAAAAAACCATTCGCTTTGCACATTTGAAGGAGCAGTAAAACGGCGTCAAAGCTACTACGCCTCAATCAGGAACGAAGAAAAAAAAAGTAATGAGCGCCAATTGAATGCTATTGATTTATGTGAAATTTTCTAAGATGGGAATAGATAACATTTTAGTATTTTCAGCTTAAAATTGATAGAAAACGATTAGATAAGTATGCACTTTAGGCTTATATTAATTAACTTTTTTAATTTTTTGCAACTTGTATATATCTGACATCATTTTCAAAAGCAAATCGATGGGTAATCGCCAACATATTTGGCTAGCTGAGGGGAGAAAACATGGGTCATTGAGAATGTACGAGTGTTTTTGGCGACTATTTTTCCGCTATATTTATTAATAAACAATTAAGACTCTCATAATTGCATTCATCTAAAAAAATATGGCATTTGTTTCCTTTAGGGGCAACTGCTAATAAATTTGCTAAAATTATGGGAGATAGCTCAAAAGCCGGGTTTGGCTTCAGGATCACGAATGCGGAAGCGCCTTTTTATTTTAATTTTTACTTCTGTGGAAATTTGGTCTAACTTGCATTTGCATAAATTCTACAAACTACTTATCTATGTATGTACCTACATTAGGGTGGCCGCCGTGATTTTGTTTTTGTAACAGTAATGCATAGTCGGCGGATCCACTCATTAAAAAGAAAGTGACTGACCGAGCATAGTTGTACTGTTGTTAAGTCTGCGTTCTCACCGCCGCCGACGCTGATCTAACACTGCCCGAGTTAGGTATGCCGGTCGTAAGAGGCGACTAAAATCCACGAATCGGATTTCCGGAACGTACCGGATTCATCCGAAAAGGACTGTTAACACCCGTACAACCCCTGTCTGGTCTTACACGTAACATTTTATAAGTGGATGTTGTTGTTGTTGTTGGTGTTGGTGTTGTTAACAGCAAAAGCACTCCCCGAAAGTTTTGGGGAGTGATGCCGAAATTGACAGTCCTTGGCCGGACGCTGCTGTCATTTCCTATGTGCATATTAGTCGCCTCTTAGGGCCGGTATGCCTACCTCGAGCATATTCTAAATCCCTAACCCGCAAGGTTTTCGGTTTTTTGAAAATAACTTTTCACTGAAACAAAAAATTAAAAAAACCCTTCCAGATTCGTGATTCTGAGGCCAAAACATGTCTTCTGAGCCCTCTCCCACAATTTTAGCTAATTTTTTAGTAGTTGGGTGCTAAAGGAAACAAATACCACATGATAAACTTCTCGTTCCTCTACTATTCACGAAAATTCCAATTTGCAATGCCATTTTCAGGAATATTTTCCAACAAAAATATTTAAAAATTGAATTTTTAAATTTTTAAAATTTTTCGTTTGCCAGAAACATGAATGTGAAGCAAAATTGCTACGTATCCGCCATGGCGTCTGTTGTTGAGTGCAACACATTCATGTTTCTGGCAAAAGAAAATTTTTAAAAAATTAAAAAATTCAGTTTTTAAACATTTTCTTTGCAAATTTTTAAAAGATGAATGTGTAGAATTTCAAGGAATTGAGGGAATATTAACGTAAAAACTATATCAGTGGAAAGAGTGTAATGAGAATATGAACAGCAAAATCATAGATATTCATGTCAAAAACTAAAATTTTCAATTTTGCAAGAGGAATAAACTTTAAAATACGATTTCCCAAATTTTAATTTTGGCACATTCATGCTTCTGGCAAGCGAGCGACGATATCTAGCCATCCAAAGGATATGTTGTTGTTGTTGTTGTTGTTGTTGTTGTTAACAACAAAACACTCCCCGAAGGTTTTGGGGAGTGATGCCGAAGTTGACAGTCCTTGGCCGGATATGACCCGGTACGCTGCGGTACTCCCTTGCGGTACTGCCCGACTGTCGTCTTAGCGATTTGGTATGACCAGTGGAACCTTCTAGGTCATGGCATCCCTCCATCCATGAGGAAGGAGAAGATGGGTAATGAGAGGTGAGAGGCATCATATCCGTAGATCAACCATCGAGTAGCACGCCAATTACCTATGTGCATATTAGTCGCCTCTTACGACCGGTATGCCTACCTCGGGCATATTCTAAACCCCTAACCCGCAGGGAGTTCAAAGTTACAAAATTAAAAAAAAAAAATAATTGAACAATTTTGATCATTTTTTATGGAAATTACGTTGGCGAAAAATTGGCCAAAAATTCACAAAGTTCGACGAACTTTGAACAAAATTTTAAACTTTTTACAAGAGTTTTTATTTTAACCTTTTTTTTGAGTACGTAGTTTGTAGCTCGTTGAATTTAGTATAAAAAAAATTAACTCGTCGGTTTTTTTTTAATTTTTGTATATTGTTCTCCAAATTTATACTGTATTCTTACGTATACTTTCATAAAAACTTAGCGAAATGATTCAAAAAAATGATTTTTGGTGGAAATAGCAATTCGAAGGTGTTTACTTTCTTTTGATGTTAACTGTATGTATATTCAACTCCAACGGAGAATCACTTTTGGCAACCCGTGTTACTTTGGACTTAGTAGGCAAGTGAGGTCAATGTCCTCTCTCGACAAACAAAGATCACGCTCTAGAAGTCTCTCATCATACCAGTCCAGATGTACAGCTCGGAATCATGGACAGTGCCAAGGGAAGATGAGATGGCCCTTGGAGTATATGAGAAAAAAGTTCTCTGGAAGATTTATGGTCCTTCCCGTGATGCAAACGGCGAGTATCGACAGAAATTTAACAATAACTAGTTCAGCGAATTAAAGCCCAAAGGCTTCGCTGGCTTGATCTTGTTATGCGAATGGACAGAGAAGCTCCAGCACAGAAGGGGCATCGACTGAGATGGAAACAATAAGTGGAGGATGACATGAACTCCCTTGGCGTTTCCAACTGGCGTTAGCTCCCGATAAAAACGGAAAGACTGGCGTGCTTTGATACGAAACGGCCAAAATGAATGATAATGTATGTATATTCAACTACATAAAAGCCTATAAAGAAAATGAAAAATTGACATGAGCATTAGAGCGTATCACGGTGTATGGAGGAAAAAAAAGTTGAAAATGTTCCCCCCCAGTTTGAACACTTACCTTAAGGTAAAAAAAAAAAAAAAATATTGCCTTGGTGAATACCTTTCTAAAAATGTATCACTTTTGAAAATCGAACTAGAAATATAGAAGTTATAGAAAAAAACGAATTTCGCTGTTTTTACAGGGTGACAAAAAATGTAAAAAATTTTTTTTTGAAAACCTCATACGGTAAGTGTTCAAACTGGGGGGGAACATTTTCAACTTTTTTTGGTGATACGCTCTAATGAGCATGTTCTTCCAATTAATATCAAAAACTCATATTTTTATACCCAGCGTACTAGTACTAGAACAAGAGTATTACAATTTTCTTCACATAACGGTACTATGTAACGGCACAAAATAATCGAGATAGATATAGAGTTCCATATATGAAACTTCTTAGGTTGAAAAGAGGAGTTCATTAAGCCATATCCGTCTGTATGTTCGTCTGTCCGTTCGTCCGTCTCTCCGTGTGCAGGATAACTTGAGAAAAATTGAGATATTTGCATGAAGCTTTGTATACAGGTTACTTTCTGGCCGAGGTAGGTTGCTTTTGAAAATGGGCGAAATCGGGTGATAACCACGTCCCTTTTTCGTGGCACCGCCCACTTTTCAGGAAGGCATATTTGAAAATTTCGCGGGTCATAACTTTTAAACTGATTACGGTGGGACGATGAAATTGGTACAAGGTATACTAGTATAATAGGGAGTATACCTGATGTACCTGGACGAAAACGCTTCCCAACCCCGCCTACTTCCGAAATGGAATAATTCGAAATTCATATAAAAAATAACGCTGGATATTTAATGATCGGCTTACCCGAACTTAGACTTCCTTTTTTATTTATTTATTTTTTTTCGGTATACCAGTCCGAAAAAAGATTATCTAATCTTTTTTAGCCCACCCTAAGGCATTTTGAGTTTTATTTTCTGTCTTTCGCATCTTCGCCTTCACTGTAGCTAGTTGTTCTGTGATTAGCATATTCGCAAATCATTTTCTTTGGCTAACAAAAATTAAAAATTTATGTTTCGAATATCCATGCGAAGAGTGCGCAGTACAGTGAATGTTCAAATAAGAAATATTTACATAGTTACATATATGCAAAATCGTGCGCTTGGACTTTTGTAAAGGCAATTTTGATACAGTAGTACAGCGCGTTGACATTGTGTAACAGCCAGTAGTGACAACAAAGAAAATTTATAATTAAACGATAGCAAAATTGTGATTGTTAATTTATGCAAACTTGGCAGAAATTGTTGCATATTCTTTAAAGCGTTATTGATTTGCCAATAAAATTGAAATTCCTGCTTAAACTAAAATAATCCTGATTCCCGAATACTGTTAACAAAAAACAATCTGAATTCACATGTGAGAAAAGTCAAATTAACAGGTGAAAAACATCGGGCACGAATGACAAATACGACGAATTAATGAAAAATAAATTAAGCGCTCGGTATATAGATAAAAAATTTATGTAAAAAGGTTAATAAATGAAAGCCGTAATGTGCAAATAAAAAGTAAATAAAAATAAATAAATGCATAAAATTAGAAAAAAAGTGTGCGGCGCATAGCAAGTAAATAAACCAAAACTACCTACAAAGAGAAAGTGCTAAAAGCAGAAATAAAACAGAAACCAAAACAAAGTAAAAAAAAACAGCAAGTAAGAACAAGAACTAATTAGGGTGGTACACAGTAGAGGGTGGTATTGTAAGGCAAAGGAATTTATTAAATTCCTAGCAATGTACCTACTTAACTAAGCGGATTTGTAATTGCCAGCCTTCCGGCTATCTAAGAAAATCTATAAAAGAAAATACCTACTTGCATATGGGTCATTCCATGCCAAATCGACAAATTTTTTACCCGACCCCCTTCGATTTCGCTAAAAGTTTTCTATCTTTTTCTACCCCGCGAAAGACATTTTTCAGAGTTTTTTAAAATTTTTTTCCCAAAACCAAAAAAAGTTTTAAACAAATTCTTAGCAAATCGAAGGGGGTCAGGTAAAAAATTTGGCGATTAGGCATGGAATGACCCATATGTAGTTGTTATTGTAGCGAGGTGTAGCCCTGCCTAAATGTATTCAAAAAGAAGTAATTTTTGTGGAAATTGCAATTTAACCCCCAAATTCTGTAAGCTGTCTCTAGTCACTAATAGAGACAATTTGAGTTCCAATTCCATGCTGTCCCGAGACAGTCGGGCAGTACCGCAAGGGAGTACCGGAGTGTAACCTACCGGGTTCTTATCCGGCCAAGGACTGTCAATTTCGACATCACTCCCAAAACCTTCGGGGAGTATTTTTGTCTTAACAACAACAACAGATCTCAATTTTGTGATTTTTGTTTACTTTCTTTTGACGTTCACTTTACATTAGAGTGGCTCTAAATTATTTCTTCTTCAATTTCAAAACCTTACCCACGAAAGTTTGCTGATAATTATGAATAATTATTCCTGGGCGAATTCAGCAGCTTTTTTGCATTTAATCAAGGGTAACTCAGAATTCAGTTCTACCCGCACGCACACGCAAAATCTCATTTCTGCTAATTTTTCATCGAACAGGAATCAGTAGAAACTTGCAGACAAAACAGCGGTTACGATTCTGATTGGCTAACAATTTAAATTTACATTTTTGATGTTGTTTTGCTATGTCACCGATCAGCTGTTCCTGCTGGACGAAATAACTTGCAGCGAATTGGCGTTCTCTTTCTCTCAATTAAATGTCAAAAAGCTGCTGAATTCGCTGCTATTTTTGTTCAAGAAACGCTTTTTCAGTAATAATTATTCATAATTAGCGGGAAAGAAACGAAGCTATTGAGAGAGAGCTGCAATTCACTGCAAGTTATTGCTGGGAATATTTTGTCCAGCAAAAACTTGCAAGTGTAAACAACTGATAGTGACATGGCAAAACAATTTCAAATATAAACAAGTAAGGAAGTCTAAGTTCGGGTAAACCGAACATTTAGTACCCAGCGGCAGTTTTCATATGATTTTCGAAATATTCCATTGGTTGGGAAGCGATTTCGTTCAATTACATCAGGTATACTCCCTATTATGCTAGTATAACTGGTACCAATTGCATTGTTCTGCCGTAATCAGTTTAAAAGTTATGACCCGTGAAGTTTACAAATATGCCTCCCTGAAAAGAGGGCGGTGCCACGCCTACTTTTAAAAATTTATCAAAAAATCATAATAGAATGGCTAGAAGATTAATACTACCAAACTTTATCATTTTAGCCATTTCCGTTAACGAATTATGCCAATTTAGGTGATTTTCCAAGCTTTCGATATCGAAAGTGGGCGTGGTTGTATGGCGATTTTAAACAATTTCATCAGGTATACTCCCAACGACATTAGTATTCTTTGTGCCAAATTTCATCGTTCTACCGTAATCAGTTTAAAAGTTACGACCAGTCGAATTTTCAAAAATGCCTCGCCTAAAAGTGGGCGGTGACACACACACTTTGAAAAATTTATCAAAAAATCAATTTATAATGACCATGGGGATTCACCTAGCAAAATTATATCATTTTACCTATTTCCGTTACCGAATTGTGATGTCTATTTAGGTGATTTTCGAAATTTTCGATATCGAAAGTGGGCATGGTTGGAGGGTGATTTTATCCAATTTCATCAGGTATACTTCCAACGATACTAATATGCTTTGTGCCAAATTTCATCGTTCTATCGTAATCAGTTTAAACAAGTAAGGAAAGCTGTCTTCGGCTGTGCCGAAGGCTAAATACCTTTCATGAATAAGCGTAACGATTTTGACTGTTTGATCCCAGTACAGCCTGTGTGAATTTAACTTCCGCTCATAACGAAATTATCGGAACTATCGATAATATGGGGGCGATGTATTATATTGGTCCAATCTCATTGATTTTTAACATCGACATTCCACATTCTAAAATAGCAATAGTTACGAAATTTCACGTTCCTACCTATATAATTACAGGAGTTATCTACCAAAATCCGTTTATCGGAATAATCGATTGTATGGGAGCTATGTGAAATATTTATCCCATCTCAATGATTTTCAACATCGATATTTCACATGGGGTGTAAAAGTAGGTCGCCTCCCAGTTGGTGCACCCTGGGTAACGCTAAATGACCTACATAGCCTACACGGCTAGTTTCTTGTATTGCCGGTTCTACGAGAACGGTACCAGTACTTGTGCTGTACCTATCGTGCTGAAACGACTCGGGCCGTTTTCTTATATCGACCCGGCCAAGAGCAATACACTCGAGGTGACCCTGTCTGACATTTTGGCAGGGCTACACCTCGCTACAACAACAACAACATCGATATTTCACATATAAAAATAGCAATACTTACAAAATTTCACGTTCCTTCCTCTTTAATTACAGGAGTTATAGCCCAAAATCCGTTTATCGGAACAATCGATTGTATTGGAGCTATATGTAATATCGGTCCGATATCTCAAAAACTGAGGGACTAGTTAGCGTTCAAACAGACAGACAGACGGACATGGCTAAATCAACTCATCTCGTGATCCTGATCATTTCGGTATACTTATTGATGGGTCTATCTCTTCTTCTTCTCATACTTACAAACATCGGACCAAAGTTATAATACCATTTCATGTTCATGAAAGGTATAAAAATACGACCAGTCGAATTTTCAAAAATGCCTCCCTTAAAAGTGGGTGATGTTACGCCCACATTAAAAAATTTATGGAAAAATCATAAGAGAATGACCAGGGGGATTCACCTATAAAATTATATAATTTTAGCCATTTCAGCTACCGAGATATCGCCGGTTCCAAAGTAAACAGATGTATTTACTTTTTAAAATTTTTGGGAAAACAGCATTCAAACTTTTATTTTTTAATAGAACTCATATATGTAATACTTCTATATCAGTAATACCGAACAGTGAAGCGTGTCAAACATTACAGTACAGATATACCATGAGAGAAGGAGACAAAATCTCAAGGGCATCGTTAAACTTTTGTAAACAAAGGGGCATAAATAAATGCATACTTTAACAAAATGTAAATAAATTCACTTCGTTTTTCTTATCACTCACACAGACTAGCGTCTACTAATATTGTGAGACAAACTAGTGGGGTAACAGATCTCGAGTTAGATAATGTCTATGTTAATACGATGTGGGGATTGTCTGTATAT
The DNA here is from genome assembly GCA_964058755.1 of Campiglossa producta. Taxonomy (NCBI): domain Eukaryota; kingdom Metazoa; phylum Arthropoda; class Insecta; order Diptera; family Tephritidae; genus Campiglossa; species Campiglossa producta. Next base: position 104,194,383 of record CAXKVI010000003.1, read on the forward strand.
GTGGACAATGTTGTTCGCTATATTGCTGGATATGTTGCTTGGAAGGTGCGAAACAAAATAAAATGTCCCACATGTCAAGAGCAATTAATAGGTGAAGAAATGCCTTTACTTTCGGCGCACAGAAATAAAGGACCGTATGTCGCACCATTTGTGGACGTATGTAATATATGCATAGTGTCAGAGAAGGCTTTAAGACAAGTTCTCAAGTCATGTCCAGTTGGAAATCCCAAATTAAATTTAATAAATCAAATTTTTCAAAATACAAGTGATGCATTCTCCAACAGTATTATGGATGATCACATAGCCATAGAAAATTTATTTAGCAACAACATTTTAGATAACCATCGGACACAACTGTGTAAAGAAATAATAAGTTTTTACTTGGACGTCAGGTTGTTTTTTGAAACAAAAAAACACACGGACGAAAAAGAGTACGTCAGAAAAAAATTTACGAAGTTGATATTATTTCATCACCAATAACCCGTTTTAGTACTACGTTGCATGGATGTGAGCCATATTTAAATAATAAAAATGCAAAACCTTATATTCTATATAGAAATAAGTATGGATATACGAATTTATTTATTTTCGAAAAATTTGAATTTATCGTATTTTTAATGTATACGCGAATAATATAATTTGTATGGTTATAAGCCATGTGTAAATAGTAAATACGCAAAGCCTGCCTTCTATATATGTATATATTTATGTACAAGTATGTTTGATTTTTTTTTCACTTCAAAAACATGAATTTTAATGCTTTTATTTTCGTAATTCAATATGTTTAAATAGTAAATACATCCATTTATGCATTATATTTTGGTATTTTCATTATTTAATCGACTAATCAAAGATTTTATAACTAAAACTATGCACAATTTGTGTAATGGGGATAGTGACCCTTTTTGAGCCCTTTGATATTTTTTTTTGAACGCGCTACTACAATTCACTAACACAAACAAAACTTGCGCATGCGCAGAACTCACATTTGCACTGATTCATATAATAATGTTTGACACGCTTCTTACACACGGCCAGTATACGAAAGGCGCAGGCTTTGATAGAACTTCATTGTAAAAATGAAATTTTGAATGCCGTTTCAAAAACAATTTAAATTTTGAAATACTTCTGTTTACTTTGGAACCGGCGATAGTTATGTCAATTTAGGTGATTTTCGAAATTTTCGATATCCAAAAAGGGGGCGTGGTTATCATCCGATTTCGCCCATTTTCAATAGCAACCTACCTTGGCCAGAAAGTAACCTGAATACCAAATTTCATGCAAATATCTCAATTTTTACTCAAGCTATCGTGGGCGACCGCCGTGGTGTAGCGGTTAAGTGTTCGGCCTTCTACACCAAGTCGTGGCGGTTCGATGCCCGGCAAAAGTAACATCAAAAATGATTTAGAAAAACAATTTTTCTAAACGGGGTCGCCCCTCTGCAGTAGTTTGTCAAATTTTCCGGGTGTATTTCTGCCATGAGAAGCTTCTTAGCAAAAAATTCATTTGCTTTGCAAGTGCCGTTCGTAGTCGGCCATAAACTGTAGGTCCCGCCTACTTGTAGGAAAACTAAAAAGCGACACACTACAAGTTGGAAAGAGAAGCTCGGCTAAAAATCTCGTTAGAGGTTATGATAACCTGTTGGTAGTTATATCGCCGCCATTAGTTTTTTTTTATCGTGTACACGGACAGACGGACGGACATGCCTTGATGAACGGGTCGCTTCGGTACGATACAGCACAAGTACTGGTACCGTTCTCGTAGAATTGGCAATACATAGAAACTAGCCGTGTATGCCATGTAGGTCATTTAGCGTTACCCAGGGTGCACAAACGGGGAGGGAGGCGACCTACTCTTACAAAATCAAAAACGACTGTGCCTAAAGGCATAGAAATACCACCGCATTCGATCATTTTCGACACGAAATAGATTTAAACATGGGTAGAAAAATCTAAATGACCTACATGGCCTACACGGCTAGTTTCTACGTATTGCCCATCGTACCGAAACGACCCGGACCGTTTTTTTATATGGACCCGGCCAAGAGCAATACACTCGGGGTGACCCTATCTGACATTTGGGCAGGGCTACACCTCTTTACAACAACAACAACAGCAGGGTAATAAATATTTTGGTATTCGTCTCCTTGAACTATTCGAATTAAGCAGTATTCGAGAAGTAAAATTCGAATTCTAGTTAATATTGAAATAATCTTGCTTCGGTGAAATTCGCAGTTCGTCGATTATTCGAAAAGTAACATTCGATTTTCAGTAGCAAAAAACTCGATAATCGAAGCTTTGACTTTTCGAAGTACATATTCGAATAATCTTAAAATCCAACATAATTTTTTAACAACCATTATATAATCGTTTTCTTTTATCCACAGAATCACCACAACACAATAAGAAGGAAGCTAACAGAAGGACGCGCTGTGCGGGAAGAATATGAGTTATATTAAACAAAATAATGACAACGATAATCACAATTCAATTCAGAATGAAGAAGAGTCAACAATACAAAACTCTAGCGTGTCGTCAGCGGACGTTGTAATAAATCCAACACCAACAACAATCATAACTGGCACACAAATTGGTACACAACAAAAGTATGAGGAGGAAATTGAGTTAAGCAAAAATGCTGGAAATGATGCAAATATCGGAAGTGACGTGGTGACAGCCGAACAACTACAACAACGTTGTTTACAAACCAATGATGGATTCCAAATATTTACACAGCATCAAACAAAAGTAACCACAGAAAATTTTGGGCCAGTCATTGCTAATAAATCTATGTTTGCGCTAACTGATAAGAATGGAAAAAAGTGCGAAGAGCAGCGGCATGCTATAGATGAGCAGATATGTGCTATGCTTTCGAAACAATGTTCGGCTAGTGAGGATTGCGCTGTAATTACAAATACATCATTATTCGCTTTAAACCAAAATGTCGAAGTACATAAACAAAAAGGTGATAATTTATCAATTGAGAATTTAGCGCTGAAAAATATTGAAACGGATGCTGCTACTACCGCTACTGCAGAGCATGTCGATGTGGTGGGGGATGGTGCGCCGCCCATTGACGTATTCGCTACAATAAAAACAACTACAATGCCAATAACAATGGCAAAAGATGCCGCCGCCAATTCATCATTGACAATGTTGGCTACGCGGCTGCCGACGACAACGTCATCCCAGCATCACCACAGCACAACAACGCCAACAACTGTGATGAGTAGCATCAGCAGTAGCAGCACGAACGCCGCAATACAGCTTACGCACATCATCCCAAACACCGACGATGATCCCACATTCGGTGGCAGCATTCAGTCTGAGTTGCCTCGCAATCAACAGCAACAGCAACAGAAAATGAAAAGCTTTCATGATACTAAACAATTGGCTATGTGGTCAAAAGAATCTATTCTAGGTTCATCGAGTGGTGGTGGTGTGAATGCAAGTATTGAAACAAAAACAGCCATAACAACCTATGTGGCGGCAGGTGCTATTGTAAAAAGTGGTTCGTGCAGTGTAACGGTATCGCCGTGTTTAATACGTAAAGGATCCGATCCGAGTAGTTTATTGCCGCGTCGCGTTTCGTTTCCGAAAAGTGATCATGAGCTGGTTACCGGGTATTTGGAGCCGGCCAATCCATGGGGACATGGTAAGTGGCTTTTGATACCTACCTACAAGTACATTGTATAAATGTCTGCCATCAAAAGTGATTAATCACGCCTATATGACATTTTTATTATTATTATTTTTTTTTTATGAAAGCGTGTGAGTTTTGATGGAGTGATGAAATGGTATGTGAACAATGGCAGCGCAAAAACTCTTGTCAACATTAATTTGTAGCTTAACTTCCTGTAATGTTAATGATCATACAAAAATATTTATGTGCTTTTTTTTTGCACTGTGAAAATCTTTAAAAAGAAAATTTATGTTTCTTAAAATACATACGAACAAGTAATGATATTGAACTCAATCGTTACGCAATGGTGCGGCAATGCCATTAGTCGTTCTGGCAAACAAATTTTATATACATTAGAGTGTTCCAATTTTTCTACATAAGGGTTCGGGTATGCTGGGCGACAATTTTATTCAAGTTAGTTGTTTTTTATTATGTTTTTGGGCAAGGGAACAGGACGTCTAGTTCAGAGCAGATATGGGGATTTCGACCTTTTATTATTTTTATTTAAATTGTGTCTCTTTCATAAGCTGGTTGGTAAAATGAGTCATGGTTTTTTTTTTTCAACCAAATTCTGAAATATGTAAAGCAACTAGCAATGAGGGTCTGGTACGATATGTCGAAAAAAAAGAAGTCGAAACTAAAAATGTCGAAAAAAAATTTGCCGAAAACACAAAAGGACGAAAAAAAAGTGTCGCGAAAAAAAATGTCGAATGAAAAAATGTCGAAATTCGCGCGAATTTTACACATCGTTCATTACATTGTTTCCACATCTTATATATTAATGTTGAGTATTATTTTTCTGGTGTTTTGCAATAGCTCTTGCAAGCAAATATAAAACCTGACGGTAAAGTTACAAACAGAAACTCTTAAGCTCTTCTCAATATAATTAACAACAACCTCTCAGAAACGAATCTACGGTTTAAAGATGTCAGAAAAATTTCGATTTTTGGCGACTTTTATAGTCACATAAATATTTGATGTATCGATACATCGATGTTTCTATAAAAATTGTGAAGTATTGAACGTTTAAACCAGAGACTTGTAACAAAACTCGTACCGAAACGAAACTCGCGTTTCTGCCGTATCTGTTCCAAGAAACTTTAAAGGATAGAAACTAAATTGGAAACAAAATGATTGTAACGAAACAAAATCTGTAACGAAACTAAATTAATTTTGTTCCTTGTAACAGAAACCGAAACAGAAACAAAACCCCTTTGTAACAAAAGTCGTAACAAAACTCCGAAACGGTTCCAGCAGAAACAAAACCTGTAACCAAACTAAATTAATTTTATTCCTTGTAACAGAAACCGAAACAGAAACCAAATTAATTTTGTTTCTCAGTAGCAGAACTCTAAACATTCTTATAATACTATTTGCACCACACTAGGATGGACCTATAATATTTATATATATAATATATATCGTCGCAGGGCCCGAAATACCGCGTATTTGCAAAAAACAAAAAGGCGTATATACCAAAATGTCCAAAAACGAGATTTCGTTACCCTGACTGGGACTCATCGGTCTTAATGTATTGACGTTAAAATTCCTCCGTTTTTAGCTACAAAACACACAAATAAATAAATAAAAAACCTTTTATGGAACCTATTTTCTTTAAAATAGCGCTGTTCAATACCGCGTATTTTAAAAAAGCTATGTTTTGCAGTTTGAGTGCTTTTTCTTTTGTAAATTCTTATATCCTCCTACACAATTTGGCTTCCATCAAATACGCGGTATTGCTTTTTGCAAATACGCGGTATTGCGTATCGAGCGACGATATATACATATATATCTGCCCAACATCCCATTATCCATAGAAAACTATGTTACACCCGCTAAAGCATCCTCCTTCGACATCTTATAAAAATGATGATGATGATGTAAAGTAGGTTGGGGTGTAAAAGTAGGTCGCCTCCCAGTTGGTGCACCCTGGGTAACGCTAAATGACTTACATAGCCTACACGGCTAGTTTCTTGTATTGCCGGTTCTACGAGAACGGTACCAGTACTTGTGCTGTACCCATCGTGCCGAAACGACCCGGGCAGTTTTCTTATATCGACCCGGCCAAGAGCAATACACTCGGGGTGACCCTGTCTGACATTTAGGCAGGGCTACACCTCGCTACAACAACAACAACATGATGATGCACTACAAAGTAGTTTGAATGAATTATTATTAGAAAATGAAATATTTGTTGATAAGTATTAATGTTAATTTTTTCACAATCCGTTGCCCTATGCATATGTATGAAGCGTTTTTATATATCCTTTAAAAATAAAAAATAAAAAAGACAACCCTATAGTCGCGCAGTTATATTTTTCTTCATATCTTCAGCATTTATTGTCGGATCTTAAAGTGTGATACTTCATTTGTTTGTGCCAAGGACCCGGATTTTCCTACCGAAGTTCCATTGTGGTACTTACCCGCCAGTATGTAGCTGTCCAGTGACGCCAAGAAGTTAAATGTACCACACGAGGTTTCAGAGGTCGACTGAAGTTACTTTAGTTGGTTGCAACAGACATATACATTTTTATTATATACCAGAAAATAATAAATCCATCCTAATGTACTGCAAATATAGTTTTGCTCCTGAGAAACAAAATTAATTTTGTTTCTGTTTCGGTGTCTGTTACAAGGAACAAAATTAATTTAGTTTCGTTACAGGTTTTGTTTCTGTTTCAGTTTCGTTACAAGCTGTGTAATAGAAACCGAAACCGAAACGCGTTACAAGTCCCTGGTTTAAACGTTATTTCGGTTTCTCACTTGTCCAAAAACAAAAGTAAATTGGACCAACATCTTTTCCTTGTTCAAAAATATGCACGTAATTAGAAAAATATACACATATTAGAAAACTTCTAACCAAGTCGAAGCATCGATGTACATATATAGCGAAACAAATGTACATAGACTTCGCATCAAAGACACATCGATTTATTTTTGCCATTGGTGTCTCCAGCATAGTTTAGCTCAATGAGATAACGGTAACTTTCTCGAAATTATCATTACCAAATGGTTAGTTTTATGCTTTTAATAAGCACAAATCATAAGTCATTCTCAATCGTAATTTTTACTTGTGCTGTTTGTAGCCCGAAAATGTCTGAGAATATTTCTGTTGTTACCTCTAAAAAGGGGAAAAGTTGAATAGGCTTTGTATTGGAAAATGGTTGAAAAGTTCTTGATAAGAGGTAAAACACGTTGTTAAACCCAAATTTCCGAAGTTTTACATTAAGCATCCAAATTTCGACCTTTTTCGGTCATTTGCATTTTTTCGACATTTTTTTTCGGTCAAAAATCTCTTCGGTATAGTACAATTTTTTGAAATTCGGTCTTGGAAATTCGACATTTTTGTTTCGACATGTCGTACGGGGACCCTACACTTCCACATAAAAAACGAGTTTTCTCAAAAAGTGTAGATACGAGGTTAAGGCAGAAACGGGACGATTTGTTTCCTTTAGCACCCAACTGCTAAAAAATTAGCCAAAATTATGGGAGAGGTGATCCTAAGGTCAAAACACGTTTTTTGAACCCTATCAAACTATATCAAGATAATTTAAAAATGATTATTTTTTTCGGTCCAGCCTAATATACATGAACATATGCGCACATGTATGTGAATTGTTGTTGTACATACCCTATAGCGGAAAACCGAACTAGTTAGAACCATATCAAGTCTCTCACCCCTGCGGGTTAGGGCTTTAGAATATGCCGGAGGTAGGCATAGATACCGCTTGTAAGAGGCGACCAATATGTGCATAGGTAATGACGTGCTAACTTGATGGTTGATCTACGGATATAATGCCTTTCACCTCGCATTACCCATCCTTTCCTTCCTTACGGATGGAGGGATGTCATGGTCTAGAAGGTTCCACTGGTCATACAAAATCGCTACCACGACAGTCGGAAAGTACCGCAAGGGAGTGCGTAGCGTACCGGGTTCATATCCGGCCAAGGCCTGCCAATTTCGCCATCACTCCCCAAAACCTTCGTGAGTGTTTTTGCTGTTAACAACAACCACAACAACATAGAAAGTCTCAAGCAAGAAAACCGGTTTTTTGATGAGCCGCACAAGCTTTACGCAGACGTCCACATAGTTTAGCGAATTAAAACAAAGCGGTTGCGCCAGCCGGCCATGCTATGAACTAAGATGCTCCGGCCGGAAGGGATTTTTATCGGCAGGCCAAACTTCTGCACCTTACAGCAGGAAGGGCACGGTAAGCGTTTGATAGTAACTACTAATTTCATTCGTCGATAGGGGACTTTACTTCTCAAGTGCCTACTAGTCCGAAGTAGGTTAGATTTGTCTGAAACTTTTAAAGATGCTGAAGTGTCTTTCACACCGTTGTCGGACCGCATTGATATACGGTATCTCTATATTTCCGTTTTCGCCCCTTTTGTTTTTTTTTTTTAAGTGTTTGTCCTGGGATTGAAACCTTGCGCCATTTAAGTATTTTCGGTTGTTTTTCCTGTTGTAACCGCCGGTAAAACCTGTGCAACTCTGGTGCATGGGCCCGGCTATCGTTATATGATTTGTCTTTTAATTATCAGCTTTAACTTTTCGAACTTACGGCATTATGCCTTACACTTTTTTGTTTGATGAAAGTCCCAGGGCCATATAGTAAACCTCAAAATATTTGTTTTGGTTGATACAAAATATTTCTTAATGATGACCTTAGGGTTCGACTGTACTGAAGGGAAAGGAGCAATAGCACCACTCCTTGTTCCAAAAGCAATTGTTTATAGTGACGTCAATACGGCGGCCGCCGTGGTGTGAAGGCAATGCGTTGGGTCTATCACACCGAAGTTTTCGCGTTCGCATCCAGTAATAAGTAATATTGAATTTGGCTTTGAATCGACTATAACGGGCAATCAGATTGGTCGCGTTGAACTTTGGAAAGAGGGTCCAGAAACGAAAGTCGTTTCTATTTTGTAACGCACGCATGGGCTATTCTTCTATGACTTTATCTGAAATAAGTTGATGTAGATTAATATGTGGATGCGATAGTTGCAAAACAAAGGAAATTCTGTCAATATTTTTTCAATATATTAGAGGTGATACTCCATCTATTCCCGTTTTACTGGAGGTGTTGAAGCTTCACGTCATATAACTACTCACCGAAAAAACGGTAATGACGTGCTAACTAGATGGCTGATATACGAATATGATGCGTCTCACCTCTAATTACCCTTCCTTGCGGACGGAGGGATGACATGACCTAGAAGGTTCCGCTAGTCATACTACCAAATCGCTACCACGACAGTCGGGCAGTACCTCAAGGGAGTACCAGGTTCATATCCGGCCAAGGAGTGTCAATTTTGACATCGCTGTTCTTGTTGTAGTAAGGATGGGTAGCCCTGCCCAAACGTGTATTGTTCCTTAGCCTAAATTGTCATCAATGTCTTCTAACGGAAGTCCTAGGAAACAAGAAGTTTCAAACGCGTTGGACCAGGGTGAAATGGGTGTTAGAAGAGTAGGCTCCGAAGAGCAGGTAAATAAATGATTGGTATTGTGGGGAGGACGAGCCGCATGCCAGACATTCATTCGGCACGTCGGGGTTCACTCTGGATAAGTAGGAGTTTAATCTATTACAATATCCAGAGCGTAATTGAGCCAGAGTGACCCTAGGCTCTCGAGGAAGATGACCCTCCTCTACAGAAATGCGAGGTGTTGAGGTATGCAAAACGGCATTCACCGGACAGAGCGTGACCGCGTGACCTGGGCGTCAACAGATGTGTTTCAGGGCCCGTTTATGCACCATGTCCTTACGGTAGTAAGGGTAGTCGAAAAAAATGACTTTTCGAATCGATTAAAACCGGAGTATCGACTAACCGATCATTCCAATAATCGAATTATATTAGGAGCCTTAGTGGCTATCTGATCGTATGTAAGTTTTACATTTGATTACTTTTCAGTATTCGTCGTGTGTTTTTGCTTTTATTCTCATTCACTGTTTTTAGTTGTATTTTATCTAATATTGTTTGCCGTAAGAGCACGTGATGGCTATCAGTTTCGTTGATACTGACAACTCAATAACACTTTGTATGGCTCAATATGACAAACGTTGACTTGCCTAATTAGCAAAACAGTTCACATATTCGCAAATACATAAGTATATTTTGTATAGATTAGCATAGGCACATAGACATTAGACTTATTTAGAAAAAAATATCGAACAAACTTTAGATCGGCTTTCGTGTAAAAATGGACTTCAAATATACTCACACTTTTCGATTTGTTTTATAACTTTTAAATAATTTTCAATCAGCATGGCTACCAGGATATTGGATTAGTGGATTTTTCAAAAAACCGATTATGAATTATTCGGAAAATGGAAATTGAAAAAAAAAACCCACTGAAAAAAGAGTTTCCTTATATCAAGGAAAATTTCGCTTATTTGGCGCCAAAGATATGGCTTCCTTAACAAAAGTAACATTTTCCTTACTTATGTTAGGGAAGTCATGTCTTTGGAGCCAAATAAGGGAAATTTTCCTTGAAATAAAGAAACTCTTTTTTCAGTGTAGTTTTTTAATTTTTAAAATATGAATAAAAACAGGTCGGCTTAGAATTTTTTTTTGTAAAAATCCGATTACCCAAACGTAAAACCGGATAAAAAGTTACGATTACAAAATCCCACCTGAAAAAATAAGAAAAAGACCGGTTTAAACCGGTTTGAAAAAAAAATCGGGGAAAACACCTTAATGGGTTCACGACACGACTGTTCTCGGGGCATTTGATAAAGGCTCGTGTTGTTATTGGTTTTGTTAACGAAGAAGGTTTTGGGGAGTGATGTAGAAATTGACAGTTTTTGGCCGACTGTCTCGGGAGCGATCAGTAGAACCTTCTAAGTCATGTTATCGGTAAAGAAGGAGAAAATGGGTAATGAGAGGCATCATAACCGTAGATCAGCCATCGAGTTGGCACGTCATTACCTATGTGCATATTAGTCGCCTCCTACGACCGGTATGCCCACCTCGGGTATATTCTAAACCCCTAACCCGCAGTTGCAGATAAGGGCTCGTCATTCGCTTCGCTGTCATTAAAGAAACACTCCGGTCCATAGTCAAACAATTAACGATCATCGGTCGAATCTCCTCTAGGGATTGTGTTCTAGTAGGGAACACTGGACTATGCCTTTCTGTGGGGAGGTTGACATCCTTACAGCGAATGGATTTGGTCGACTTTAGCGGGGCTCTTCGCGTGACACCTACACTGCCCTGGCCCTGAGCTTGCAAACTGGGCGCGATCAGCATTGGCGGGTGCTTTACTATTGGGACCCCTTCTAGGTTATGGTCGCTGGTTGTAAGGGATCAGTGGGATTCTATCGGGCCCTTAAAATGACAGGGAGTTTAATTTACTCATGGACAGTCAAGCGGAATGGTTGAAAAGGCCGAATTACATAAAACCAAGGTCTGAAACCGATTAAAATAACGTTCCGGTTTCGGTTTCGGTTTTGCTACGTGTTTCGGTTTCGGTTCCTGTTTCGTTCTTCAACATTTATTTCGGTTTCGGTTACGGTTTTGTTCCGGTTTCGATTTCCAAATAAAAAAACGAACAAAATAAATTTTACTACTACAATACTCAGGTACCTATGTAGCTTCGAAATAGGTCTGAATTTTCATAACTTTTTCCGCGGCCATGATGAAATTTCTCCAATATAATAATAAATTTTATTAACGATATGCATGGATGAAATTTTTTCAAAAAAAATTCCTAAAATTAACTCTACTTTTTTATTAGAAAAATATTAGAATGGAAGCCAAATGAAATGTATAAATCGTCAAAGACATTAATATGAGTGGTGCGACAAGCTGAACATTTCTTTTTCGGATTTCGTAAATTTTTTTCGATCGCTTCATTCAACTATAGTCAAACTTCCTCTTTCAAAATTTTGATATTGATGTCAAAACGTGTCTTTTTTAACCTTGCTCGACAATCTTCCATGAACATTTTTCAGGGTACCTTTTTATAAAAGAAAATACCTATGCGCCCACTAAAAGAAGTAAGATACCAAAAAATATAAACACGTTTGGAACCAGTTCCGGCTTTTGAAACGGTTTCGGTTTCGTTCTTTTTCAGATCAAAATAACGGTTACGGTTTCGGTTTTGAAAGATTAATCGGTTACGGTTACGGTTTCGGTTCCGGTTCAGTCCTTGCATAAAACTTAGTGAACTTAGTGCTTCGCTTTACGCTCTACAAACTTTGAATGAAAGTGGATATTTCAAAGTTTTATGTAATTGGGGCTTCAAGGTTCCACTTTCATACAAAGTTTGTGTAACGTAAAGCGAAGCGAGATTTTGGCAAATGCTCAAAGCCCAGGCGCGCATTTGTCAAAGTTTCATAAACTTTTATGTAATTGGGCGTTGAGGGTTTGCCTCCCTCGTTAACGTGGAATGACAGTTGCTTCGGTCTTTTTAAAACTTAAAAGTCATCATAAAGTCATTTCCACGTAGATCTTATGGCCCTAGCAAATGCGAAACAGACTTGTCTGCGTATATTGACTTTGGCTCGCCACTTGTAGTCAACCACTAGATAGATGGGCTCCAAGTCAGCTAAAAACAAGTAAGGAAAGCTGTCTTCGGCTGTGCCGAAGGCTATATACCTTTCATGAATAAGCGTCACGATTTTCACTGTTCGATCCCCAGTACAGCCTGTGTGAATTTAACTTTAGCTCATACCGAAATTGTCGGAACTATCGATTATATGGGGGCGATGTGTTTTGTTGGTCCAATCTCATTGAGTTTTAACATCGACATTCCACTTTCTAACAGAGCAATAGTTACGAAATTTCACGACCCTACATATATAACTATAGGAGTTATAGCCCAAAATCCGTTTATCGGAACAATCGATTGTATGGGGGGCTATGTGAAATATTTATCTGATCTCAATTATTTTCAACATCGATATTTCACATATAAAAATAGCAAAATTTACAAAATTTCACGTTACTAGCTCTTTAATTACAGAAGTTATGGCCCGAAATCCGTTTATCGGAACAATCGATTGTATGGCAGCTATATGAAATATTTATCCCATCTCAATGGTTTTCAACATCGATAGTTCACATATGAAAACATCAAAACCTACAAAATTTCACGTTACTAGCTCTTTAATTACAGAAGTTATAGCCCAAAATTCGTTTATCGGAACAATCGGTTGTATGGGAGCTATATGAAATATTTATCCCTCCTCAATGATTTTCAACACCGATATTTCGCATACGAAAACATCAATACCTACAAAATTTCACGTTACTCGCTCTTTAATTACAGAAGTTATGGCCCAAAATCCGTTTATCGGAACAATCGATTGTATGGGAGCTATATGAAATATTTATCCCATCTCAATGATTTTCAACATCGATATTTCACATATGAAAACATCAATACCTACAAAATTTCACGTTACTAGCTCTTTAATTACAGAAGTTATAGCCCGAAATCCATTTATCAGAACAATCGATTGTATGGGAGCTTTGAGTAGTTTTGGTCCGATCTTGCTGGTTCCGACGAATGATTATTCTCATATAAAATAACGCCTCCCTACCAAATTTCATCGAGATATCTCTAAAATTGAGGGACTAGTTTGCGTACAAACAGACGGACGGACGGACAGACGGACATGGCTAAATCGAATCAACTCATCGTCCTGATCATAACGGTATACTTATTAGTGGGTCTATGTCTTCTTCTTCTCATACTTACAAACATCGGACCAAAGTTATAATACCATTTCATGTTCATGAAAGGTATAAAAAGCTGAACTACTCTAGCCAGGTGTGAAGGTTATTATTTAGCGACAGAAAAAATTCCCTGGAGGACTTTGGGGAGTATTGTCGATAGCGACAGTCAGGAAATTCAATTGAAAAAAGTATGTGGGCGTCAAGTCGACTTCCTTATAAATAAATAATATCAAACAATTTATCGCCGTCAATCGCTGATCAGCTACACGAGGGTTGGTAGTTAAGTTTGGACATATACTCGAAATACTTTTAGAAATGCTCCAATTGAATTTTTTGATAGAGGCTGACTATGACCAAAATCTGTAATGCTTAAACCACCAACAGACCTCCCACATGATCCTTTTTTCATAGGGAGGTCCAATTGCTTTTGCATTTTAAGTATCATTTGTATTTCTCCCACATCTCAAGACTTACTTAGCAACTCTCGTACATTTTTACTGCGAACTGATTAGTTCCGTCCTTTTTAGTTTTAATCACATCAATTAGAATTTTTAGCGATCAACAAACAACGTCAAGAAGGCATTGTGAGGTACATATTTACAAGTGTTCATATATATGTAAAAACTTATGTATGTAGTTATAATACATTTATAACAATGTAAATACAAGCCAATGATTCCCGTCGACGTTTATCATCTTCGGACAAAGGTAAACACGTAAGAAACGCACCAAAAAATAGTGTAAGGGACTAAAAGCAGATCTTCAAATCAAATATTTAACTTACCTTTGTAACGAATGCATAACAGGTGAGCTCTTATTTTCCAACGCAAAAACCGAACGAAATGAAAAGACACTAGGAGCGTTTTCATCGAAATATGTAATCATCATCAAAGCACGCCAGTCATCCCTTTTCAGCGATAACTGACGCCGATTGGAAGCCCCAAGGGAGTTGAAGTCAACCTCCACCTGTTGTTTCCATCTCAGTTCAAGGCCTCCCCTATCCAAAGCTGCTGAATTAGACTCCTGAATGATTGGATTCAAACTTTGAGTACAATAAAATACAGTAAATTTGAATTTTCCCTTTGAAGAACCAAAAAACTCAGCCTTGAATATTTTATATTTTGAATATTCACTTTGCCTAAAATTTTCAAAATTAAAAAAAAAAAAAAGAATATGAATGAATGAATGAAAATAATTTTATTCATTCTAATTCAAAACAAATATATTGGCCACACAGCTTACAATTTCACATATTTTTTTTTATAAAGGTGTAGAGTATTAGTAAAATTGGCTTTATAGAACATAAATGTGTGTATTTTATTTGTAATTGTAGAGTTTTGAGTTTTGTGAGGGTTAGAAAAAAATCTGGCTAAAAGTTCTTGGTTAAGTTGGTTGCAATAAATATATATATACAAATATGGGAATATACAAATATGGATATCGTCGGTGATTATGCAAAACCACTCATCGGGCATCTAGGAGACCGCGTAAACGACGTTTGTGATAAACACTTCTATAGCCCTTGCAATCAAGACTTGTTCCTTTATTCTCAAGAAAACTCCATTTGCGTTGAAAAATCGTTAAAAGAATCGATCTTGATCGGAGTTGTCTTAAAATTTTATAATTTGTAGCTGCAAAACTGCCAAACTTAAATATCGCATACTACTAATGGCGGCGATATACCAACAGGTTATCATAACCTCTAACGAGACTTTTAGCCGAGCTTCTCTTTCCAACTTGTGGTGTGTTGCTTTTTGAGTTTTCCTACAAGTTGGCGGGACCTACAATTTTTTGCCGACTCCGAACGGCACTTGTAAAGCAAATGAATTTTTTGCTGAGAAGCTTCTCATGGCAGAAATACACCCTGAGAGTTTGCCAAACTACTGCCGAGGGGCGACCCCGTTTAGAAAAATTATTTTTCTAAATAATTTTTGATGTTACTTTTGCCGGGCATCGAACCGCCACGGCTTGGTGTAGAAGGCCGAACACTTAACCGCTACACCACGGCGGCCGCCTAAATCATCAATTATTCAAATACTCCAAGATATATTTCATCTTCTCTTAACACTGTCCATGATTCCCCGCCATACATCAGGGCAGGTACGATCTCTGTTCGTCGAGAGAAGACTTTCCTTCTCAGTTCGAAGCAGAACTTCTTGGTAAGAATGACAAAGTCCCTCACGGTTTCAAATTTCTACCTATCAACTGCTGCCAAGGATTCTTTTGTTGACGACAGAAAATACTTCGTATTGTCCTCATTCACTGCAATACCCACTTTTTTCGCTTCTTTACTCAGTCTAGAGAAGGCAGAGCTTGCAGCGCGGTTGTTAAGGGTAATGATATCCATTTCATCGGAATACGCCACCAATTGCTTGCTGTTGTAATAGATTGTTCCATTGTGATTTAGCTCTGTGCTGCTCAAGTTATCTTCTCCAGTATCAAGTTGAAGAAGTCGCACGAAATGAATTCGCCCACTCTTAAGCTTCGTTTGGTTTCGAATGGCTTGGAGGTGCCTTCCCATCATTTGGCATAGCCTTATGAACTTTGCAGGGAAGACAAATTGAGACATGGCAGTATACAGACAACTCCTTTTCGGCGGGTAGTCCGTCTTTTCCAAGGCTAATCATAGTCAGGTAGAGGGAAGTGTTTTTTCCATCATCAGGGATTGGGGTATCGGGTTCGTATTCTACTTGCAATTTAGCAGTGAAGAGAAGTGTTCCCTCCGTAGCTTAAGTGCACTTTGGGTAGAATGTCCGAGCATTTATCCTACCAGTCAGCATCCCAATTTAATACTTGATCAATATACATATACAAAATTGTAGTCGGTTTTAGTAGACAAAATGACTCAAAAAGTTCTGAACAAATTTTCTACAAATTGTGGAAGTTTATCCTCTCCACGTGGGCTCCCTTTTCCCCGGTAGATGGAGCTCGAGTAGCTATATTTGGGAAATCTATTCATGATCCGATTCTGTTAGTTTTTGGTTCGCACGTTCGATATGTAGTTAATTAAAAACTCTGTTACAAAAGCGAACCCGCTAGGTGGCGCTGAGGTCAAGATATTCTGTTTTGTCAGCGTTTATCTGCTAGTTTTATATAAAGCGCAATCTTTTTGTGGGTATTGTTATATGTACATATTTACATGTTTATAGTTACATTCATACATACATACATACCATACATATATACCAATGTCACCAGTCCGTCTGCTGTCGTTTGTTTGGATGGCTATTTTTCTATAAATTTTCTTAAATTCTTTTTGTTGTTTTGTTTTGTTATTATTTTTATTAGTTAGCGGAATCGTAGCCGGGAATAATTTTGCTATATATACAAAGTAATTATTTGTGATTCATCAAAGCACACCGCCGTCAGATATCTAAAAATATTAAAATGCATATGTTGTGCATGTGTGTGTGCTTTCTTATTTTGTGTTTAATATTTTTTTTAATTTTTTTCTCACCGCAATTGTGGGTGAATTTTGGGTGGGGGTTGTTTTGTTATTTTTCTATGTGTGTATAATTGTGTTCTACGCTAATTTTATTATTTTTGTACACATTATTTAAAGACTCGAAACTTGGCACGAAAATAGAGGCTCGATCGTCAAGAATGGAAAGTTTTTCAACTTACATAAACCGAGCGAATCTTGTTTTTAATGAATTTCTAATTTGATTTGTATTATCATTTCGATGGCTGAGTGGAAAATAACCACCCAACATTGATTTGAAAACGCACGATGTAAATCAACAAACTTCAGTGATCGATTGAAAAGGGAGCTCCCTATCTGGGTATTTGATTTGTTTCTAAAATGCCGCATTTCAGCTGGGAATTACAGAGTTTCTCAGCTAAATTCTTTGACTATGTTCTAAAAATTCGATTAGGCAGGTAGCCAGATAACCAGAGGTGTCCGTGAGGTGCGCCGTTAGTACTCCAAAGGAGTGGATCTGATGCAGAAAAGGGCCTTCTAAAAATGGATGAAAAAAGTGCGTTTACGAGGTCCCAAAACACTCCCTCATATAATCTGGAAGGACTCCGTTGGGACTCCTCTTTTCAATGAAATCTGTAAACGTTCTCATGACGTGCTCTTTAGGACTCCCTTTTTGTTCCTTCGGAGCGCTCCTTCAAAAGAAGTTCGACGAAGTCCTCTCGCTTCTTTTTAGGGAGCACTGCGTACTTTATATAAGTCTCTCATCCTAACTGTCCTCATTTATGGCTCGAAATCGTTGCCAGTGGCGAAGGAAGAAGGGACGGTTCTTTTCATAAGTCGGAAGAAAAGTTATTTGGAAGGTTGATCCTCCCGCAATGAATTGTACAGGCTCTTTGCTTATATAAGCATAGTGGAATTAAAGCCGGAAGGCTCCGCAGGCGAATGGAGGAAGAAGCTCCGGCCCAGAAGGATTTCCTATTTAGAGGAAAGGATGACTTCGCCTAAAAAGGGATGACTGATGTGTTGGAAAAATTGGCCAGGATTGCAAAGTCATCAGCATAGGCTAGCACTTGACAGCCAATGCGTTTGAGGTTTGGGAGACTTTTAACGCTGATCACTTGCAAGAAACTATTGAACGCCCTTCGATGTCCAGAAAGGTCCCAATCACGAATTATTTGTGCTCGATGGCCCTTCTATAAGTTTTACAGCCGTTTCAGTTGAGATGCCAAAAAACGATCCCGAGGAATACTGCCGCCTATGTGCAGGTCAATCAGTGTCAGTGTTTTAAAAAGAAACGAGAAGAGAGTGATTGGCCTGAAGTCGCCGCACTTGGAATAAAGATAACATTTACCATATTCCATGAAGTGGGGATACAGCCCAGCCTCAAACAGATGAGAGCCAGCCAGGAGTCTCGTTTAGTTTTCCTTATTTAAGATTTTTGAATATTCAACCCAATTTTGTATAGCTATCAGTGAGGAAGTGGCTTTCTCCTCCTGGCTTCGTTGAACAGTCGCCTACTGAAAGCCCTAAGGTAGTCCATATCCTTTGACAACGACGCGGCTTTCGCTCCCCGCTTACTGGTTTCAGTGGATCGTAAACACTAACCACCAGCACACCCAAAAGCTTCAGAAACCGTTGAACACCGCTAGGATTTTTAAAAACTTCAATTTTGTTGTACAGTGTTAATTATGGCGCTCTATTTCATAATAAAATCATTAACCAATATTTGTCTTTTCAGCATGCTTGGTTAAGAGCATCTCCGAAATTGCCGAACTCTATGTTATGTCATGCCGAAAACATAAAACGAAACCTTTGCAAACTGTATTGGATCACTTGAAGGGCGTCGAATTGAATAAACAGCAACGTCAGCCAGTTTTATCGTTGAAATCAATTAAATTGGCAGCCAGTGATTGTGAAGCATTGGAAGAAATTTTCAAAAGGGTAAGCATAAACTTATAATATACTAAATTGTGTTTCGAGTAAACTAGTGCTAAAAGACGGGATAGAAGGAACTTTACTTCGTATTTGGTCCGCGCCTTCCTCCATGGTGGTTTCTGCCACCCATTTCCTCTCTGGTGCGAGGTTTTATCCAAGAACTCCTCATCTCCACACTCGAACACATTCCGGGCGTTATGCCTTTTGATCCGTGACAAATACATATTGGACAGTTTATTTCGCCTGCTTCAAGAATACTGGGCAAATCCCGTCCACCCCCGTAGGCTTGTAGCTCTTTAACGATTTGATCGGACACCTGACTGCACTCACTGAAATGAGAGTCTTTGCCAAATGCCAGCCATGTGATGTGAACAGCCGGTGTATCGCTTGATGGGCACCCTGCCCACAAGCTCTACACATGTTGTGCCTCTACTTTTATCTTTCAAATAGTAAA
Source organism: Campiglossa producta (assembly GCA_964058755.1). Taxonomy (NCBI): domain Eukaryota; kingdom Metazoa; phylum Arthropoda; class Insecta; order Diptera; family Tephritidae; genus Campiglossa; species Campiglossa producta. The sequence goes on from CAXKVI010000003.1 coordinate 104,213,555, forward strand.
GGTTCAATTCTAAGGTCCTGTCGGCTTGGTCCTACATCCGCCCCTACTTTAAATTGGATAAGATTAAAAAAGGTCAGAGAGAGAAAAATATAGTTAGAGAGAAACGAGATAAAATACTCCCCCAGATAAAAGGAAATAAAGAAGAGAGATTAAAAATGTTCAGAGAGACAATGAAATAGTCAGAGAGAAGCGAGCTAAGGCAGGACCGGGATAGATAAGGGAAGAGGTTAAACAAAACAAAACTTGAAGTTGAAAAGAGAAGAACAACTAAATTAGAACCATTTCTAATTTAGCTGTTCTTCTCTTTTCAACTTCAAGTTTTCGTTTTGTTTAACCTCTTCCCTTATCTATGTCGAAGATAACATTGTTTAACAATATTTAAAAAAAACAGCGTTTCAGGCAGATATAGTGCAACAAATGTTTAGATACTCAAAATATTTTTGACCAGTAGTCTCCGCAGATATTAAATCGGCCGATAACTTCGAAATCGGCCGAGTTATCAGCAACAGTGAAAGCTTCAGTCAATTTCATTCAGCAGTATTTGTGTGATACGTCCACAAATATACAGAGAGACAGACATACAGAAATTTAGAATTTTATTATGTGTAGAGATGGAGGACACCGTGACTTTTTAAAATGTTTCTATGTCCTTTTCGTCGTTCTTGTGCACAGATTTTTGCATTCGATTTTAAACCAACTTCCTGTTGAGCTAAGGTCTTGAAATTTTCGCCATAGTTGAGGTCGCATGACAATACAATGTTATGATAAAAAAAATCCGATAGGTGGCGTTTGAGTCGCTATATTTTGAAAAATCGCATTTATGGTCCGATTTGCCTAAAAATTAGGAACATGTGTTACTACCATTAAAAGAAAGAAATATTTTCCTAAAATATCGCTGCAATAAAAACTGAAAATCCTAATTTTAATGTTTAAGCGCGACAGTCACTCTATTTATAAATTGCGAAGGTCTGTTTTCGGTGTCGTTTAATTCGTTTTTCAACTAACTGCACGTTGAGGTAGGATCTTCAAATTTTCATCATCGTTTAGTTTTCTATTGCAACGCAATATAACAAAAAGATAATTCCAATAGGTGGCGTACGGGTAGAGATATTTGAAAAATTTCATTCCCAGAGATTTTGATTTTGAACTAAGTTACCGTTGAGTGGGAGTTTTCGGTGACAATGCAGTATGCGTAAAAAATCCATAAAGTCGCTTTATTTGTAAAAATCCCATTTATCGTCCTTTCTTAAGTTTAGTCGTTGGTCTTATTGCCGCAGATATGCGAATTTCACCACAGATATTCGAACTTCGCCACAGATATTAGAAATTGATGCTGAAGAAAGTTGCCTACATATAGGCGCAGTCATAACACATCGTAAGAGACGACTAAAATCCAATTCGACCCCGGTTATGGGGTCAAAGAAGTCGTTCCCATGGCAGTTGGGATATTTAACGGAACGTATCGGATTCATATCCGGCGGAGGACTGTCAACAGAGTAAGTCTTGCTCTCCTGCAGTAGTCTGCCAATTTCCTCACATCCACAGGTGGGAAGTTGTTATTGTCTCCAGCAAATTACGCTACAGCAACAAGATGCTCTTCTTAGCCCCCTCATCTTCCATATACTGGGCCGGGGTCTCTTCTGGGAGAGATTCCATATTACCTTATTCTGATTACTTTCATTTCTCTGATATGTCCATTAATTAATCACCGCTTTGAATAAGCGCTACACACAGATTCTCCATTGATTGATTGATTTTTGCCTGATCTGATCATTGCTAATGATCCATCGGCTCGTCTATGCCTTGTCTCACCCGCTCTGGTAGATGTTGCTTATTTTCAGACAGCTCAAACAAAATTTTATATCGGAATATTTTCAAATAACTAATTCTATTCTTTTTTCTTTTCTTTTCTTTCATATTCTCAGGTACAGTACAAATTCATTGATCTCTCATCGTGTGACCTGGACGAGTGGGCGACAAGCGCACTCTTTGAAATGATTGAGTATTATGAGGCTGCCAATGAATTGGATATCTCATCTAATTGTAAGGGTATGACTTCACGCGGCTGGGCTGGTTGTATCGCTATGGTTAAACATAGTGAGGAATTACGCGTATTAATAGCACAATGCAATCCAATATCGAAACAAAGCGCTGACGGTTTGGGGTCAGCTATAAGTTCATCAAATTTACATACACTCAAATTGGAGCATTGTGGATTGAGGGGTGCGCTGGATGGTTTGTGTAAGTATATAGTGTGCAATATTATAAGATTTATAATTTTAAATCAATATTTATAATTCACAGGCTTCAAGTTACGGCACAATAGCTCGCTTAAAGAATTATGGTTGGCACACAATGATTTAGATTACAGAGACGCTGAAGCTCTAGGCGATCTATTGAAGGTTAATCACTACATTGAACTGATCGATATAAGCAACAATAACATAAGAGATCAGGGTTTGTTATACATTGTGGAGGCATTGATATTGCAGTCACAAGAATTGGAACGACGTTCGATGTTACAACGTTCATCAGCCATCGATGATGATGATAGCCTATCGTCGCTTGAAGCCTCACAAAACACAGATTTTGATACGAGCGATTCATTTAGTAATAGTGGAAAGAGCAATAGCGTAGACAATAATACAGCGAAGAGTGAAAGTGCTGATAAACTGACAGAATTTGTCAGCATTGAAAATAAGCCCACGGCGGATGGCACAAACAACTCACCATACACCAGCAGCACCACTGACAAAGTCACAAATGATAGTGTACAGCAGCAGCAATTGCAACCAGATGTGTTAGTCGCATCAACAGCGAATACCACAACAAATGCCAACAAATCTACAGTTGGTGCAAACATACCTACCATAATTGCTGTGGTGAGTTCACTCGATGAAATGGATGGTGATGACGATACTGAAGACACAATTAAATCTTGTAATCAAAAGAATGGCTCAAATGCGCATAGCGGTAAATCAATGTTGGACAAATTGTTAACAATGAATAGCGAGAGCAGCAGTGAAGAGGGTGCATCCAATTTATCTACAGACACAATAGCGGCATGTGGTTCAGAGGATGTAAGCATAACCAGTGATGATATATTTGAAACAGCGTCGGCGGCGACGACGACGACGACATCAGGCGTTGTGACTGAAACACACAAAAGTAATAATTCGCATGCGAAGTCTTTAAATGATACGGTTGCGGGGGCTGCTGAAAAAGATGCTACTGATTTTAAAGTAGTGGGTCAAGCTAAAGCAGAGGAAAAACTGGAGTTGAATGGTAAGTTTTTTAGGGAAATTGTTGGCCTTTTCTACTACATACAGAGGCAAGCAAAAATTTTAAATGACTCATGACGCTTTTCAAGACTTCCAAATATAAACTTTACTTAAAAAGTATTGATGCTGCCCAGCAAGCATGGCTCAACTTTTTCTCAAACCTTTGAAAAACTGCTTAGTTCTCAAGTTGTTATCCAACACAATTCACCAATTTTTCTCCAACCTTAGAGATATTTTGATAACTTTGTAATTCTCAAGTTTATATCCAGCACGCCAGTCATTACTTTTTGCGATAACTGACGCCAATTGGAAAACCCAAGGGAGTTCATGTCATCCTCCACCTGTTGTTTCCATCTCAGCCCCCTTCCTCTGCTGCCGAATTCGGGTGTCGATAGTAAAACTTTCTGTGCTGTGCGGTTAAGTGTTCGGCCTTCTACACCAAGTCGTGGCGGTTCGATGCCCGGCAAAAGTAACATCAAAATTTAGAAAGAGAATTTTTCTAAAACGGGGTCGCCCCTCGGCAGTAGTTTGGCAAACTCTCCGGGTGTATTTCTGCCATGAGAAGCTTCTCAGCAAAAAATTCATTTGCTTTGCAAGTGCCGTTCGGAGTCGGCAAAAAACTGTAGGTCTAGCCAAATTGTAGGAACAACTCAAAAGCAACACACCACAAGTTGGAAAGAGAAGCTCGGCTAAAAATCTCGTTAGAGGTTATGATAACCTGTTGGTATATCGCCGCCATTAGTTTTTTTTTTTTTATAACATGACCCAGCCAGCGGAGCCTTTTGGCTTTAATCCGCTGAACTATGGTCAGGTCTGCGTAAAGCTCGTACAGCTCATCGTTAAATTTCCTTCGATACTCGCCGTTGGCATCACGGGAAGGACCATAAATCTTCCGGAGAACTTTTCTCTCAAATACTCCAAGGGCCATCTCATCTTCTCTGGACACTGTCCATGATTCCGAGCCGTACATCAGGACTGGTATGATGAGAGACTTATAGAGCGTGATCTTTGTTTGTCGAGAGAAGACTTTACTTCTCAATTGCTTACTTAGTCTAAAGTAACACCTGTTGGCAAGAGTGATTCTCCGTTGGTTTTCTAGACTGATATTATTTTCGGTGTTAATGCTGGTTCCCAAATAGACGAAATCTCTCACCGTTTCAAACTTGTAGCCATCAACGGTGACTTGGCTGCCAAGGCGCAGGTGCGCCGATTCTTTCTTTGATGACAGCAGATACTTCGTCTTGTTCTCGTTCACCGCAAGACCCACTTTTTTCATTTCATTTCATTTCATTTTATTTGAGTCTATGGTTATACAAAACCTTACAGACTAGATTACAATTTAAACTTAAGGCTAATACAAAATATCTTATAGAATTAAAAACTAAAGATAAAGAGATATGACCTGGGACAAAAATAATGATCTAGGCATCGCGAAATCAAGATCAATAACACCAAAGATTTTATTGTATTCCTCTAAGGCCCTATTCAAAGGAGCAAACTTATAATAATTACATCTAGTAATATTTACATAAAAGGGTAAATTAGACCTTAAAACTCTACTAGGAACATTGAAGTCTATGAACCCAAGAAGATCCGGAGAGTCGATGGAACCGCTAATTAAGTCATATATGAACATAAGGGATTGGATAGACCTTCTACCAGCAAGCGATTTAACATCTATAAGCATGCACCGGCCATGGTAGGACGGAGCCGGTTCACTAAAATTCAATGAATGCAGAGCAAACCTTATGAAGCACCTCTGAACTCTTTCAACTCTTAAAGAGTGCGATAAATATATAGGGTTCCAGATTATAGAGGCATACTCCAATTTAGACCGCACAAAGGCATTATAAAGTAGTTTCCTAGTGTAGGGATCCCTGAAATCTTTAGCATAACGCTTCACAAAAGCCAAGTTGGAGTAAGCCTTAGGCACAATGTGATTGACATGGTTAACAAAAGTATAACCCGAGTCAAAGAGCACACCTAGATCAATGAATTCAGTAACTGTATTAAGCTGAGTATTTAAAACAAAATAAGAAGAGGGAAATCGAGTTAAGGACCTCGACAACGTCATATGGAAACATTTGTTGATATTCAAAGCTAATTTATTTCTTAAGCTCCACTCAACAAGGTTGTTTAAGTCGCTCTGAAGTGCTAAAACATCTGATGGACAAGAAATTGTACTAAAAAGCTTCAGATCGTCAGCATAAAGAAGATAATTTGAATGCGTAAAACAATCACCAATATCGTTTATAAATATAACAAACAATAAAGGACCAAGGATACTACCCTGAGGCACACCGGAAGTGGATACAAATGTATATGACTTACAATTTTCCACTTCTACAAAAGAAGGTCTATTCGATATATATGACTTAAGCCATAATAGGAAGACTGGATGGAAACCTAAACTGGCCAGTTTTTGCAGTAAAATATTGTGTGAAACGGTATCAAATGCTTTGGCAAAATCCGTATAAACTGTATCAACTTGATAACCCTTTTTAAATGCAGAGACACAGTACTCAGAAAATGTTGCCAAATTCGTAACTGTTGAGCGTCCGGACACAAAACCATGTTGGTTAGGACTTAAAATTTGTTTGATAGAAAAACACAGCTTTCCTTTTACTACTTTTTCAATCAATTTTGAGCACGTGGTTAACTTTGAAATTGGCCTATAATTTTTAATTTCATTTTTATTTCCGGATTTGAAAATTGGTGTGATAGAGGCAACTTTCCATCTATCAATGAAAACACCACTAGAAAGAGAAAGATTAAATATATACGTTAAAGGTACAGAGAGAGACCAGCTGCATTTCTTAAGCAAAAAAGATGACACCCCATCTAAATCTCTTTTGAAAGATGTTTTCAAAGCAGCAATGCCATTGATAATGTTCAGTTCAGTGACTACAATTGTACCAAAGTCCACGGAGTTAGATACGTTATAAATTGAATTATTACCATCATCATCAATTACAAAGTTCGATTTGAAAAAATCAGCTAAAAGATTAACCGACTCAACCAAACATGTAGAGGACTTCTCATTAAAATTTATCCAGCCCAGAGAAGGCAGCGCTTACGGCGCGGTTGTTAAGGCCAATGATATCAATATCATCGGCATACGCCAGCAATTGCACGCTCTTGTAGAAGATTGTGCCATTGCGGTTTAGCTCTGCTGCTCGAATTATCTTCTCCAGCACCAGGTTGAAGAAATCGCACGAAAGGGAGTCGCCCTGTCTGAAGCCTCGTTTGGTTTCAAATGGCTCAGAGAGGTCCTTCCCGATTCTGACGAAGCTGTTGGTATTGCTCAGCGTCATTTGGCAAAGCCGTATAAGCTTTGCGGGGAAGTCAAATACAGACATGGCGGTATACAGGCAACTCCTTTTTGCGCTGTCAAAAGCGGCTTTAAAATCGACAAAGAGGTGGTGTGTATCGATTCTTTTATCATGGGTCTTCTCCAGGATTTGGCGTATCGTGAAAATTTGGTCCATGGTAGACTTACCAAGTCTAAAGCCACACTGATAAGGTCCAATCAGTTTGTCCACGATGGGCTTCAGTCTTTCACACAATACGCTAGAAAGAACCTTATATGCGATATTAAGAAGACTGATAACGCGGTAGTTGGGGGGTTAGCGGGATCGCCTTTCTTGTGGATTGGGCAGAGCACACTTAAATTCCAATCTGGAGGCATGCACTCGTCTGACCATATTCTGCATAAGAGCTGATGCATGGTTTTTACCATCTCTTCGCCTCCGTGTTTGAACAGCTCGGCGGGTAGTCCGTCTTTTCCAGGCGCTTTGTTGTTTTTGAGCCGGGATATAGCTATCCTCACTTCTTCATGGTCAGGTGGTGGGACGACCTTTCCATCGTCAGGGATTGGGGTATCGGGTTCAACATCTCCCTCGCAATTTAGCAGTGAGGAGAAGTGCTCCCTCCATAACTTAAGTACATTCTGTACGTCAGTTACCAGGTCGCCATTATTGTCCTTACAAGAACTTGCGCCGGTCTTTAAACCTTCCGTCATCCGCCGGATCTTTTCATAGAATTTTCGGGCATCGTTCCTGTCAGCCAGCATCTCAAGCTCCTCACACTCACGCCTTTCGGCCTCACGTTTCTTTTTTCTGAAAAGGCGTCTCTCTTCCTTCTTCGCCTCACGATAGCGTTGCCATACACTGCGGGTTGCGCCCGTTCGCAACGTCTCCCTGTATGCAGCGTCCTTTTTGTCCGAGGCTGTGGTGCATTCCTCATCGTACCAGTTGTTCTTGCGGGCTCGCTGAAACCCTATAGTGGCCTCAGCGGCGGCACGTAATGAGTGAGAGATATGCTTCCATTGCTCGGTTACATCGTTAGGTCGAGGATTGCTCTCCGATAACAGGTGTGAGAGTCGAGTGGAGAAATTATCAGCTGTCTGTGTCACGCCAAGCTTCTCGACGTCAAACTTTCCTTCCGTTACTGTGCGTACTTTCTTCGCTGCACAGAGGCGTGTGCGTATCTTGGCTGCAACAAGATAATGGTCCGAGTCGATATTGGGACCGCGCAGGGTACGCACGTCTAGAACGGTGGAGCTGTGTCTGCCGTCGATCATGACATGATCAATCTGGTTTCTTGTTGTTTGATCAGGGGACAGCCAGGTGGCTTGGTGTATTCGCTTATGCAGGAACCTGGTACTACTGATGACCATATTGCGGGAAGCGGCGAAGTCAATCAACCTAGTGCCGTTGGGGGATGTTATAGCGTGGAGACTGAATTTTCCAACTGTAGGACCAAAGACTCCTTCCTTGCCCACCTTGGCATTAAAGTCGCCGAGCACGATTTTGATATCATGCAGGGGGCAGCGATCATAGGCTTGTTCAAGTTTGTCGTAGAAGGAGTCCTTCTCTGCGTCGTCCGTCTCTTCAGTCGGCGCATAGGCGCAGATAAATGTTATGTTGGAAAAACCTCGCCTTGATGCGAATCGCAGCGAGACGCTCGTCCACAGCAGTGAACGCTAGTACATGGCGGCGAAGTCTCTTTTCCACCACAAATCCTACACCACGCGCTTTGCCGCGTGTCTGGCCACTGTAGTATACGTCACAAGGACTGATGGTCGTCTTTCCTTGCCCCGTCCATCGCATTTCCTGCAGGGCGGTGATTTCAGCCTTTGCGTTCGCGAGGACATCAACCAGTCGGGCAGCAGTACGCTCCCTAGAAAGGGTCCGGACATTCCACGTACATGCCCTAATATCCTTCTCGTAGTCCAACATTAAAGGGGGTTCTCATCCGAAACTTTGTTGTTTTTCTTTTCATTGGAATTAGGTTTTTTACGGGTTGGGTCCCAAACCCAGCGCACAACCCGTTTCGGGTTTTTTTTTTTTTGAGAATATTTACACATTTATATAGCGAGCCGCTTGCTTCAAGACAGACGCCCGCTTGCAGCCGCACCTCATGGTGAACAGACGCTGCGCAATATATCCAACATCACTCTCAAAGTATTCTCCAGCTTTGAGATATTTAGAAAATTTAATAGTTATCAAGTTGATGCCCAACATAATTCTTTAAGTATTCTCTAACTTTGAGATATTTTGATAACTTTATAGCTTTCAAGTTGATATCCAACATATTCTCCAATCTCCAGACTTCAATTTTCGAATTAAATTTGAACAGCTCAGATTAAAATTTAGTAAATAAAATTTTTTGTCAACTAATTCATGGCGTTTTAAATTATAAAAATCATGGTTTATTCGGTATTTATTTTCAGAGTCGCATTCATACCTTTGAGTCCAATTAGAGAATCCCATTGGAGTACAAGTTGAGAAATATTCCTTTCTCAACTTGAGAAACAGCGTTTTTTTCATATAAAACAAAATTCCCTTTTTGTTGAACGCTATCATTCTCAAGTTGTTTCGGTGTTGAGAAACAACGCTTGAGGTTTGAGATCTAACGTAACTCAAGCCTAAATGTTTGTTGGGTACCCTTCTTTTATTTATTTTCCTCCCTTGTTTCTTCTATCGTTTTCCCTTGTTTCATTATTAGATTCTAAATCTGCTTTAGTTTAACATATAAAAAAATCGAAAATTCATTATCCCAACAAACCATGAAGCTAGATTTCGATTCGAGGTACATCCGAGAACTAGCCCCATTCTCCAATCTCTAATTATAGTTTTCGAGTCGAATTCTAATGCCATTCTGTAATGGGATTCTAATGTGAATTTGCAAATGCTCGCCTTTTGGTTAGTTCTCTAACCTATCTCGAATCGAGTTCTAGTGTAGTTCTCTACAATTGCCTTCGAATAGAGAAGAGTTAGAGAATTACCCTAGTTATCTAACGTAAAGACGAGCATTTCTCTAACGGTAGAGACTGTGTTTGTTGGGATTACACCCCCTTTTTGTTGTTGTTGTTGTAACGACAAAAACACTCCCCCCAAGGGTGTGGGGAGTGATGTAATGAGGTGTGAGAGGCATCATATGCGTAGATCAACCATCGAGTTAGCCTCTTACGACCGGTGATGACATCCCTATCTACCAGTAACGTGATTATGTTATTTATATCGCTTATCTTCACACCCATTTTAAGGTCCCCGCCATAAACCCTTTTAGAGATATTCAGCTTGAAAAATCGAGGTTGTAATAGAGAAGGCACGCTCCTTTTTTCAAAGATAATGTAGAAAATATTCCAAAATTTTAAACTTTCAAACCAATAACTAATTTTTTCATCTATTTGCAGATACTACCTCTTCGGAAACTGATGCAGCCAGCACAATTTATGACAATAGCAGCAATCGCAGCAGCAATGAAATGACCATTTCTCATAGCAAAATTCACAATCAAGATGTCGCGACGAGAACAGCATTATTAAGTAATAACGAAAACAATAGCAATAACAACACTACCGCAAGTAGCATACTCGCTGATACCGATGGCGACGAAGATGCTTGTCGAGCCAAACCGCCTGCGCCACACGAACAAGATAATCAAAATCAAAATGTTTTGCCACACCAACAACCTAGTGCGCGTAATGCAGGCGGCGTCTATGAAGTGACTGCGGGAGAGGGAGACTGCACAATAGCTGGAGAGCCTGGTGATATTTCTGGAGGTGTTTCTTTATCTAGTGATCATGCACCAACATTGTTGCAACAACAACAACCATCGAAAGCAATGGATGTTAATAAGAATACAAAATTGACAGATGATTATGATGATACACACAGTACTGATTCTGCATTTGAAAGTGCCTCCGAAGGTGATATAAGTCGGCATTTACCCGAAGAATATAGTCGTATATCGACATCGTTTGATAATGGTGCACCCATACATGACATTGTAAAGGGTGTTGCAATTGAAACGGGCACTATAGCTACCGAATCAATAGAGTATTTGGCAGATGCAGGTATAACACCCACATCAACTCCACCACCAACAATAGCATCAACGCTGCATAAACGCCAACTGACTGCCTCACTAAGTGCATTGGATGATGATTTAGATGCGAATTGTCAAACAATCACACCCAATAGCACCACCAGTTTCACGAGTAATACATATGCTAGCGTTGCAAAAGCGGCAATGGATGCACCAACAACGCAAATGAGTAGTACAATCAGCGAAATAGCTGAAAATCTGCCACAAAGCACAGTAGAGGAGGAGAAAGATGAATTGCACGCATTAAACGAATTGCCGGCACTGCCTAAAGTCACAATTGCTTCGGACAGCTTTGACACCAACAACAAACATAAAGAAACAACGACGTTTAGTAATAGTCCAATACCAACACCACCGCCACCATCAACATCCCCAGGTGGCGCTAGTCATGGTATGCGTCGTACTGAAACAACGGTTACATTCATTACACCCGCCACACGCCATCGCTCCCAAAGCTCCGATAGTCTTTGTAGCGACAATTCACTCGATGGTAGCATTAGTAGTGATCTAAACTTTTCCACTTCATCGCAACTCAACGAGAAGCTAACTAAAAATGATACATTGACGCGTCAACAAAGGCAATCAGATCCGCGTAGTAGCGAGCCAACAGCAAAGACGCCGGGTGGTTTAAAAGCGCTCGCATTATGGAACAATAATTTGAGTAAAGAATCGGGTTATTATATATCGCACCTGCTGACCGAGACGAATTCGCTCGAGCTATTAAATATTGGCAAAAATTGTTTGTCCAATGAGTTTGTGAATCGTATTAAAGAGAGTTTAATACGTAATACAACTTTGACGACGCTCGGCCTGCAGAGCGCGCATTTAAGTGCAAATGGTATTGAAACATTAGCTTCGATATTGACATTTGGTGGCAATAGTACACTGCAACGTTTGGATATACGTGACAACAAGTTGGAAGTGGAGAGTTTAACAAAAATTGCTGAAGTGCTCAAATCGAATACAACTTTAACACAAATCGATATTGATGATGAACCGAAACGCTTGTCGGTAAGTATGATGTGCTCGCACTTAAACGCCTTTTCTAAAGTTGTGTTTTGAAGTGATTTCTTTGATTTTTCAAGTTAGTGTGGAATTGAATAGCTGCGTTGTTTAGCTCATTCTGGCGCGTTCTTTATGTGAAATATTTTAAAAATATTTAGTGTTGGTATTCCATATTGTGCATATCATTCATTGAACATCAGAATAAAGTGCTCTCACATGCATTAGACTTTGCCAAAAAGAAGAAAAATATACATATTTTTTTTACAATTTTTTTTTTCAGATAAGCGAAAAAACCACTGTAACTAAATTTTTTTTCTGAAACTTGTTTGTATACTTTACAACAACCAATAATATATTTGAATAGCTTACAACATAAAAACAAATGTATTTGAACCAGTTTTTCGAAATTCGAATTATATTTTTACGAGTTCGATTTTTTTTTAACGTTCGAATTATTTTTTCGAGTTCGATTTTTCAACAAAAACCAGTTTTTAAATTTGAATAATTTTTTCGGATTCAATTTTTTTCTGAATTTTGTTTGTATAGTTCTAAACAACAGCAGCGAGTTTCGAGGAATTCGATTTATTTTTTTTGAGTTCGAACTTTTATCTAAAACTTGTTTGTATATTTCACAACATTAAAAAAATATACATATTTAAACCCGTTTTTCGAAATTCGATTGTTTTCGGGTTAGATTTTTCTTCTGAAACCAAAAAATATATATTTTAACCAGTATTTCAAAATTCCAAGTTCGAATTTTTATCTCGAACTTGTTTATATAGTTCACAACAAGTTCGAATTTTTCGTTAAACTTTTTTGTATAGTTTAGAAGGACAAAAATATACAAATCTGAACCAGTTTTTCGATATTTGAATAATTTTTTAAGCTATAAACTTAATTTGAAAGTTGCAACTTTGTATGAAACTCTGAAACTTTGTATATTTTCACAACAAAAAAATATATTTGAACCAGTTTTTAGAATTCCACTAATTTGGAAGCCATTGTTACATATGAACTTATTTTGGAAGTTCCATCTTTGTATAAAAACCTTTTTGATTTTATTTTATCAATTTGTTTTTAAGTGGCGAAAAAAATATTGTTTCGAGTTCGTTTTTTTGAAACTTGTTTGTTACACCGTAATGCAGGCGATGTCTATGTTTGTTGTTTACAACACAAAAAAAAACCGTTTTGGGAAATTCGAATTATTTTTTCGAGTTAATTTTTCAACCAGTTTTTAAATTTGAACAATTTTTTCGTGTTCGATTTTTTTTACTTACTTCAAAACAACATCAGCTAGTTTTGCGAGTTTCTCGAAATTCGGATTATTTTTTTGAGTTCGAACAACAAAGAAATATATTTTAACCAGCGTTTCGAAATTCAAAGTTCGAACTTTTTCGTGAAACTGTTTTGTATAGTTTAGAAGAACAGAAAAATAATATATATCTGAACCAGTTTTTCGAAATTCGAATCATTTTTTAAGCTATATATATGTAGACTTAATTTGAAAGTTGCAACTTTGTACAAAAAATCTTAGTTTTTATCCGACTTCCATTTTTTCTGAAACTTTGTATAGTTCACAACAAAAAAAAAAATAATTGAACCAGATTTCAGAAATTCAAATTATTTTGTAAACTATTGATACATATAAACTTATTTTCGAAGTTTCAACATTGTATACAAACCTTTTTGATTTTATTTTATTAATTTGTTTTTAAGTGGCAAAAAAATTCTGAAGTGGACCACTTTTTCGAGTTCGAAAATTGTTTGAAACTTGTTTGTTAATCTCACAGCAACAAAAAAAAAATATATTTGAACCAGCTTTTGAAATTCAAACAATTTATTTTCATTTTAACATTTGTCAAAAAAAACAACTAACAAATCATTTTAAGAGACTCCATGATCGCCATTGCGTAGTATAAAGATAATTTTCATACCATTCATGATTGTATGATTAAACACATTACATACGTGCATATTTCATATTCAAAATTCAGTGATCAACTTTTGTACTTTGCATGTTTTTTGTGTTCAAGCTTGAAAAATTACAAATAGTGCCTCATGTCATGGATATCACACAGCGCCAGTCAACGAAACAACAAGAATGTGTAAGTAAGGTCTCTTCTCATCAAAATCATCACATACAAAAAAACGCTGGCTGCTATGTGAATGGCTTAGTTACATGCTTGTGATGCTTATAAAATTTATTTACACGCAAAAAAATAGATAAAATAAAATATAAAAAAAATACATATAATAACGAAGTAAATAAAAGAGTATAAGTTCGGCTGAAAGCAAACATTTAAGTACCCAGCTTCCTCGAACAAAAATATGAGACTTGTAAAAAATGTAGGCAGACTACATACATATATAGTGTTTTTCTACCTCCCTTCGAACAAATTTTTCGATGTCGAAACTTTTCAATGAATACCAAATTTATTCTAAATTGTCACTAAGTTGTTGTGTGTGAATAAACGCTGGAGTCACCGCCTTTTTCAGAGACAATGATCAATTGCAACATTTTGATAAAACTGTGCAGCAGCCGGCTGGGTATGGGATCCAGCAAACTTTTTTGAAGAGATTGAGACATACATACTTAAAAAACTGCGTACTCCGTTTTTCGAAGTTAGTCTCCAAAATTTAGTTACTGGCTTTCGAAGTTCGAAAGTAGTTTTCTAATTGTTTTGTTTTAAAATTTTAAAAGGAAAAATGTGAGCGTGGTCTGCTTGATTTCATTGTTCGACTGGTATCCACTTTTTGTTTCAAAGGCGTCAAAAGTTAGATCTTCGAAAAAATTAAAATCGGTATGTTAAAAAATTTGTTCAATTGATTTCGAAAAATTGCATGCCGTCGTAAAAAAGTATACCAGTCGAACAAGGAAGTCAAACACACCAAGCCTACATTTTTCCTTTTTTAATTTTTTTAATTACAGCAATTGCAAAAGCAAGATTAAAAGGGTCTAATTTTGAACTTCGAAAGCCCATAACTAAATTTTGGAGGCTAACTTCGAAAACCTGGGTACGTAGTTTTTTATGTATGTCTCAATCTCAAGTTGGTTAGATCACATACCCAGAAAAAAAGTTGATTTTACTCTATAGTGTGGTTGATATTCCCAAATAAAAATCTGAACACAGCTGGTAGATGTGTTTAGGTTTTGTCGGATTCGGAGAAATACCGTTTCCTTCAGTTGCCATGTTGTTGTTGTTGTAACGAGGTGTAGCCCTGGCCAAATGTCAGACAGGGTCACCCCGCGTGCATTGCTCTTGGCCGGGCAGATATAAAAAAACGGCCCGGGTCGTTGCGGCACGATGGGTACAGCACAAGTACTGGTACCGTTCTCGTAGAACCGGCAATACGAGAAACTAGCCGTGTAGGCCATGTAGGTCATTTAGCGTTACCCAGGTTGCACCAACGGGGAGGCGACCTACTCTTACACCCCTTATCCTTTGTCATCGGCTGACAAAGCGAAATTATAAGTTTTAAGTCTTTAGGCAGGCCCATTTCCATTACCACCAAAGAGTTTGATGGTCCCATATCCATGCTGAGATAAAATATATCGTCCGTGATGGAGATAACTACCTATGGCATTTCTGTATTATGGGAACTGCCAAGTGTGGTACCGCTGCTAAAGGCTGGGAAAAAAGCGAAGGGTACTCTCATCAGCCGATATCACTCCTCGTAACTTGAGACAAGACATTACAGACCTTTATACTCCGTTACTGTGCCGCTAACTACGGCGAGCCAAGCATCAGCATGGATTTTGTAAGATACACATTACTACCACCAGAGCTGGGCACAGGCTGGCTTTAACACGGTAGTGAAGTGAGAAACTTGCACGTGGTCACGTTCGTTGATCATGGGCCATAGCCACGTCTCGGAAATTTATTATTCGAATATTGATATTTAAATTTTATCATTCGAATACTGACTTGTTCGAATAATTCGAATATTCGACTATCAAGAGCTCTTCGTGGGCAGAGTTGTAACACCCTTGCCAATAGAACAGCTGGGTATTCAACTAAAAAAACAAAAATAGTTTCTTAAAATGTATTTAAATCTTGCAGTTTTCTTTTATGTCTACATGCTTGCCAATACTTTTGGACATATACATATGTACATAAGGGTGGTCCACCGCAGCTTTAATAAATAAACTTCGAACCCGAATTAAAATGTCCAAAAAATTTTCGGCAGAAGAATTTGAGGGAATTTTTAACGGCTTGTGGTTATGTTGCCGTCTTTGAACAACATCTACTAAGTTAAATTAATTTTTGCTTAAAATTTGTTCAGAGAAAAATGCCCACAAAAGATTACTGAACATTGAGAAGCGGTCAAACAGTACCTTCCGATAGGAGATGTTTCAGCGTGAAAGCTGAACTTTCCAACTGTTGGTGTATGGAACTTGCAACGGAATTATTTGCGATTTAATGCATCCGCTCTAAAAACTGCCCTCTTCTGGTGCATCACCCTGATGTGTATAGCTTTTTATGTATTTATTGTTACTTAAACGCAATTATGTGCCTACTGCTTGCATGCTTATAAACGTGTCTAACTATTGTTTTAGCTTTTAGAAAAATACTATAACTTTTCCTCTTATTTCCCTTTCTTTCTTGCAGGTGGGCAGCGAGGCACACATGGACTACACGCGCGTACTGGAGAATGTGCGTTCAATGTGTTCGCGAAATGAGAAAACGCAAGCGCAAATGCAGTCTGATAAATCAACTAATAATGGCTGCAGCGCTGGCAATAAACGACGCAGTGGTTACTATTTGGGTTCACGTAAAATATCATTGACCTGCCATACGCGGCCCTTGGTTGTTGAGGGTACAACAGGTAGCACACAGCACACGCCAACAGTCACCAACAATAAATTGGATGCTAAACGTAAGACAGGCGCGCGACTGCGTTCACCTGTGCCGAGCCCACCCACAATATCGCCATCATCCTCACCGAATCGTAGCCGGTTTCAAGTGTTTCGTGTTACCGAAAGTAGTCCACTAACCTCCCCACTAGCACAAACCCCACCATCAGAGGCATCGTCCACATCATCGTTAGCCACAAATAATAGTAATAGCAGTAGCATTTCAATGCCAGCCTATATACCATATAAGAGTTCGGCGTCAAGTTTAATATGTGGCACAAGCTCATCGCTACCCACATCTAGTTCACTACCATCAATTGCGACGATGACATCCTCAACGCAATCGATTAAACGTTTCTCGGCATCACCGCGTTCACGTTTTCTTGTATCAAAGATCTATGAGGATCCACGTGTGCCATTGGCAAGTCGCTCTTTACCACCAATAACACCACCGATACACTTGCCACCTACCCCCATAGCGAAACATGCGCCCGAAAGTGCAAAGTTAACCATATTTTCAGAATCGAAAGCCGCGATCGTTGCGGCAGTTGAAACAAAAGTAAACGCAAGCAAATCAATAGCGTGTGTGGCGCTTGAAACAGCAAAAACAACTTGCAGTGCTGGCGACACTACTAACACACAGGCTACACAATTAATTGTCACACCACCATCGCCCGCCATTTTAGATGCGTGTGGGAGTGGCAGCACAAATATTCCTGAATTTAAACAGAAAAATGTTGATAGTACAAATCTAAATGCGCAAACGCAGACGCAGCAACAACAACAAGTTGAACAACAACAACAAGTTGAACAACAACAACCACAAACACTGCAACACACAAAGCAAATGCAACAGCAACATACACAACAACACGTAGTAGAGGAACAGTCTGCGCAAAACAAAAGTTCTGAATGCCAAGGAAATACTTCTAACACCACCTCTACACCCATCCTGAGCTCTAAAAATAATGCGTTATCGCCCATATGTTCGTCCTCGTCTTCATCATCTTCTACATCGCCTGCATCTTTGCATTCGAACTCTTCATCATCATCATCCTCATCATCATCATCATCATCATCTACATCGACATCTTCACCATTGTCGGCTATATATTCGACTAGTTCGTCTGATTCCACTGATGGCGGTATTGCTGGTAGTGGCGGCGCAGTTGGTAGTGAGCTCAGCTTACGTGAAGAACTATTAAATGCTACTGGCACACGTTGTCCTCTTGCCGTTTTTAATGACAATGATAACGATATAACACTTACTAAGAATTCGGCCAACGATTTAGCAGCTGCACCAATGGCATCGGCGGTGACTTCGGAAGCATCAGAACAACGTCAACGTAAAGTATCTTGGATCGCTAATCCCGGTGCTGTAGATAAATTGCGTTCGCTGTTCTTTCAACGCAGTTCATCGCCGGAGCCGCAAGCCGCAGCCGCAGTCGGTCCGCCCCCGCCACAGCAACAAGCAGTTGTAACAAATTCTTCTAGCATACCCTCTCATTTAGTTAGCACAACTACAGTTGCAGTTAATAATGCTACAGGTAAGAAATTTATATGAATAGAGTTTTGTAAACTTAATTCGAATTAAATCGGAAGTGGAATACTAAACTGTGCGTCTCGAAACTCATATTGCCCGTAGAACTGAAAGTCAACACTCCGAACGGTATCTGCCGAAGCATTTTTGCTGTGAAACTTTCATGACGAAAAACCGTCGGAGAGGCTGCCCATGTTGTTGTTGTTGTAGCGAGGTGTAGCCCTGCCTAAATGTCAGACAGGGTCACCCCGAGTGTATTGCTCTTAGCCGAGTCGATATAAGAAAACGGCCCGGGTCGTTTCGGCACGATGGGTACAGCACAAGTACTGGTACCGTTCTCGTAGAACCAGCAATACGAGAAACTAGCCGTGTAGGCTGCCCATCATTGCTGACGGATGACCCCGTTTTTAATTCTACTAGTCCCTGTACTTGAGCCAGGCACATTTCGGTAAAAATATCTTGGGCACGGGGGCTACTCCTATACAAAATCCTACTAACACGGTGGTGCAATTTACAAGGCGATGCTCTAATAGAGGACCATCCACTGCCCTGTAAACTTTGAAATTTCTTTTTATGTGATTTCTGCAAAAATCGAGAGTACTCTATTTCCTATCCAAAGAGTACTCCTACCTACCTACCCTAACATTTTGATGTCCTAGGACTGGACCACCTACTCCAACCTTCGCTTTGTTTCTGCTACTCCATGGAGTACCTACAGTCAGAGTACTTTGCAATGTACTCCAATGTTGTTACTCCTTGGAGTATATAATGCCAGAGCGATAGTGTCGTGATTTTAGTCGATAAGGCACAATGGTCGACTTTCAAAAAGGTGAAGGTGGTCCGATGAGGTATGCAAAGGATTACTAATAGAGTACTCCAGTATCAAAAAATTGGAACACATAATCCAACGATTTTTTCAGGGTTATAAAACTCGATATATTAAAAATTATTAATATAATTCATACTCCGTCGAACGTTAACGAATCTGATTTCACTATTAAAATTTCGAACCCAGTTACGGGGTCAATTTAATCGTTCGCAAGGCAGTCCAGATTTTCGGGCTGCGCTCCCACTGCCGCCGATTTTTTCGGCCGATAAAAGAGTACAACCCTTATTGGTCCGCCGCGACCAATGCCGTAAATGGATGCGCCGACCGAGAAGGGCGAAGTACTGTTACAACAAATTCTGTTCACAATAACGTCTACTTCTCCTTTTATCTATAGTTTTTCTAAACTCGCTCCCTTACTCTTTTCTCAATTTCCTCCTTTTCTTTTTTCGGGTTTCCACTATACCTACCCTCTATCACTTTCTCTCTATGTTCTGCATTCTATCTTTATCCGCATTTTACCCCAAGTTTTTCCTTCTGTTTTCATAACAATTGTCGGTTTCTCTTTCTTACTATGCCTTTTCCCTAACTCTTCCTGCCACGCTTTCTATCTGTAGTTCGCTTTGTCGAGTTTTTTCGTTTTTCTATAACTTCCTTCGTTTCTCTTTGTATCAAAACTTTTTCAATTTCCGCCTAACTTCTTTTTTTCACTGCAATTTTGTCTGTCTCCGCCTCGCTCTTGCTCTCTTTCTATATTGCATATTATCTCTCGATTCTTCCTTTCCCAATGGCAGGTAAAAACCTTCTTTTATCACAACTTGTTCCCCTCTCTTTCCCAACATCGTTGTGTCTCCGCTTCATTTCTCTCTATTATCTTCTATGCCTCGCTCTCTATCTCTACCCTCATACTTTTCTCGTTACTTTTTTTTCTATACGTGCCTTATTCACTTTTTATCACACTCTTTTGCCTCCGCCCTCAGCCTATTCTCTATTTATCTCGCTCCTACATCCTTCAGTCCGACTAAAATAAGAGCGCTCGGAATAGCGTTTTTTTTAGCCAACGTCAGGCAACACGCAATATACTCATAGTTTGCTAGGATGATTTTTTGATAAATTTTTAAAAGTAGGCGTAGCACCGCCCACTTTTGAGAGAGCCATATTTGAAAATTTCACGGGTCATAACTTTTAAACTTATTACGGTAGAACGATGAAGTTGGTACAAGTTATACTAACATAATACTAGGTAGGAGTATACCTGATGTGATTGGACGAAATCGCTTCCCAACCACGCCCACTTCCGAGGTGGAATATTTCGAAAATCATATGAAAACTACCGCTGGGTATGTAATGTTCGCTTTACCCCAACTTAGACTTCCTTACTTGTTTCTCTTCTTTCATTCCTTCATTTCTCAGTTCGCCCTGAAACGCGCTGTCAAAATTTAAAATTTCAATTGCTCAGCGTTGATGCCGCGGTGTTTGGGAATGGTTTATACAAATTCTACGTATGTGCGCTTATTTAAGTCGAGCTGGTCTTGCCACCTTCCTGTCTTTGGCCTGTCTGTTGTTGTTGTTGTTGTAGCGAGGTGTAGCCATGCCTAAATGTCAGACAGGGTCACCCCGAGTGTATTGCTCTTGGCCGGGTCGATATATGTACAGCACAAGTACTGGTACCGTTCTCGTAGAACCGGCAATACAAAAACTAGCCGTGTAGGCCATGTAGGTCATTTAGCGTTACCCAGGGTGCACCAACGGGGAGGCGACCTACTCTTACAATCCTGTCTGTTCCCTCTTCGTGCCTGTTTACCCGCTATTTTCCCACATCCTCACCACAAATATAAGTGCAATGTGATAGATGTTTAACGCATTTTCATTTATACTATTTTTATGTTTATGCCGTGATTGTTCAAAATTACTCAAGTTTAGCCTACCATACTATGAGATAAACATAACGGTAGGAAAAAGAGATGAGTAACCAAAATAAAAAATAATTTCTTTGTTTTCCAGCTTTCAATTTGGCCGATTGTACTTTAAGTGATGCATCCTCACAACAACTCTTGCAAAAATTCGTCCATGCCTCGCAACAATTAGGTAAGGTATTTCGACAAAATTTGTCTTTTGGCAATGAGGCTGCAACAACAACAACAACAAACACAACCGGTGGCATTTTATTAGGTAGCGCCGATGAAAATAGTGGTGGCGCAAACACACTCCTAACAACGGAGCAGCACAATGTAACAACAACACTCATTCCCACCGAAATGAAACAAGAAATTAAAGAGAACATCTCACCAGAACATACAATTAATGAGGAAACATTACATAGCTATCAAAAATTAACCGAACTTGAAGGTGTAGCTCGTTTTGTACAAGAAAAACAACAACAACAAATAGATGCAGCGGAAGCTGCACCAGAGCATGTGGAGACGATTAGTGATAACACGGCGACTGCGTCAATGAAAGAGGAACAAGCAACAACAACAGGCAGTGTAGCATCCAATGCTTCTACTGCCAACACTTAAGCTAAATGTTACTCTTTTTTTTAAATTTCAAATTTTCAACAACAAACTTTAATTATTATTTAAATATTTTTTTTTACTTTTACTTAGGTTCATTAATTAAAAAAAAATTGATTGGTAGTTGTATTGTTGTACACTTATATGCATATATACATTTATATGTATATTTATATATATATAAAAAAATATTATTAATCTATACAGACAGTTGTAATGTTATACTTACATCCATGTATGGATATACTTAAAAAAAATATTTGGCGTTGATGCACTTAAGTAATTTAAAAATTTAGTAGAGTTTCTAGAATTTTGTGGGTGTAGCTTTAGGAGACACAAATTCACCCGCTTCTTTTTCGCTCCCACTTTTTTGTATTGCAATTTACGCTTACGCAAGTATAATTGACTAATTAATTAAGTTAACAGACTAAGTGAAATATATGACGATAAGTTTGTTTGTTGTGTACTCTAGGCACGCATAGCAACGGCTGAGTGGAAGAAAGTGCTATTGTGAAATTCTCTATGTATAAAGAATAAGATTTAAAAAATGTACTTTTCTTAAAATCGAGTTGAAAACATGCTACATTAGAACTCAGTAGAAAAACGCATGATCGTAATGGTGTAGTTTTTTATCTTTTCCATAAAATTTTGTATGGGGGAAAATTTGTAATTTTTAAAGGTAAATTTTTTCATAGTTTTTCATTTTTTTTTTTTTCAAAAAACCTTTACACTTTTTCAAAGTTGAAACTTTGCAATTTTCAAAACTTTTTACATAGTGCGATTATCATATTTATTACACTAATTACAGCTATTTAAAATTTACTAGATTTTGTATATGTTACTTGCAGTAGTACAAAATTCTGTCATTTTTAAATCGCTGTATTTATTTTAATAGATATGATAATCGCACAATGTAAAAAGTTTTGAAAACTTCAAAGCTTCAACTTTGAGAATATGTAAAGTTTGTTTTGGAGAAAACTTCAAAAATTATTAGAAAACTCAATTTGAAAAGAATCGAAATTTTTCCAATACAAGATTTTTAATAAAAAAAAAACGATATTTCTCCCCTTTAATTCAAGAAACGAATTGTCTACCTTTTATTAAAAAAAATTTTAAAGCCCTTTTATTGAACATTTTATAAGTTTCGCTTTCACTCTCAGCCTTTCATCGTATTTTTAGTTGAGATAGAATTTTATTCTAGTTCGAAAAAAAACTATTTTTCAAACAAATTTTGAAATAGTCGGATCTTCCGACCAGCCAGCGCTATGTACAAGTTGCCTTGAAGACCTTAAAAATGTTAAAATAATCTACACAAAAATGTGACTAAAGCCGAATAACAGCTTAATTATTTCAAGTTGAATGCATGTCTTTGAAAATTTTGACAGAACTATGAAATACTATTGATTTTCACTTTGCATGCCTTTTCCTTTAAATAACTATTATTTTCAAGATTTCGTGTTTGATAAGTGAGCTAAGAGTAAAAATAATACCAACGAGCGTTTTATCAAAAAAGGAGGGCAATAATGTGTTCTTCCCAAAAACAATATGAGTAACACTGTTAAAATATCCTATATGGCGGTACTTAAGTAAGGGATCTAAGATTGTTGCATACAACCTACTTTATACAAAGTTTCATGCAAATTTATCAAATAGTTGGAGATAATAACTGATATACAAAAGAATAAATATAATAGCCTTAGGTGGCAACCCTGAATAGTAACACTGCTTAAATTTCTTATTTTTTTAAATACGACGTAAAATACTTTTCGTTTGATACCCATATTGGCATATCTCATTTGATAATTGAAAAAATCAGATAGGTGGCAACCCAGTTAAACATCCTAAATGGCAACACTTAGGTAATACAGCTGAGATTGTACCAGGTAGACTATATACAAAGTTGTATTAATGTGTCAAGTCGTTTTCGAGATAGTAGCTGACAGGGCAAAGAAACATATAATGAGCTCAGGTGGCAACCCTAGGTTTTAATCCTGCTTAGAAATATTTTTGTTGAAATACCTTTCATTTGATATCCATATAGCTATCTGAGTGGCAATACCTAGGCGGAAAATAACAGTTATTTTTTTTACGATTTTATAAAAGCCCGCGGGTAAATAAAGAACCTGTAACTTAGTAACTTTTCAGGATCAGAATCTATGTATTATTAATATATAAATACGCCACATGAAAAATTAGGAACCTCCTGTGAGCGAACCGTTTGACCGATTTGAATGAAATATGCACCGATGGAAAGGATATTGAAAAAAACTGGGTCATAGGGGGTATATTTTCAGGGGCGTCTCCGGAATTTAAGGATGGGGGGTACGGGACTAGCGACCCCACGACCCCCTAAAGATTTATTGCTCGAATTTGCGATCACAAGCGATACTAGTCTTACTTAAAGCAGCCATCTATTCGCCTAGGCTATTGCGGCCGTCCAATATAAAATTAAAAATCTGACTTATTATTTTTTGTCTTCGGTTTACAATTTTATACAATTGTATACAAGTATAAAATAATGGAAAACGGTTCTTGAAGTTAAAAAAATGTTCTAAAATTTTTAGTCACATTATTGCTCTTCTTTAAATACAAAAAAAAAATTCTGTTGGTATAAGAATTTGTAAATATTTGAAACGTTTTACTTGCAGACACTAATATAACGATGCGTTAGATTAAATCAAAAACGCTCTAAAATTTTATTATCATTATTTATGATTAATTTAATTGTATTCTTCCTGGCTATGGGCTATTTTTAGAATAAGTTATTGAGAATGAATGATGAATGTATGACGTAGAAGTCCAAAAAACTAAAAATAGTGGAAATGGAATTACTGCCAGATAATATATACTTACGTTATATAAAAAGAAAAAGTATTTACCATGGAAGTAAAATTAAAATTTATAAACAATTTTTTTTTTTTTCATTAAAAAGGAGAAATATCGGTGCTAAATTAAATGATATTTCTACACTTCCTTGTAAAATTCAATTGAGTTACATATTTGAAAACATGATTTTTGCATCTCTTTGAAGAAATTTGTTCACAACGTTTAAACATTTTATAAGCTTCCCTTTTACTTGCATGAAAAATATTTTTTGTTTTTACTCCCAGCCCCTCATATTAAAATTTGTGAAAAAATATTCACCCTTTTTAGAATTGCCAAATGGCGACCAAATTACAAATTGTTCCGAAAGTTATCGAAAGTAACGATCATCACTAATGAATTTACACTCGTTCCAATAGCAGCTGCCGCGACAAAAATAAAGTGTCACAAGCACCACAGCGATAACTATAGCTACACAAAAGCATGTATTTAGAAATGAGGCAGATAGCAATAGTGTCAGCGCATATTAATTTATTTCGATTGAACCAACTTAGAACGGTAATCGACAACCGTGATAGGAGTGAATATTTTCAACAAGACTTTTTATTTACGAAACAGGCGTTTGGGAGAAGAATTACAAAAATTTTAGAATCCAAATTTATTATGAAAGTTTTAGTACTAAAATTTTAGTACACGAATGTATTGTAAAAGACTTGTGGTAAACAAAAGTTAGTACAATAATTTTCAGTTAAAAAAAATTTAGTTTAAATTAAAAATTGTTGCATCACTTTTACATTTCGATCGTATCTTCTTTCTTCTTAGTAATTTTAAAAAATTCACAATTCTAAACAAAGGTATTTGTACATAAAAAATTTAGTACAGAAATGTACAAATTCCTTTTGCAAAATATATTACAAAAGTTTTCGTAAATACAAAATTTTTAGTACTAAGATTTTAGTACTCAGATGTATTTTAAAAACTTTTGTAAAACCAAATTTAATACAAATTTAAGTTAGAACAAAAAAATGCAGTTCTAAAAAATGTATAAAAAAATTTTCGGACAAAAGATTTTTGTTTAAATTGTGGCATTCTTTTTATATTGAATTGATGACTTTTGCGTTATTTCGTTTCTATCCTTTTTCATTCATAGTAATTTGAGCTTATGAAACATATTGACGTTGCTATTTTAATTAATACAGGTGAATTCTTTTTTTGCTCTATTTGAAAATTTTATTTCTACTAAAAGAGTTAAAAAATATGAAATTAAAACCTTGCGAATTTCAATGGGAAAATTTGATTTTAGTTTTATATTTTTTTGTTATCTGTGGGAAATCAGAATAGTACCAAGCAAAAAAAAAAAAAACTGACACCCTAATGTATGTACGTTATGTATGCAGTGAAGTACATTTTTATGTATAAAATAATGTAAAAAAATATTGTTTAAGCTCATTCAACGGTATGAGTGACTGTGTGTATGATGGAGTGAGTGTGGTGAGTGTGCGCATGCGCGTGGAAGTTTACAAATGATCTCATGTTGTGATATTAAAATACATACTACATATTTGAAATATATATTTTCATTGTACAAATGCTTAATTGGCTTTGCTACAAAGCCAAAACAAAAAAATACTACATAATTGTAAACGAACTTTAACTTTGACACATCTTGTTTGTGTTTGTTTTTTTTCTTTTTGGGCTTTTAAAGCCTGTTCATAAATATTTTATATATTTTTTATTTACAATGAAGTCATTCGAAGCCGCTTATTACACTTATTTAGAAAAGAACTGTAAACAATTTTTATTTCATTCTATTCGCATTTCAAAAGCAGTGTTGCTCAAAAAATTGCATACCGAAGGGCTATTGCTTTGCTCTTTCATATGAAACTCAGACATTTTCAAATGAATTGTTTTTGTATTCAAAGTGAAAATTTTTTTTGAGTCTATATTTAGAGCAAAAAAAAAAAAACAAAAGTGCTTGAAGTGTATAGGGGAGCACTGCTCAAAAGGTTTCAAACTTGAAATAATTTTGTCATTTAGTTTATTTAAGGTTGATTCTTTAAAGTACACAACGACAAACAAACAAAAACTGTCACGATATTAATATGGCATTAAATTAGTTGGAAACCAAGTAAAATAAAGCTGAAGTGCTACAAAAAAAAAATAAATATATGTTTTGTAAAATAAAAAAAAAAATAGAAAAAAAGTTACTTAACCAGCAAATAGTTTAATTAATAAGAAAAACAATATTCATGTACAATGCAACACAAACATTTATAAAAAATAAAATAAAAAGTAAAAAAAAAAACTACAAAAAAATTATATAAAAGAAAAAAATTATAATAAAAAGTTCATACTAAAATGTAGCAAAACCTTAATAATAAAACTACAAAATATACACATAAAAATGTTTCAAAACGTAGCAACAAAAAGCAATGAAAAAATTTATTTGCAAAATTTTCTATGGAACCAGACAAAGAAATGTCCTTTTTTACTTAAATTTGCAAGTCAAAGCACTGATTTTTAATGACAAAAAAAAAAAACAACTACAAAAAGAAAAAATAACAAAATTTAATGTACAAAAATTGGAAGCATACATATTAGGGTTTTTAAAATAAAAATATATTTTTTTGCTCCCTCAAAAGTTAGTAATTGATTAAAAAATTAACATATAAAATAAATAAAAAAATTATAAAAAAAACTTTAAAAAATTATAAAATGTTTCCTTAAAAAATTCTTTTTCCAGTACACATGTACCAGAATATTAGAAAAACTAGCGTCCTCAAGAGTTCATTTAAAGCGCATTTTTGCGATGTTTATTTTGTTATCAATTACTAATTTTTGAGGGGGGTAAGACCTAAGCTTTTCTTTAATCACCCTAATACTTACATATATATGTATGATATCCCTAGTATAAACACACAAACTAGTGTGGTTTGATTTTTTTTTGCTGATTTGCCAAAATTAGGTTATCTTTTGCAATAAAAATCGCACCATCCTAATGCATTCGTAACTTACAGCGGTCGTTAGCATTAAAGTACCATGAAATATCGACTTATTTGTAACATTTTTATATTGATTTAGTTTTGCTAACATTTTGCTAAATGACAAGCCCAAAAAAGTTATCTGTAGAAAATTAGATAACCATTAGGGTGAACCAAAAATAATAATCGATTATCCTTTTTTTTCGAAGGGCATACAGAAATTCGATTTCCTGACCATAACTGGAGTCTAATGATAGCAAGAATTCCCTTGATTATGTGAAATACATTTAAATCTTCACTAGGATCACCTGCGAAACAAATATCAACAATCATATTTGATCATTATACTCCATTTATGGCCAGGAATTCGTATTTCCGTATGCCCGTCGAAAAAAACGAAAATCGATTTTATTTTGACCCACCCTAATAGCCATGCCCCAATTTTAGGTATCGAAAATTTCGAAAAGCACCTCAAGTGCGGCTGCCATGAAAGAAGTGTTCACTAAAACTTCATCTGCCATTCGGAGTCGCCAAAATATATTTAAACGGCCTATCCTAAGATTTTTTTAAGAACGCCTGATCCAAAAAAATTTTGTAACTTTGACTTTTTAAGGTATTTTTCGATGATATTTAACTTAACTAAATTTAAAAAAAATAAGAAGTTCAAAGAAATCAATATTTCGTGCTACTATTGTTTTGACCGCCGCTGTATATTCACTATACAAACTTGCCAATACTGCAATATTTACCCTCAAAATACAAATATTTTCAATTTTTTTTCGGATTTTGTCGTTAGAGGCAACAGAAAAGTTATTTGGTTAAAGCTCAATTAAACTGTGGTCCAAAAAAAATATTAAATTTACGTTGAGATAGTGGTTTTGAAACAAATTCCCCCACAAGGTCGGTTGACAAAATTCAGTACCTGGGTGATCGAGCTTGCTCGGTGCTATATATTAAGCGCTAACTTTACTTACCCAAAATGACCATGATATAATCCCAAGATAATCCTAAAATGTTCCCAAAACGATCCCAAAAAGACCCTTAAATGTTCCCAAAATGATTCGAAATTGATCCCAAAACGACCCAAAAATTATCTCAAAATGATCCCAAATTCGCCCCAAAATGATTCAAAAGTGACACCAAAAAGACCCTTAAGTGTACCCAAAATGATCCGAAAATGACTCCAAAATTATTCCAAAATTATCCCAAAATGGCCATAAAATAATCCCAAAATAATCTTAAAATAACCCAAAACGACTGAAAAATACCCTTAAATGATTCCAAAACTGAACCAAAAGTAGGGTAACTTGAAAATGATCCTAAAATAATCCAAAATTGAACCCAAAATGATCTCAAAATAGTCCCAAAGTGACCCCTAAATGTACAAAATATACAAATACAAAACGGTAAAATGGTAACCCTGGGTTTAGTTGGTATGCTGGTGATACTCATATTGGCATATCTTGCTCCATAAATTAAAAAAAATTGAATTAGGTGGCAACCCTGTAAACCCCCCAAGTGGCAACCCCCATGTGGATAGTCTTAGAAACCACAATACTATCTATGCCAAATTTCTTTAGAATCGGTCAAGCGGTTCTCGAGATAGTACCGTATGCACAAATATACTATGGTAAGGTGGCAACCCTACTTAGCTGGCATGTCGCCGAAAATACCTTTCATTTGATACCCCCATACCCATATAGATACTGCATATTTAAAAAAAGGGATAGGTGGCAACCCTATAAACCGCCCTAAGTGGCAACCCCGAAGTGGATAGTCTTAGAATCAATCATACTATCTATATGCAAAAGTTTCATCCAAAGCGGTCAAGCGGTTCCCGAGATAGTACCGGATATACAAATATACAAGTTTAGCTGGTTTAAAGTTATAAGATAAGATTTACATACATATGTACATATATCGTTTTGTGGCAGGAATATGTTATTTCAAATATTGCATTTTCTAAATTTTGGATTTAAAATTTTTGGAACCACACTTACATATTTTGTTGACTTTAACATTTAATTTCCTAAATTCTAAATACTTTCAGTTGTACTTATTCTGAAAACGTTAAGACTACGGCCCTAAGTAATGCGTTGCATATTAGATCGAAGCTATTACGTTTGTCGAGTATCCAACGGATAAAACGTCTTTATAGACGACAGCTGACACTTGACAATCGTTATAGGCTCGACTTAAATCCATGCATTAGGCATTTATACTTATCATTTTCTTAATTCACCGCCTAATTATAAAAATTGCAAAATTATCTGCTTTCATTGAAGAAATAGGGTTTAAAGTAAATATATTCAACACCATTATGATTGTCGATTATCGAACTAAGTGACTGCCGAATTCTGAAGATTCACATTTAACACCTAGTCGACAAACGTGATAGGGGTGATATTCATAAATTATAACGCTAAGATCAAAAACAGTTAGTTTTTTTTTAATAACACTGTGCGAGAGCCATACACGGTACACAAATTGAGAAAGTGAAAGAGCTCCAGCACACCGGTTTTTTACTTTACGTCATATTTATTTTTTTTACCGTGTACCGAACTTGGCCTATCTTAGAGTAAAATTGTTCTATGTATACCCATATCGGCATATATTATTTGATTTGTTTTAAATATCAAATAGGTGGCAACACTTGTGAAAAAAAGCTCGATTTTAGCAGATGATCTTTGTATATAAAAAACTTCACAGTAATATAATCCGTTTTGCGAGATATAAGCAAACATTTTTGTATAGTAGGAACTCTAATTTTTTTTTTAATATAATGGGACTAGGTGGCAACTCTAGGAAAGGCCTAAACTACCTTCTATTTAATATCCCTAAATGAGTATTTTTTTCGTTCGAAAACAATTCAGATATATGGCAACTCTGTATACTGATGTTGGCATATTTGTCAAAATAAAAAAATAATCAGATAGTTGGCAACCCCGTGAAACGTCTTAAGTGGCAGCACTTAAGTTGAAAAGTTTGTAATATAGCATATTACTTATGTATGAGGAAAAAAAAAGTTGAAAATGTTCACCCCCAGTTTGAACACTTACCTTATGAGGTTTTCCAAAAAAAAAAAAATTTAATTTTTGTGTCACCCTGTAAAAACAGCGAAATTTGTTTTTTTCTATAATTTCTATATTTTACGTTCGATTTTCAAAAGTGATACATTTTTAGAAAGGTATTCACCAAGGCAATATTTCATCCATAGATGTTTATTTTATTCAAATTTTTTTTATACAGGGTGTTGGTTTTAAATAAATTTGAATAAAAGCTAAATTTGGTGTCGCAGGTTAATGGATTATATGGACGAAATATGACCTGGGTTAAAACCTTTAAAACAATATATTGCTCGTTGAAATCAAAGACCAAATAGAAAAGTTATATGCAAAAAACGATTGACGCTGCATTTACAGGGTGCCGAATTTTTTTTTTTCCATTTTTGAAATCACCAACAAGTAAACATTCGAACCAGGGGGGAACATTTTAAACTTTTTTTTTGCGATACAGCTCTATTGTATATTCAAAAGTGTATGCCGTTATAACGTTTCAAGTGGTTTCCAGATAAAAGCGGACAGGCAAAAAAATAAATATAATAGGATTAGATGGCAACCCTAAGTGTAACTTAACATTTATATGTTAGCAGTTAATTTTTTCTTATGACCAGACTTAAGTTGAAATTTCCAAGGGAAGTATTTATACTGAAATTTTTAACCAACATCGACCAATAAACTTATCTTTAAAAATTTTCAAATATATTCAAAATCATCGACACGGGATGGCTTCAAGAGGGTTAAAAATGTTAAAATTTTACTATAACCTCAGAATGGAAAAATTAATTGCAAATGTAATACTATTTGAATAATTAGTTGGCTTGGAAACAAAGTTCAAAAATTTAGTAGTACTAGGGTGGTTTATTATTCAAGGGCTCTTTCACTTCTGCAAACCAATTTTGTTTTAATTATTTCGGCTTTATTTGTTGCGCAGTGTATATTACTACAAAATTCTTAACCAAAATCAAGTACAGAAAAATTTTAATAATTTAACAAAACTAAAAACCGTAAATTGTGTTATATTAAACTATTATAATTTTAAGAACTTATATTGATGTATTACGTATTTAATAATTTTTTAAAACTATTAAGAATCATATAGCCAGATTTAATGTACGTATATAACTGATATCAGGAACTTTTAATTTGCCTATTTTTAAGGAATTATTTTTTTTTCGACAAAAAAAAAATGAAATGCAGAAACGAGAGGCTACCAGTTTATGTTAATGTCGTTAAATTTTTTTTTGTGTAGTTGTACACTAAGCTCACTCAAAAAAATGTCTTACCCCA
Source organism: Campiglossa producta (assembly GCA_964058755.1). Taxonomy (NCBI): domain Eukaryota; kingdom Metazoa; phylum Arthropoda; class Insecta; order Diptera; family Tephritidae; genus Campiglossa; species Campiglossa producta. Next base: position 104,245,123 of record CAXKVI010000003.1, read on the forward strand.
TAAAAAGTTAGCAATTGATAAAAAATTTACGCTTACAAATAAATGCTGTAACTTGACCATTAGAGGTCGCTATTACATTTTTACATTTTTTAATTTTTTTTTCAAAGCGAATTTTATAATTATTTTTATTAATAACAAAATATGAGAAAGTTTACTTTGAAAATTTTTTAATTAAAACAAAATAGCGGCCTCTAAGGGTTAAGTTACAGCGCTTATTTTGATTCTGAGCTCTCGACGAAACCAATGTTTTTGAAGAGATTTCGATATAATAAAAAAAAAAATGGCGTTCTCCGTTGTTCGAAGTTAGCCTCGAAGTTCGAAAGTGGTTTTCTAATTGTTTTGTTTAAAAAATTGAGAAGGGCAAAAAGAGGGCGTGGCCTGCTTGCCTCTTTTGTTTGATTAGTGTTGTTCTTCTATTTAAAAATGTATGTAAAAATTCTATACAGGGCCAAAAGTGAGATCTTCGAAAAAATTAAAAGCCGAATATGTATTTTTAATAATTTCTTTATACATACACTTTCAAAACAAAAAGTACACCAACCAAGTAAGAGGATCAAGTGGGCCACACCAACATTTAACCTTTTTAAATTTTGTAAATAAAACAATTAGAAACCCAAATATTGTAAGGGTCCAACTTCGATCTTCGAAAGCGTGTAACTAAATTTTGGAGGCTAACTTCGAAAAACGGTGAAATTTTTTTTACTTGTGTCTTTATCTCTTCAAAAAAAGTTTGGTCCAATACCTAGAGAAAAAGTTGATTTTGTTATATATTGTAATTTATCAAGAACACAGAATCGGGCGGTTTCATAATTGGGGCTTCAATTCGGGGACTAAGTGAAAGATCACCCTATTTCTAAATGTTTTTTCAAAAACGTTTCATTTCTATAAAGGCCTTCGATTCAAAAACGCCCTATCTAAGCTGGAAATGCATTGAATTTTTATTTATATAGAGATTTTTTTGAAAATGATTCTGAGATAGAGCATTCTTGGACAAAAGTGTTTAAGAGAGCATGATTGAAAAAAAGTTAGCTGGACCGTTCCTCTGAATATACAATGGATGTTGCGCAGCTTAAATTCTGAAACCGAACTACCGAATAATTTAAACTTCCTATTCCGATTTCTTTTTAGAGCATTTTTAATCTGCGTTATAACGGTAGGCGATCAGTCGTATGGGTCTGTGTCAAACGGTAGAAAATTATTAGATTAAAAAATTGCTAAAATTTTACTCTACAAATTTTCAAATTTTTTAAGTTTATTTCATAAAATTTGGTTTGAAGGACACGTATGTACATACATACGTTGAAGATATGAATTAAAAAAGTACACAATTTTTTTATATTAAATAAAAAAGAAATGAAACCTTAACAAAGAAAAAAATGTTGGCCGAAAAGTGTTAACTTTACAAGTTGTAAATACAAAGCTAGTAACAGTACATGGATCATTCCATGCCAAATCGACAAATTTTTTACCTGAGCCCCTTCCATTTCGCTAAAAATTAGCTATCTTTTTTTGGAAAAGTTACAGCATTTAAAAAAAACGTTTTTTTAAAAGTTCATAACTTTTTTGATTTGGGGAAAAAGCTTAGAAAAATTCTGAAAAATGTCTTTTGGGGGGGAGGGGGAGGATAGCAAATTTTTAAATCGGAATCGAAGGGGTGAGTTAAAGAATTTGTCGATTTGGCATAGAATAACCCACATACACATGAAAGGCTGGAAGTAAAAAGGAAACGTATCTTTCATGCAAGTAAAAGGGGAACTTGAAAAACAGTTTTTGTTTAATTACCCCAAATCGTGTTTTTTTTTTCAATTAAAAGTTGGAAATATCGTTTTTTTAGAAACGATTTTATTTGAAAATCGCGTTTCGTCTCCTTTTTGTCGAACAACTTTTTTTACCACTTTTTATTAACCATTTTATAAGTTTCCCTTTTACTGGACTGAAAAATACGTTTACTTTTTACTCCCAACCTTTCAAATATAACAACAAACAAACATACAAACAAAATATTGTACAATACATTTATATAAAGGTGATTAGTATATGAAATCTGCAGAATTGCAAATAGTTTTACATTAAAAAATTTACCCTAAAATTCATGAAAAAAACATGTTTATAGCTAAAGCTTTATAAAATGAAAATTGGTATAGAATGGTCTTATTACAAAGCATTCTAAACATTTCTTGATTGATTTTAATGAATTTAGGGGCTAGTTTTAAAAATTTATTAATTTGTTGTTTTTCTTATTTTTTAAGTTGAGCATGATTACAAATCAATGCACTAGTTTAGTTTAGAAATAAATAATTTCAGTTTATTATTATTACAAACAAAAACAAAAATTGTGTTTTTATTTATTTTTAATTTTGTATCCAATAAAAGTTTGCAATGAATTTGAAAACCCAGTTATAGTGACATTATAACCATTCACAAAATATGTTGATTTTACGCTAGAACAGCTTTACATGGTGTTATGAGTTTTTGTGAAAATAATCTACAAAGTTCGCAGGCTTCTAGACTTGGGTAGTTCATGAACTAATTAGTTCATTGAACTAGATCATGGAGGTGATCGCAAGAACTAGTTCCAAATTTCAAATGAACTCCTTGAACTATGTAAAATTTTCGAAATATGTAGTCGATTTGACGTCACACTCATTTATTTTGTTTCTATAAAAAAAAAATGTTGCCGATTTATTTTCTCACATGCTCACCTCAAAGGTGAGAATTTTTTTTTTTCAATTTTGAATCGAGTCGAGTGAGACGACAACAAAATCGATAATTTTGTCGATTTTATACAGAAACGGGGTATAGGGCTAGCCATGGTGAAAACAAAATCACAAATTAGTGCTGTACAATACCAAAATTACTGTGGGTAAGAGGTGGTATCGAAATAATAACGCATAATTCGATAATTTTCGACACTCCAACATGGGTAGAAAAAGAACCTCGCTGAAAAAAATTACCCACTTTTTATCCTCTTTTTGGTAAGCGCGACCCAGTAATTTTCCAAGATTTTATCCGCTGCTGGTTAGTAGGGTTTGTACTACCGTACATAAGGTAGTATTTGTTTCCTTTAAGAGTCAACTGCAAAAACACCCTGAAAAGTGCAGGAGGAGGTATCAAAAGACGCGCCTCTGGATTATTGAGGCCAAATGCATATTTTGAACTAAATGAACTAAAAACGAACTACATGAACTAGTTCATTTTGGCGAGCTAGTTTGAAATCTCTAATCACTTTATTGAACTAAAATTCCCAACTCTACAAGCTTCGTAAACTTGTTTCGAAAACAAGTCCATGTCAAAAAGGTATTTTCGAATTCGAAAGCATTTCAAATACGACTAAAAATTTGCCAGCTAAAAGGTTTTCTAAGTTCATCCACATATGTATGTATGTATGTGGCTCACAATGATTGAACGGAATTACTTCTGCCAGATTTTTTCGAAATTCGAATTATTTTTGAAATGGCAGCTTATTAAAAATTTTTCAATTTTTTTCCAAACTCATTTTAATAAAGCTTAGGGATGTGACTATGGAGATAGTCCATATATTTAAATTAAAAATTATCATTTACAAATATTTATTTTATTAAAAAATATATTTTCTTTTAGGTCTTACAAAAATTTTAATAATGAAAATTTTCATTTTAAGATTTAACAAAAAACAATATTGTCGAATAACAAAAATACAAACATTTAAAAGTAGATTTTTCACAAGTACATAACCCCAATGATTCAACAAAAAAATGTGCGTGTTTCGAAATTTTTTGGAATTCGGATTATTTTTAAAGTTATGTGTACTTGCAAACATCTTTTTGGAATAGGCAAAAACTAGGGAACTTCGAAAAAGAGTATAACTTACGAAAAAAAAATCGAATTTCGAAAAACTGGACCAAACGTAGTTTTTGTGGTTGAGAACTAAAAAAGAAGTTTCAGAGAGAAAGTCTAACTTTAAAAAAAGTTTTACCTCTTAGGTGGCACCTGTTTTCTGTTGGTTAAGTCTGTGCTTTCACACAGATGATCGCAACTCTCGACGATCAGCCGTCTTGCTTGTAAGCCTTCGACGCATCGGGTTCGCAATTTCGATTACTTTTATTTTATCTCCACCTGAAAATAGTTAGACTTTCCGTTGATATCGATTGAATAAAGTTCGGTAATGTGTAAATTTAAGGTCCCGTTCTGACCCATCCATATGGATCAGGCTGATTCAAAAAATTTAATGTGTTCTTTATTTTGGGTTTGTATTTCGAAAATGGATTCCTAGACGAATTTTTTTATTTGAAAAGAAAAGTCCTTCGTCTGGAACGTTGCATTTTTCCTATAGCACCGATTAGAAACAATTCATATCTCTCTACCCACTCTGCATGAAAAATAGCTGTCCTTGCAATCTTGCAGGTAATCGAACGTTCTACAAAGAGAGTAAATATACTAATTTGAGGCTGTGTATACTCCTATATCCCCTATCTCTATCAGTATCCCTATTCCGATACTTACCCATCCAGCAGAGCAACGTACGTTTTACCGCTCTTATATTTTCCCCTCGGCGAAAAACTGCAGATCCCGCCAACTTGTAGGAAAAACACAAAAGCAACACACCACAAGTTGGAAAGAGAACCTCGGCTAAAAATATCGTTAGAGGCTATGATAACCTGTTGGTATATCGCCGCCATTAGTATTTTTTTTTTGTATCAGAAAACAAGTAAAGAAAAACAGAAAAGCATGATAGATTGCGTCGGTTTTAGGAAGGTTTTTTTGGTAGTTCTGCAGACATACGCTTCTTTGCACACTTTAGTGGGAAAAATGAAGGGGAAAAGTACTTTAAATGGAGCACGAAAACGGAAAAATATACAGTTTTTGTCGTTTTTTTTCTCATTTTAGATGCATTTAAGGAAATTTTGCTGGCTGGGTACATATACCTTTACATATTTCTATCCCTGTATTTATTCCCATTTCCTCTTTTTTTGTCTTGCCTTCTCTCCCACCTCCCGATCCAAAATTAAAAGAACTGAGTTACTTTTTATATACATAAAATAAATTTTTTATTATTTTATTATAATGGCCTTATTATGTATTTTATTTTAAAGATATGTTTGAAAATTACATATGGACTTTTCTATGTCAAATCGTCATATATGTAGTAAGAAACGACCCCTTCCGATATGAATGATTTTTTTTTATAGGAGTTACCCTTTATCATAAAGCAAAGTTCTGCAAAAAATATTTTTTTTTATAAATATTAAAAAAAAAGTTTTCAAACTAGTAACAGTTTAAGCTTGTAATTTTCGACTGATTTTTTTTTTTAATTACAGTGTACAGCAGCTGACAGCCAGTTTTTTTAAGAGATTAAGATGTAAGTAAAAAATGGCATTCCCCGTTTTTCGAAGTTAGCCTCCAAAACTTAGTTGCGGGCTTTCGAAGTTGTACCGTTCGAAGATTTGGTTTTCTAATTTTTTAGTTTACAAAATTTAAAAAGGTAAAATGTGGGCATGACCTACTTGCCTCTCTTGTTTGTTTGGTGTCATTTTTCTATTTAAAAGTGTATTCAAGAAATGCTTTACAGGGCCAAAATCAGAACTTCGAAAAAATTATAAGCCGCATATTTTTAAATAAATAATATTTCTTCGTACATACACTTTAAAATAAAAAAAGTACACTAATCAAGAAAGAGGAGCCAGAAGGCCACGCCCACATGTACCCTTTTTAAATTTTTTAAACATAACAATTAGAAAACCAAATCTTCGCAGGGTCCAACTTCGAACTTCGAAAGCCCGTAACTAAGTTTTGGAGGCTAACTTCGAAAAACGGGGAAAAAAGCCCAATATTTTGTCGTATAATGTTGAACATTATTTTTAAATAATAAATTACATTTTTTTCCAAAATTTTTTTCACTTTTTAGTCTAATTTAATTTCTTAGTTTAAAACAAAATTACTAATTTTAAATACATAATATTGGAATTAAAAAAAAAAAAAATTAATTTATCTGAAGTAGAACTCGGTTTTTTTTTGATAAAGGAAATTTCCCCACTAAATTTCTTGAAGGAGTTTGACTATATATGACTACTTGGCATGGAATGGCCCAGATATCTTAAATAAAATAAACGCATTAACTGTCTTAAACCTATGTATGTACTTAACTCATTCAACTATTAAAGCATTTAACAAAAAATACATATTAACCCTACATACCTTAACAAATATACATACATAACCTAAAAAATACTTATGTAAACATTTTCAAAAGAAACTATCACTTAAATACTAAAAAAAAATGTATTGATGTGTTTTAGACTTTTGGTGTATTTTTGATTAACTATTTAAATAAATGAATAAATATTTAAGATTCAACTTTTCAATGCAAACAAAAACGCAATGTATGTAGAGTTGATAAAACTAAATGTTACTCAAAAAATGAAGCAATGTATAGTATTTGAACAAATACAAAACAAAAAAAAAATATTAAAAAAAAAACAAAAAAAAAAAAAAAAAAACAAAAAAAAAAGAAATTTGAAGAAAAAACCATGTGTATAAAAATAAAACATAAAAACTTGAAAGATAAATAACAAACAAAAATGAAGTATGTATTAATATAAAAATATTCAACGTAGTTTCACTTGCATACATAACATAAATACATACAACAACAAACTAAAAAATTAAACAATAAATTATGCCCATATTGTAATTAAAAAAAAAAATTATCTGTTTTTTTTATTCAAGTAGTATCAGATTTTTCACCTTGCTAACAAAAGTCTGACCGTTCAGCTGAAGACTCATGTGATAGTCAGATGAAGGCTCATATAATGGTTAGCTGCCTTGTAGGAACAAGAGTAAATTGTGTTCTTATTCAGGAGCCGTGAGTGAGCACTATTTCCAAAATTTGTAGTGAACGATTTTGAAAACCCCCGAATCCTTTTCGATACCCGTAATATCTTTTAATGGAATCTTGGGAAAGGACACATTTCTAATCTTGGCTGGCGTCATTTATAGACGCCGCGGCGCGCCGTTTGGCCGTTTCGTATCAAAGCACGTCAGTCATTCCTTGTTGGAAAACCGAAGGGAGTTCAAGTCATCCCCCACTTGTTGTTTCCATCTCAGTCCCCCTTCATCTGCTGCCGAATTCGAGTGTCGATAGGAAGACCTTCTGTGCTGGAGCTTCTTTGCCCATTCGCATAACATGACCCAGCCAGCGGAGCCAGGTCTGCGTAAAGCTCGTACAGCCCATCGTTAAATTTCCTTACTCGCCGTTAGCATCACGGAAAGGACCATAAATCTTCCGGAGAACTCTTCTCTCAAATATTCCCAGAGCCATCTCATCTTCTCTTGACACTGTCCATGATTCCGAGTCTTACATCAGGACTGGTATGATGACAGACTTATAGAGCTTGGTTTGTCGAGAGAGGACTTTACTTCTCAATTGCCTACTTAGTCCGAAGTAACACTTGTTGGCAAGAGTGATTCTCTGTTGAATTTCTAGACTGATATTGTTTTCGGTGTTAATTATGGAGTCCCTCACCATTTCAAACTTGTAGCTATCAACGGTGACTTGGCTGCCAAGGCGCAGGCGCGCCGACTCTTTCTTTTATGACAGCAGTTACTTCGTCATGTCCTCGTTGACCGCAAGACTCACTTTCTTCGCTTCCTTATCCAGTCCAGAGGAGGCAGCGCTTACGGCGCGGTTGTTAAGGGCAATGATATCAATATCATCGAATTATCTTCTCCAGTATCATGTTGAAGAAATCGCACGAAAGGGAGTCGCCCTGTCTGAAGCCTCGTTTAGTTTCAAATTTAATAAAAATTTAGTTGTGCCTTTTTCCCCACCGTACAATACAAATTTCTGGACCAAGGGATGGCTGTTGTTACAGGTAGGTCATCTGGACTCAGACATTAATTCCTCGACCTCGAAGAGGGTGGATGCCTACGCCGATGGTCTGCCATCCGGGCCAGGGATCGATTTCTGCGAGGTTACATGGGCAGAGTCTTATTCTTCAGCCTGTCTTCGATTATGCTTGACCACAAGTTGGAATATAAGCTCGGCAAAAATCTCGTTAGAGGTTATGATAACCTGTTGGTATATCGCCGACATTAGTTTTTTTAGTAGTCCTCGATTACGCTGATATTATTGAAAAAAGCTGTTTTAGAAAGCTAATGAGAAGTACAGGGCTAGGGAGGACTCGATCGCATATCAATTTTACCTAGGCGGTAAGAGCTGTGCCGTTACGCCAAAAGATGTTGAATACGGTCGTCAGCATGATTTTTGCTGGACAACACGCCACGGTCACGAACACACTTTCGAAAGTAGGCAATAGCACGCACAGGATACGTCACGACACGCACGAAAAAAAATTGTATAGTTTCTTTATGAAAGTTTATCAGATTGATCTGTAGAAAATTTAACACAATGGTGATTTTTCGGATTTTTTTCCTCCCTACAAATCTTTCTGAGAATTTGATTCAAAAACATAAAAATGTATCGAATTTTCATTGAGATAGGCCGTTCTTGTTTTTTTTTTCGGACAGAGCACGGCACTTACTACTTACTACTTAGGTTTTCCAAGGCAATTCCAATTTTAAAAAAAACCGACACCTTTCACATCACTGTCACCTTCTCTACCCATCAAGGTATTACAATCAATGAAATGTTATCGGCTATTCTGCCGTGAAGATAATAATAAAAATAATGTGATTAGGTGGCAACGCCAAATGGTGATGCTACTCAGAAATATTTTTTCAAAATATGTACCTACTTTTTGCGTGATATTGGTTTCAATTAAGTTAAACAAAATCAGGTACGTGGCAACCCTGTACAACATTATAACCCAGAAAACATGTAAGTGGACTATAGAACGAATAAAAAGCGAATCGAATTATATTTCCTTCTCTAGAGAAACTTTGAGAAACTGTCGAGAATTATGCCATTCTCTACAAAAAGGGGCAGAGCTCATTACTTTCAAAATTTCTTCCATCTCGGCCAAATTTTTTTCGAAATAGTTAAATAACTTTCGTTTGTTATTGATATTGCCATATCTCACTTAATTTTCAAAAAGTTGTAAATAGGTGGCAACTCTCCAAACCCATAACCTATATACAAAACTTCATAGAAATGTGTAAAATCTTTTTTGAAATAAAAGCGAATATGCAAATAAAATGAATAAAATAGAATAAGGTGGCAACCCTATTTTATAATCCTGCACATAAAATTTGTGGATGAAATACGAGGTCAAATACCCTTCGTTTGATACTCATATTGATATGTCTTAGTTAATTTTTTTAATACATAGGTCGCAACCCTGTCAAAAAAAAACTGATACGGTCTGTAGAATGAATGCATTTATTTGTATTAAAAACTTCTCTTTTTCAATCAGAATTAAAAACATTTTAGTGTCATCCCCATTCAACAGACATGTCCGACACTAATTATGCCCATTAACGTACATTCCGCTGACAATCAATACAAAGCTATTTTACTTTGCTACAATTATAAAATAAAATGAAAAAATATATTTGAAATAAAATTTGATAGGAAATAAGTGCATGCGTAGGACCTCATAAGATATGAGGGGTAAACAGAAATTAATATTCGTACGCACGTTCCAACATTGGAATTTTATTTATTTGGGTACGAAATGTGAGGACTCAGCCGAGTAATGGTGTGCAACGCACTGTGCGACAAGCCGTAGGCTCTGCCACAGATAAGCCGCTAGTGTAAACACGCGTCACACGCAGTCGAAAAGAAATTTTTGTGGGAATCTACGTATTTTCACTTTGTTGTTGTGGCATGCAACAGTTTAATGATGACGATTCACAAGCATGAAGAAGAAGAAGAAGGTCAACAAAACAAACATGCAATATTGATGGACAAAAGCCGAACGAAAAGGGGGTGGCATGCATAGACATTGCAATGCTTGAAAATGTTCATCGGCATTCGCGTAGCGCCGGTAGCCGGCGCTCAATAATGTGGCACGCACGTTGTCAACACTTTTGTTAGTGGTGTTGTTGTTGTTGTTGTTTTAATTATTACTCATGCATGCGTTGCTTGTGTTATTTGTTTACATTTTTTTCCACCCCTCCAATCAAAGTGGTAGTTTAATTTCAATGTCGACTACTCTTGAACCCACACTTCTTAGTACGTACTCGTTATGCTTGTTGGGTCATTCATTTTATTGTGAAAGTGGTGTGCGTGGGTGGGTGGAATGTTTTGATGCTGATTGTTGTGTATTAAACGGTCCATAACAGCGCCTTAACATAACTGTCACAGAGTAATTGATTATGTTACATCTGACAGTGTGTTAAAGTGTTATAAATTTGGTGCAAAATTTTGACAAGTTCTGTTTTTAACGAAAGTTCTAAAAGCCTCATAATTTATTAGTATTGTCCTTTCCTTTGCCGCTAAATTCAGGTGTCTTAGGAAAACCCCGCCTGGGCCAAAGCTGCCTGCTAAAAGCTCGCCCATCATCATCATTTATCACTTTAAGCTACAACTGACCCCGATTGGAAACACCAAGAGAGTTGAAGTCATCCTTCACCTGTTGTTTCCATCTCATTTGGAGCCCCCCTTCCAATGCTCTCGAATGCGACTGTCGATAAGAAAACCTTCAGGGATGGAGCTCCTTGGCCCATTCGTTTAACATGCACCAGCCAGTGTAGGCTTAGGGCTTTAATTCAATACACTTTTGTCAGATCTGCGTAAAAGTCGTACAGCTCAGCCGCTTGGTCCAAGACAGACGCCCGATTGCAGGCGTATCTTGTGGTGAACAGATGCTGCAAAAAAGACCTTGATGAGCCGTATACCAAGTATGTCTTCCGAAAGATTTTCTTTCGAACAGTCTAAAATCATATGATCTTCTTTCGACACAGTTATGATACTCATTTAAAAAAATACCCACTATGCCAATCAATAAAATCTTGTCAGCTACCGAACAACTTGAATTAAATGACTACAAATTTAACAATCGAGGAAAAACTAGGCTAACTGGATTGCAAAAACTAAGCAGATGCAAGCTAGAAAACAGACAGGACCTTTCGAGAATATTGTACGTGATATCTCCCAACATAGTGCTATCGATTTCGAGTATTTAGGGTGGTAGAAACTGAGATATGGTGGGTAAGTACCACAACGAAACGCATGAGCTCAATGAGCGTTCTTGAGAAAAACCTTCTCTTCGAGACAAAACAATTGATGTGTCACACTTTAAAATTCGACAACAAATGACAAAGATATGAAGAAAAATGTAATTGGGCGACATCTAGGGTTGCAGGAAAAAAATAAATTTTTTTTTAAAATGTTTTTCAAAAATACTTCATATGAGGGGAGGTACGACCGACTTTTTTTTTGGTGATACGCTCTAATGTACATATAAGTTAAATCATGCAGTATCATAGATTTTGACGGTTATACCGACATAAATTTTAAATAAATGCGAATTTTAGACTTCTCAAAAGAACATTTTGTTGTGCATACTTTTGGGTAGACCCTGTATTTCTCCTATGATCTTTTGTAAATCTATATCTATATCTATATCTATACTCGTATCTATATCTATATCTATATCTATATATATCTATATCTATATCTATACTCGTATCTATATCTATATCTATTATATGTATATATATAAAATTCTAGCACGAAATTTTGTAAAAGCTAAACAGCCGATCCACTGGACGGATTTTTTTATTCAAATTTCAAATAGTTAATCCGGCCACAAGAAACTTTTTTTAAATTAAAACCCTGCTAGACATGAATTACAGCATCCATCAGCTTTTTCATATTGCCTTTCAGAGCCTGGTGGTAGGGATAGGGATAGAGATTGAGTCTGCCGAGTCAGCTAGTATAGGATACAAGCAGACGCGGTCTACCTCTGCCAATTTTACTAAACTTATTTTGAGCTTACTTTTTACGCTACCACTTATAAGACGTCGTTTATTTGGGAACCAGTATCAACACCGAAAATAATATCAGTCTAGAAATCCAGCGGAGAATCACTCTTGCCAACAAGTGCTACTTTGGACTGAGTAGGCAATTGAGAAGTAAAGTCCTCTCTCGAAGAACAAAGATCACGCTCTATAAGTCTCTCATCATACCTGTCCTGATGTATGGCTCAGATTCATGGACAATGTCAAGAGAAGATGAGATGGCCCTTGGAGTATTTGAGAGAAAAGTTCTCCGGAAGATTTATGGTCCTTCCCGTGATGCCAACGGCGAGAATAGAAGGAAATTTAACGATGAGCTGTACGAGCTCTACGCAGATCTGACCATAGTCCAGCGAATTAAAGCCCAAAGACTCCGCTGGCTGGGCCATGTTATGCGAATGGACAAAGAAGCTCCAGCACAGAAGGTTTTCCTATCGTCGCCTGAATTCGGTAGCAGAGGAAGGGGGAGGCCTCGACTGAGATGGAAACAACAGGTGGAGGATGACTTGAACTCCCTTGGGGTTTCCAATTGGCGTCCGTTATCGCTAAAAAGGAATGACTGGCGTGCTTTGATACGAAACGGCCAAAATCGCTTAGGCGGTTAAGCGCCAATAAATGATGATGACTTATAAGACGGCGGTGGAGGGGGGAAGGAGGGTGCTGATCTTCAAGTTGGACATCTAGCAACATTTTGGGAGAAAATTTAATCCTTTGATATTCAGCATTTAAATAACTGTTTCTTTTTCTGCTGTTACTCTAACATCGAATCCTAAATTGGAGTATTGAGCATTTTTTATTCCCGGAAATATTTTCCTTCTAACATATATATATCTACTACTTTTTTAACTTAGAAAAAGACTACGTAATCAAAAATCGTTCAACGCTCCAATTTAGGTTTAGGTGTAATAAAGACCACAAGTGATCTCTTATGTACAGGCATCGTTCTGTTACAATTTTATTTTATGTATGTAATGTAATAATTCATGATATATTCTTTGATAATATGTAGCTCCCACTGTAACATCACCCATCAACCCACTGTAAAAATGCTGCTGTTATTACAACTGCTAATACTGTTACTTTACATATTGTGTAAGGTTCTGTTTTCCTCAATGATTTTATTGCAGATGCGCAGCAGCTTCCTGCTTCCTGTCTAAATGACAAAAGTTGCCAATATGCTTAGGATATTAACACAGCGTTGGTAGTTCCATTGTTGGTTAGTGCTTGCCGACAAGTAAAATTTTCAAAATTTCTCCGTTCAGTTGCAGTTTGTGTCTCCACTTAAACAGTTGTTCAAGCGGGTGGCGCGAAGATTACATTTAAAAGATTGCTTAACGTAGTGAAAGTGGGAGTATGGAGATTAATTAATGTAAAGGAAATATAATAAATAAAATTAAAATGGGAATAAAAATTGTATATTCAATAAAATAAAACAAATCTAAAAGAAAATATTTTAAATTAAGCAGAATTTAATTGAACTGATTTAATTTAAAATTAATCAATTTTAAATAAAATAATAAATATATTTCAAACTGATTTCAATTAAATAAAATTAATTCAAATTAGAATAAAAAAATAAATAATATTCATTAAGAAAATTTGATTTAAATGATATAAATTAGGTCTAAATACATTTTTTAAGTTGAATTATTTAATTAACAAAAGAAATTTAAACTTAATTAAAAAAATAAAATCAAGTGAATATAAATTAGATTAAATTAATTAAATTTAATTTAACTGAACTAAATTTAACTTGAAATAAAGTCAAATAATTGAAAAAATATAACGATTATATTACTCATTGCCATTACCTATCTAGAAATGCACGGACATACAACAACTATAAACCAGGGTTCGGAGAGTATAAACTAAACAATGACATCTTCTGAAGCATCCAAACAGTTGAACAATATTTTATCAACAAATAATAAAAGTGCAAACAGCGAAATTTTGGAAACAAAAAATAAAACACAAATTAATGGAACTCTTAAATCAACAGAAATGAATTTTATTGAATCTTGTAAATTAAGTGAATCAAATGTGCCGCGTTTGCTTGATAAAGAGCCAGATAAACTATTCGGTTGGGGTAAATTTAAACCTAAATTTTTGCAACGTTTCTGCAGCGCCAAGTGGGCACTTTTCTGGCTATGTTGGGGTGGTGCTATGCAAGGTGAGTGCGAAACATAATTTTTTCATCCTCTTAATTGGGTTTTAAATAACTGAACTAGTGTTGTTATTGCGATCTAAAATATCGTGTGAACACAAGTAAAGAGATTACCAGAAATCAGGCATGCATAATAACGTTATTTTCATAAAAAAAGGTTAATTATTATTTTTTTAGTTATATCTTTTCGATCGGCAGTAATAACACAGTGCTACAACAAATTACTCGAAACCTTACCCTTCAAAAGGTTTGTAACACCCCCACAGTCTGGTTATAAGGCCAAAAAAACCGTTTTTTCACAGTTTTCGTTTAAAAAAAAAACACTAAAAAAAAGAATTTAAACCGATTTTAAAATTCTCAACGGTTTTGGGTAGAGAATTGTTGACACTTGCGAAATATATACAGTGTTTTGTTCATTTGAAAAGGATATGACATGTTTTTCACGCAGGAAGTTGAATTTTTTGAACTTTTTTTTCGGTTTTTCCGGTTTCGACGTCATTTTTTTTGCCACTAATTGACAATAATGAACCTTATTGGGCATGCGTCATCAAGAGGCATTTACGACTTAATTATACCAGTTTTATTTTTTTGGAAATGACTTCAAGTTTTCAAGATATGCAGCATAATCCAAAATCAAATTTTTCGGGCTCACGCGCCCTACAGGGGTACTATGTGTATGAAGGCGGGTCGATTTAAAAATCACCCAAGTGACAAGGAAAATCGTATTTTAGGGACCAATATAAGATACTTTGCCGAAGGAAGCATACCTCTAAAACCAATTTTGCTGTCCCGACTTTGTACTTTTGACTTTGAGCGACAAAGTTTGAAAAATCCTAAGTTGACCTAGAGTGCCCCAATCGTGTTAAGATGTATGGCCGATCCCCACTAACTTTGTAGGGCCGACCCACGCATGCCAGTGGCACACCTCCCCATACAAAAATTAAAAAAAAATCACCATTTTTGGCACTTAAAGTGAAAAAATCTGTTTTTCTTTTTGGAGCTAATTTTTTTGTAGAGAACTTTAAAAAAACAGCCATTTAACTGATTTTTCATAAAAAGTGCCAAAATATGTGTATGGGGTACCCCCCAGGTGGGCTTTTAGGGGTGTGCCACTGGCATGAGTGGGTCGGCCCTTCAAAGTTAGTTGGGGTGGGTCATACACTTGGACAAGATTAGGACACTCTTAATCGGTCAACTTAGTATTTTTCAAACTTTGGCGTTCATGGACAAAAGTAAAAAGTCGGGACATCAGAATTGATTTTAGAGGTATGCTTCCTTCGGCAAAGTAACTTACTTTGATCCCTAAAATACGATTTTCCTTGTCACTTGGGCGATTTCGAAATCGACCAGCGTAATTACACACAGTACTCCTGTATGGCGCTTGAGACCAAAATATTAGATTTTGGTTTATGCTGCATATCTTGAAAACTTGAAGTCCTTTCCAAAAAAATTAAATTGACATAATTAAGTAGTAGTTGCCTCTCTATGATATATAACCAAAAATATCATTCCTTGTCAATTGGTGCCAAAAAAATGACGTCAAAACCGGAATACCGGGTGAAATTTCCAAAAATTTCAACTTCTGGCTTTTTTCAAATGAATAAAGCACTATACATATTTCGAAAGTGTCAACAATTCTGTACCCAAAATCGTTGAGAATTATGAAATCGGTTAAAAATTGGCTTTTTAATGAATTTTTTTTACGAAGAAACTGAAAAACCGGTTTTTTGGCCTTAAAACCAGATTTTGGGGGTGTTATAAATCTTTCAAGGGACGTTTCGTGTGTAACACGACCATATGAACAATCTCTACTAGGTCACTTCAAAAGTGTAAAATGTCTTTAGCACTGTGTAATTAAATCCTGATTTTAATGATATAAATCATAAATAATAATTTTTTCTAGATTTAAATCTATTATATATAAATGCGCAATGCTTGACAGTTTTCTCCCTTTTTTGCAATAACCACAATTCTAAGTTATATAAAATTTGATATGTATCGATAGGTCTCGCCGAGCAGGGTGTGCGACAACAAGTCAAAAATTAAAAAAAATTAATTATAGGTAATATGATTTGAAATTCACACCACTGCAAATGCTAAACACGCATTCACTTTATAGAGCCGCTGTTATGTGTGTATGTAGGTATGACCACTTGCATTGTTGTGTTTGCATTCATTGCAGTTGGGAGAGTCCGAGTGTGAGTGGTTTTGTTGGCAGCAATAATAAACATGAGTGAAGAAAATCTGAGAGTGGGTATTCATAGAAGCAAATGCTTGCTCAGACATGATGTTTTGAAAAAAAAAAAAGCACAAATAAGCTATATCATGCACAAGGCCCTTCGTGGCTAAGCTTAGTGAAATAAAATAAAATGGAAAATTGATAAAATTTAAAAAAAGTAAAATAAGAAATAGAAAAGTGATTGAAAGTAAAATAATAAATTTGTTGGAAATGAAAGGAAAGGAAATAATATAAAATAAATAAAAATAAAACAAAATGAAATAAATAAAATATAAAAGAAAGGAAAGAATGGAAAGGAAAGGAATGGATAAGAGGAAAATAAAGGTAAGTTCTGTGGTCATAAGCAATAACAGCCTAAGTCGACTTAAGAAATTAGACCAGTTGAAATTTTTGCTGGCGAATTTTTGTAACAAAACTGTTTTGTAACTAAGGCAAACGTATTGGATTTAATTGTTTGTAAAGAAAGTAAAAAAAGACCAATGAAAGTCTTGAAAAATGTCTCGATGTTGCTATTCAAAATCACCAGCAAAAATTTCAAATGGTCTAACTTCTTAAGTCGACTTAGGCTGTTATTGCTTATAAGGTAAGGAACGGAAAAAATTAGAGAAAAATCTAAGGCAAATAAAGGTAGGGAAAGAAAAGGAATGGAAAAGAAAAAAGGAAGGGAAGAAAGGAAATGTAATGTGGGTAAAGGAGTGGAAAAGAGAAGCAAATAGAGAAAGACAAAGAAAGGAAAGAAGAGAAAAAGAAAGGTAAGAAAAACATAAAAGAAAATAAATGAAATGAAAGGAAAATAAAAGAAAAGAACAAAAAAAAAAGAAAGAAAGAAAGAAGGGAGATAAGATGAAATGAAAGAAGAGAAAATGAAAAGAACGGAGAGGCAAGAATAGAAGAGGAAAGAAAAGAGAAGGGAAGGAAAGAAAAACAAAAGATATAAATTGAGATGAAAGGAAAGGAAAGGAAATAAAGGCAAATGATAGCAAAGGAAAGGAAAAGAAAGAAATACGTATGAAGACGAACTAAGAAGAATAAATAATTATCAACATTGAAAGTATATTACTGAATGGTGTAAAGAGGGAGGAAAAGGCAAAATGAATAGAAACCAAAAATATACAAAATATGGAAAAGAAGGAAAATTTAAGAAATAGCAAAAAGGTAGGAAAATAAAATAAGGTTTTGTGGTTGAATTTCAACCATTGGCCGAACTCTAGTAATTATTATGTCTTGATTTTAATCATTTCTACTCAAGGATATGTAATTATTACCACTCAATTTTTATCATTTTTCTCAGCCATAGTCATTTTCTTTAATTTTTATCAATTTTACTTTAATCATAATTATTATTTTCGATTTTTAAAAATTCATCACGCATTATCATTATAATGATAAAATAAAACTCAAAACGTCATATCTCCTACAACATGAGGAATTTCGTTTTGAAATTATATACGAACGTACCTCTTTCTCTGAAGTATCTGAGCCCATACATACGTAATTCAAAAAAATTCAATGCCAACCTACCTTGCATGATACAAATACTACAGGTAGAACAGTTAATGACACTAATAACATTTTTAAGCAATTCTCATACTCATTTATTTTTTGCCACGACTTTTCTGTTTTTTTTTTTTCAAACAAATAAATTACAAATCAAAATAATTTCTATTTATTTTTCTTCAATTTGCGATTATAACCAAGGCATGAAACCGATTAAAGTAAAATTCGGGTTTCGGTTTTGTAACGGGTTTCGACTTCGGTTCCGGTTTCGTTCTTCAAAATTTATTTCGGTTTCGTTCCGGTTTCGGTTTCCAAATAATTTTGCTACTACAAAACTCAAATATGTACCTAAATGCAAAATAAGTCTGAATTTGTATAACTTTATTTCGGTGGTCATGATGGATTTTCTCCAATATAGGAGTAAATATTACTCCTGCTATTTATCGAAGAAATTTCTGCAAAATAAATTTAAAAAGTTAACTCTACTTTTTCTATTAGAAAAGTGATAAAATTGAACATTAATTTGAGTGATGCTTTCTGAGACGGATCTGGTAAATTTTTTTCGATGCCTTCATTCGACTATACATAGTTCAATTTCCTCTTTCAGAATTTTTACATTGAGGTCAGACCGTGTCTTTTGTAACTTTGCATGAAAATTATTCAGGGTAGCCTTTTGTAAAATAAAATATGCGTTCACAAAGAAGACATTAAAAAATTCAAAACCGTTTGGAACCGGTTCCGGCTTTTGAAACGGTTTCGGTTTCGTTCTCTTTCAGATAAAAATAACGGTTACGGTTTCGGTTTCGGTTTTGAAAAATGAATCAGTTTTAATCGGTTACGGTTACGTGCATTTTCTGCCATACTACAGTGTCCAGGCATCCACCTAAACGAGCAGTGTAAATTGAAAAATATTTTTTGATTTTTTTTTTTCAAATTTTTCTTATTTAAAATTTTTTTCTATTTGACTTATCAAAATTAAAACCAAAGAGAGAACGGTATTTTTATCATGCTACCTTGGCCAGAAAGTTTTCGTGTACACGGACAGACATGCCTTAATCAACTCCTCTTTTCAACCTAAGAAACTCTCATATATGAAACTCTATATCTATCTCGATTATTTTGTGCCGTTATGTTGACAAAATTAGAATACCCTTGTACTAGTACGCTGGGTATAAAAATCCCTGCTCTCATTTGTGCATTGTAAACTGAGCAATTATGCCACTGGATGTGAGTATTCCTCGACCTAGCCTCTAGGTAGAGAAAGCCTCAAGGCACGATGCCCTGAATAAGAAATTTGATTTGGTAGCAATTTAAAGCCCCTTTATATGAAACCATATACATAGATAATTTATACTAAATATTTCTCGCAACAGACGTTGCAACAGATCTGCTGTAGATTTAAATAAAAGTGGGCGGGAAATAAATTTGCAATTATGAATCTGCATAGCTTGCATTATTTTTGTTTTTGCTGCCTTGTTAATTTAATTTGAATTCACGATTGTAATATTTTTTTGAATCATACCATCTTTTTGTTTACTTAGTGAACAGAAGAAAAGAAATCGCATCGTTTAGTTCACAATGAACATATTGACTACCAGATAGACAGACAAAAGTTTTAAAGACGGTGTTTAAGTTTAAATATTAGGGAAGCTCTTAAGGATTAATATACTTGAGTTCCTCAAGACTGTCGAAAATAAGATTTGCATAATACATCATTCTGCTTCCCCGTTTCGTCCACTGGCGGTATGGCGCTCTAAGCCCATCAGAGCTGCGGCCCCAATAGTCCACTGGCAGGTACTGCAGCTTATCTGAATATGTCCCTTTTGTTCAAATTGAGAGATCCACAGACTCCTAGAAACTTGAATATACTACAACTGCTTTGAACTATAGTTAGCTCCGTTAAGCTGGATATAAGGGACTTAACAAGTCAAAGGTTCAAGGACCTCTTCATTTTTGAGACATCGAGAGCCTATTCAGGGTTGCCAGTTTTTTTAATATGTCGTTATATTCTCCCTTAAAAATCGCTAAGTTTTACTAGCATGTCGCTAAATAAATCGCCAGCAGTCCCAGAAACACCAGAGAAGTAGAGCACGAGATACATCGATGACATAGTCGCCAGAAAATTGCCACCAATACTGGCATGACTTAGCCTATCAACGAAAATCCAGTTCGTTGGCCATTACGTTTCTAACTATTGTACAATTGCCGGACAACCGGTTTAGTTAAACGATATGTCAATCCGCCAGGCACACGATCCACTCTCCTCATTGAACAACTAGACTCGATGCAACCGTTGCTGACCCCAGAGCACGAAGAATGGCGTGGCTGTAAGAAAAATTAGTATAAGTCCTACCGGGTTTCGCATAGATATGGCGAGGAAGTAGTTAAGTTTCCCATTCCTACTCCACAGTCAATGGGATTCGTCGAGGAAAATTAAAATCCTTTATATAAGGGAGGAAAATCTTATAGTTTGTATCGAGGACTGTCCTAGAGGGCATCTACAGTCGTTTTTCGTTGTAATATATATGTTATTTGCACTGGCCAAAATACGTATGTGCCCGTATATGCACTCTCTAAAAAATCCCAAATCCCGAACGGTGGTTCCGCTGATGCAGTGCCAAAACGAAAAATCAATTTGTTAAATTCTCACAGCTGGTAAATGCCAGTTCAGTTCGCCATAGACTCTTGCTAGGTTTCATGTTGCACTGTCTGCTCCAAAAATACACTTCACAGTTTCCTTGGAACCTTCTTTTATTCGCCGAACTACCAGGTAAGGGGTGTTTCCCTTTTTACCTCTCTATAGGCTTCCAAACCCCCTGCCTTAAACCTGTACAAAACATAACATGTAGACAGCGTAAGTCGACATTCATCACAGCATATCTCATACACATACACAATTTACTATGACGAAATCAAAAACTCTATAGACTCTAGTGGGGATATTGAAACAGCAGATTACTTAAAAATGCATTCACCTACTATATAGACAATTTAAAGAGGTAACCCATTTCTAAAGGCTAATGAGAAAAAATTTCCGCATTATTTGTTTAGTGTTTGAATAGCCAAAAGTAAATGTGAGCCATAGGTCAGCGCCATAGGGGCGTTGGAATTTGTTTTGCGCATCAATATGGTGTTGTGTAAAGGAAGGAAGGAAGGGAGAATGCTTTAATAGGCACAAAGCCTTTAAAAGGAATTCAACAGGGGAAGTTGTAAAAGGAATCATTTCGAAGTATAAGACAATGATAACGTACCCAGGTGACCGAGGAAATATTTGGTAGGGTCCTAGAAGATATTACAAAAATCTTTTGAGCACTCGGGGCCATGCCCATATCTTTGCGTCTCTGACACTTGGGAGTTTAGATCTAGGTTAGGTTCAAGTGGCTACCGCAGAGGCACACCTAGGCCAGTATTAAAAGGCCCGTTGTGATACCACCAACACTAGGAAAGTCAGTTCCGGGACCTTGCCATATGGAAAATCCCGGTATTAACGGAATTCTCCACATAGCAGAATCCCGGGACTGACCCTCCTATACCGACACCGTTACTCCTCCTCGAACCATTTAGATGACTTCATGAAGGCCATCACGTCCTTTATGTGCAGCTCCGTGACCTGGCGTAGGCTGACCAGGAAGGGAACTCCCAAAAAGCGAATTCTCGCGCCACTTAAAGCCGGGCAGTTGCAGATGAGGTGTTCCACCGTTTCCTCCTCCTCATCATCCTTACAACTCCTACATCATCGTCGGTAGGGCACACCAAGTCTTTCTGCGTGCCTACCAATGAGGCAGTGCCCAGTTAATACGCCTATTAATATGGAGATTTCTCTTCTCCTTAGGGCATAAATTTGTCTTGATCTTTTATGATCCCATTTCGGCCAGGTTTCTTTGGATATCCGGCATCCTGGAGATTGCAGCCATCTTTCGTTGGCTTGGCGGAGTGTGTACTCCTTCAGCATAAGCTTGCATGTGGCAAACGGCATACCTAAGCGCTCTTTATCCCGAAGAACCTGCTTGGTCGTGCCCTGCCTCGCAAGTTCGTCTGCCCTTCAATTTCCCTCAATTTCCCTATGCCCCGGGACCCATGTGAGGTTCACGCGATTCTGTCGGGCCATCTCTTGTAGAGATCGACGACAGCTGAGCGTCAGTTCAGAGTTGAACGAATAAGAGCCAAGGGATTTGATGGCCGCCTGGCTGTCGCTGAATATAAAAATGTCCTGTCCGATAGTGTGTTGGTCTATCCAAGCCGCGGCGTCCATGATTGCTGAAACTTCAGCCTGGAAGACACTGCAGTGATCAGGTAGTCTGAAGGAGAGCTCAAGGTTCAGATCCTTTGAATAAACCCCTCCTCCAACTCTGCCGTCTAGCTTCGAGCCATCAGTATAAATGGAAGTGCCGCCATGAGTGGCGGGACTCCGATCCGTGCTCTCCCATTCTTCCCTGCTGGGAATGTTGATTTTAAAACCGCTATCTCGGACTGTTGTGGTCGCACAACGATCTGTGCTCAGCGGAAGAAAGCTTAGGAATAAACACTACCGTGGCACTTCTCCACGGAATGTCGCTAAGAGCCAGGCAGGCCGTATAGAGAAATACCAGCCATATGGCTGATGTCTCCAGCGTGTTTATGAGTTGTGCGGGAATAATCCCGTCTGGCCCGGCAGCCTTGAACGGTTCGAAGCTTTTAACCGCCCACCTAACCTTTTCCTCCGTGATGGGTATGTATACAGCCAGGTTTGTTGTAGGTGCTAGGGGTTCCTCATGCAAGTTCCCTGGGAAGTGCGTATTCAAGAGCAGCTCTAGGGTTTCCCTCTCCGTGCTGGTCCAGGATCCGTCAGGTTTGCGCAAATAGCTTGTGGCTGTTTGAGTCTTTGAGAGCACTCGTCTAAGTCTCGCTGTATCGTCGACATTTTCGACCCCAGTGCAGAAATTTCTCCACGATACTCTCTTCGCCTGCCTCAGAGCTTTTTTGTAGGCCCTGAGTTTAACTTTATATTCGAGCCATTGAGTCTCCGTGCCAAGGCTCTTGGCCTTATTAAATTGTGTCCTACATGACGGAGCGAGTCCAGGTCGTAGGACCACCAATGCGGCCTATGTTTACCACGTGGTTTTGGCACTGGGCAAGCCTGCTCTAGGGCATTCGAGAGCGCCGTTGTAAAGGTCTTTACCAGGTCCTCCAACTCCCCTACTGATGAGGGGACTTGTGGGGGCAGTGCTGGCAAGTCCCTAGGTAGTATTTCATTGTGTAGCTGCCAGTTAGTGTTACGTGGGTTGCGTTTCATAACCGGTTGCTCAACAGAAAAGTCTGGAACTAATTCTACGTACCGGTGGTCGGAGAATGAGTGTTCATCGAGAACGTGCCATTTTCTGACCCACTCATAAGCGCCTTCGCTGTAAATAGTGAGATCTATGACCTCCCTACGGGTTTTAGTAATAAACGTAGGTTCGTTACCCACGTTGCAAACTACCAGGTAAGTTGTTGACAAATAATCAAACAACGACTCTTCTCTAGCATTGATATCGGAGCTTCCCCACTGGACGTGATGAGCATTGGCGTCAGTTCCGATAATAAGATGACCCATGGAAAAATTTGCCACCAGGTATTTTACCTCCCTCTGTGGCGGAGGTTCTTCGGCGTCGTAGGGCATATAGACTGACGCCATCGTCAGACTGGTAGTGTCGACTGTTAAACTGGCAGCTGTAACGTCACCATTGCTATAGTTGGGCAAGTGAATGCCTTTCAGCTCAGACTTAACCAAAATACAGGCTAACCCTGCCCCCCTCGCTGGCTCGGATAAGCTTAAAACCCTTAGTCCCCAAACCGCAAATCCTTGAGCTGTTGACCCAGGGTTCTTGGATGAGGACCACATCTATGTCGCCTTTAGAAAGATGACCGATTAAAGCAGCCGAGGCTGCTTTAGATTTGTGCAGGTTTATCTGAATCACCACCAACATGAGAGCGCTCAGACTTCCCTGCCACTGCCGTATCGTCGAGTTCCACCTCGTCTGGAGGCTTATCTTTCAACGACGATTTGTTCAGACCTCGATTTGGCGTGGCCGAGATCCTACTAACTGTGGCAGTATCGACATTGGTGCGCTCAGGACTAGCTGCTATCACTGTGACGTTGAGGTCTTCCCCGTCCAGCAGGCTGTCTCCCATCTCCGAGCTGTTCACTGCTCCTTCGCCATTTGACGTGGCAGATACCATACTTTCCGAGTCGGACATCTCCGACTCCTCTACCGGCACTGCGATGTCCGAGTCCTCCGGTGCAGCCGAAATAGCAGCGCGCTGTGCATCGCCGCGGAATACGTGGATCACGATCTGACCCATGCCGTATTGCACTCGTCCATTGCACCGTTTAAGGGGCCCTGTCAGGCCCTACCGCATCCTCGACCAGATTGACACCCCAGTCCTGCGTCGGGAGAGACGGGTTCATGATCCTCAGCATCCTGAGAATTCTCTCAGGTTCAGCAGGGATAGCAGGAATCCACGATCTTGCCCTTGGCCGAGCCGGGATGTCCTTCCAGTCGACAACCTCGATTTTTGCCCCTTGGTAGATCTCAACCAGTCTTGCAGCTGCTGCCTTGTACAGTGCAACAGTTTTTGCATCCTCGCAAGCGAATACCTTGATTCGGCCCTGGTGCCATCCCGCATCAGAACCCATCGGCGTGGCACCCGGAGACTCATCCATAATGTCGAGTAGGGCATTACCGATAGCGTTCCGGACGTACCGCCACTGGTCCCTAGGGATGGCCCAGCTTTGTTACCTAGTTTAGATCTAACAAAGCCCTACAATTTTTGAGCTTAGCGGCACGGATAAAATGTACGTGAGTCCTTGACATTTTGCCAGTCATTGCTATCAAAACCCAGGACCTTAGCGCTGATAGAATTCATAACGGACTTGCCACTGCTGCTAAGCTCTATAATTGTGTCAGACTACGACAGTATCTCATACATAATATTTTAATTGTTGAGAATGCTTGAGTCTTTGAGCTATTTCGACGATGTTAGACTAATGGACCTCAGCAGGGTAGAGGCTTTTTTATACAAAGCGTACTAGTACAAGGGTATTATAATTTTGTCCATATTTAAAAGTGCTTAGAGGAGTTGATTAAGGCATGTCCGTCCGTCTGTCCGTCCGTCTACACGATTACTTGAGTAAACATTGAGATATTTGCATGAAATTTGGTACCTATGTATACTGGTTACTTTCCGGCCAAAGTAGGTTGCTATTGATGTCGAAAATTTCGAAAATCACATAAATTGACATATCTCGATAGCTGGAATGGTAAAAATTATATAATTTTTTTAAGTGGGCATGGCACCGCCCACTTTTAAAGGGGGTATTTTTGAAAATTCGACGGTCGTAACTTTTAAACTGATTGCGGTAGAACGATGAAATTTAGCACAAATCATACTAGTATCGTTGGGAGTATACCTGATGAAATTGGATAAAGTCGCACTCAAACCACGCCCACTTTCGATATCGAAAATCACCTAAATGCACATAATTATGTTTGGAATTGTATTATAATTCGGTAACGGAAATGGCTAACATGAGATAATTTGGTAGGATGAACCCAGTAGTCATTCCCTGGTTTGAATGTTTCTTTGACCATATTCCAAGGCTAAGGCAGTGATGTGAAAAGCAACCATGAGATATTATAAAACCCACAGGAATAACCCAAGTAGTTGATAAAAGGGATTCCCCTCTGAGACAGTAGTAATCATTAATGCCCATGTGAGGTATCAGGCTTCTGCAAACAAAGTTGTCAGGAAAACTAGCCCATTTCCCATCTACACTTTCCAAGAGCCCTTAGACTTCAGATTTTCTTGAACGTTTTTCCTTCCGGACTTATTAAAACTTCAACGTTTTCGCAGCAATTTCCCTTACCTACTTGATTTTGAAGAGCTGCTTGTGTATCACACCTTTCTCTGCGGGTTTTTACAGGGCAAAAGTGCTGAGTTGCACGTCACTACCTCAAGTCGGTAACTTCTTAAACATCCTAAGACTAGACGCTAGTAAATAATATACTATGAACCAAGCAAAACAATGTATGCGCATACGGTTACCCCTCAGAGAGGAAGTATTTAAACATTGCGGTTGACTTTATGCTATCAACGAACTCCTCGGATTAGCCGAAAATAGTTAATTGGCCGAAATTAATTTTATGAATGCAAAAATTGCATGGTAGTTTACCCACTAACATACACACATTTGAGTTCATGCAGATATGTACCAGATAAATAGGGTAGTCAGTTGTTTCAAAAAACTTTCGACGGCCCATAATTCATGTAAATGCTATTTTAACTGATTAATATTTTGAGTCACGTGCCTGGCGGCAAGTGTGGGCTCATCCAGCACACAAAATAACGCGCGCCTACAAACTGTGTAATGAAATCATTTATGAAGATTTATTGCGGCACGTTGCATGTCGAGTCACCAGCTTAGCACCCAACATCAACAAGCCAAATAGACGTAGCATAACAGCGTGTAACAACAGGACAAAAACAATAACAACATGACTAGCAGCGACTGCAACAGCAGTAACTGAAGCATTTCGTTGCACACGTTCGCCGAGTATGCACTATGGGTCGTTTGAAGGATTTTTGGAGAAAATAATAGACGAACTTTTTTATTGTTTCTAATTTTTCTTTTTTGACCCTTAAACCTTTCGGTCTGGAGCTTCTTTGTCTATTCGCATGACATGACTCAGCCAGCTTACCCTTTGGGCTTTTATTCGCTGGACTATGGTCAAATCTTCGTATAGCTCGTACAGCTCCTCGTTAAATCCCCTTCGATACTCACCGTTGGCATCACGGGAAGAACCATAAATCTTCTGGAGAACTTTTTTCTCAAATACTCCAAGGGCCACCTCATCTTCTCTTGACATTGTCCAGTAATCTGAGCCATACATCAGGACAGGTATGACCAGAGACTTATAGAGGCGTGATCTTTGTTCTTCGTGAGAGGACTTTACTTCTCAATTGCCTACTCAGTCCAAAGTAACACTTGTTGGCAAGAGTGATTCTCCGTTGGACTTCCAGACTGATATTGTTTTCGTTGTTAATGCTGGTTCCCAAATAAACAAAGTCCCTCACAGTTTCAAATTTGTAACTATCGATAGTGACGCGGCTGCCAAGGCGCAGGTGCGCCGATTCTTTCGTTGATGACAGCAAATACTTCTTCTTGTCCTCGTTGACGGCTCGCTTCCTTATCCAATATCAATATCATCGGCATACGCCAGCAATTTCACGCTCTTGTAAAAAATTATACCATTGTGGTTTAGCTCTGCTCCTCGAATTATCTTCTCCAGCATCAAGTTGAAGAAATCGCACGAAAGAGAGTCACCCTGTCTGAAGCTTCGTTTGGTTTCAAATGGCTCAGAGAGGTCCTTCCCGATTCTGACGGAGCTGTTGGTATTGCTCAACGTTATTTGGCAAAGCCTTATAAGCTTTGCAGGGAAGTCAAATATGGGTATGGAATAATCTATCACTTAAATTACTGTAAATGTTTGAAGGAGCTGACTTACAACCTATTAAAATTCTAACTAATTTTGTCCGCCCAAATAAATCAAATGCCCCACCGTGCATATGAAGGTACATCACGGCATATTTACATTCATACCCGCCATTCATATGATGAGCGCAACAGATGTGCTTGGCGATGGATGTCACCAACTACTACTGTAAGGTAATGTCAACTATGTTTAGTAGGTACGTTATTTTCACTTGTGCCTTCATCACTATCCTGAGTATTTTGCTTTGGGCTATTTTAAAATGCATAATAAGCAGTGCTGTTGTTTGTTATATGACTTCCTTCCTCTTCCTGCAACATAAAATACAGCACGCGCATCTAGTGAAGTATGTTTGTGTGTTAGCCCTGTGCCAGTAATTACCCTTAGCCACTATATCATCATCATTTGGGTGCACCCGTTTTTGCTGTTGTTGCTTGTGTGTAAAATATGAAAATTCCATAAAGGCGCTACTATTTTTAGTTAATCTATTTAATCTTTGCTACGATACAACGGTTACCTTGCATTTTTATTTGAAGATTTCAGGCACGAGTGCTCGAATTTAGTGGCTCATTTAAATTAAAATGCTGGTGGTACCGCATGGGATGTTGAAAATTTTAGTTGAACAATGACTTCATATGACGCTTTAAGAACTTTTTGTCCAGTCCAGTGAAGACTACATTTACAACATACCTTTTTTCGATGATACTAATTTCAAGCTCCTGCCAACGATTGACTGTATCCGGCTCATCATATTCTTCTGCGCAGTTAACAACATCCAGAGTGCTTCCGTCATACATGAAACTCTGTATTTGTCCCAGTATGTACCTACCTTCCATTAGCGTTCAAGTTTTCTCCTCAATTTACTTAATTAATTGCATTTCATTTTCTTTGCATCATCACTTTCTTCTAAGTAGCCCCATATGATCTCGTGAAGGGTGGACACCTTGCCGCGGTACGAGGGCTTAAGTCGATAGCCACAGGGCTACGCTGCCCTTGTGATCATAGCGCCGCCGGTACTACATCACGAGAGAAGCCAAGCCTCTCTGGCGCGACGACTAAGATCTTCCCCCTCCCAATCCAGGGAGTTATGCGACCACGTGCCCATTGGACGTTTGCAGCCGGGAGGCAAATCGTGGCTGTAATCTAACGGAGCCTCTCTGATACCGGGCCGCCTCGGAGAGTAACTATGGCCTTACCGCGGTATGGGGCTCTGCCGCGGTGGACGATACATTCCCCTTACTCTTCCTTTGACCCTAAACTGGCCTTGCCCGGCGAGGGATCGTACGAACAAGATGAAAGATAGTAACAAAAACCCTAAAACTAAAGATACAACAATGTATACTGCACAGCAGAGGAGGAAAATGCTGGAGCAAGCGAGAACGCAACGTCGGAGGACAAACTCCACTTTTTATCAGCCGAGAGATCGACAGCGATGGCAACTACGAGTCGATTAGCTCTGGATAACAAGGGGGCAATCCCCAAAGTAAGTACCGGTACGAACACGGTGAAGCCAACAACGGCTGATGCTAGAGCCCTAGTAAGTGCCGGTACCGAAACCAAGTCTTTAACGTCTGTGGCAGTGGTCTCACGACCTGGCCCCAGAGATCCAAATAAGGGAACGACCGCGATGGCAACTACGGGTCGAAATTTACCCCAAAAGACATCTCCCAGTCGCTCTGAGTACTTGGACAAAAGAGCGGCCGCGAGGATACTGAAGAAATACGAGGGTATTTCACAAGAGACGCTATCGCCGAATGCTAGGAAGACGGTGGAGATGGCTGAAGCTATCTTACCGAACTTCCAAAGCGATTACGCGCCGAAGCGGCAGCAACACGCCCCCGTAATGGGTAAACTCAGCTTTGCTGAAGTGACTAAGGATAGGATCCTCATAGGCGTCATTGACCGAGGTAATGAAAGCTGGGCCATCTATAGGGCCATCCTAGGTTCTTATGCGGGATGGCACCGAATCAAGGCATTCGCTTGCGAGGATGCAAAAACTGTTGCACTGTACAAGGCAGCAGCTGCAAGACTAGGTGAGATCTACCAAGGGGCAAGAATCGAGGTTGTCGACTGGAAGGACATCCCGTCTCGGCCAAGGGCAAGAGCGTGGATTCCTGCTATCCCTGCTGAACCTGAGAGAATTCTCAGGATGCTGAGGATCATGAACCCGTGTCTCCCGACGAAGGACTGGGGTGTCAATCTGGTCGAGGATGCGGTAGGGCCTGATAGGCAAGTGATCTTCACCTTGAATAAGGAGGCACTCGAGCCCCTTAAACGGTGCAACGGACGAGTGCACTACGGTATGGGTCAGATCATGATTCACGTATACCGCGGCGATGCAAAGCGCGCTGCTATTTCGGCTGCACCGGAGGACGCGGACATTGCAGTGCCGGAAGGAGAGTCGTTGAAAGATAAGCCGAGGCGGAACTCGGCGATACGGCGGTGGCAGGGAAGTCTGAGCGCTCTCATGTTGGTGGTGATTCAGATAAACCTGCACAAATCTAAAGCAGCCTCGGCTGCTTTAATCAGTCGTCTCTCTAAAGGCGACGTAGATGTAGTCCTCATCCAAGAACCCTGGGTCAACAGCTCAAGGATTTGCGGTTTGGAGACTAAGGGTTTTAAGCTTATTCGAGCCAGCGAGGGGGGCAGGGTTAGAGCCTATATTTTGGTTAAGTCTGAGCTGACTGCCTTTCTCTTGCCCAACTATACCAATGGCGACGTTACAGCTGCCAGTTTAACAGTCGACAGTTTAACAGTCTGACGATGGCGTCGGTCTATATGCCCTACGACGCCGAAGAACCTCCGCCAGAGAGGGAGGTAAAAGACCTGGTGGCAAATTTTTCCATGGGTCATCTTATTATCGGAACTGACGCCAGTGCTCATCACGTCCAGCGGGGAAGCTCCGATATCAATGCTAGAGGAGAGTCGTTGTTTGACTTTTTGTTAACAACTAACCTGGTAGTTTGCAACGTGGGTAACGAACCTACGTTTATTACTAAAACCCGTAGGGAAGTCATAGATCTCACTATTTGCAGCGAAGGCGCTTATGAGTGGGTAAGAAAATGGCGTGTTCTCGATGAGCACTCATTCTCCGACCACCGGTACGTAGAAATAGTTCTAGACTTTTCTGTTGCGCAGCCGGTTATGAAACGCAACCCACGTAACACTAACTGGCAGCTACACAATGAAATACTATCTAGGGACTTACCAGCACTGCCCCCACAAGTCCCCTCATCAGTAGGGGAGTTGGAGGATCTGGTAAAGACCTTTACAACGGCACTCTCGAATGCCTTAGAGCAGGCTTGCCCAGTGCCAAAACCACGCGGTAAACATAGACCGCATTGGTGGTCCTACGACCTGGACTCGCTCCGAAAATCATGTAGGACACAATTTAATAAGGCCAAGAGCCTTGGCACGGAGACTCAATGGCTCGAATATAAGGTTAAACTCAGGGCCTACAAAAAAGCTCTGAGGCAGGCGAAGAGAGTATCGTGGAGAAATTTCTGCACTGGGGTCGAAAATGTCGACGATACAGCGAGACTTAGACGAGTGCTCTCAAAAACTCAAACAGCCACAAGCTATTTGCGCAAACCTGACGGATCCTGGACCAGCACGAGAGGGAAACTCTAGAGCTGCTCTTGAATACGCACTTCCCAGGGAACCTGCATGATGAACCCCTTGCACCTACAACAAACCTGGCTGTATACATACCCATCACGGAGGAAAAGGTTAGGTGGGCGGTTAAAAGCTTCGAACCGTTCAAGGCTGCCGGGCCAGACGGGATTATTCCCGCACAACTCATAAACACGCTGGAGACATCAGCCAAATGGCTGGTATTTCTCTATACGGCCTGCCTGGCTCCATTCCGTGCTCCTGGAGAAGTGCCACGGTAGTGTTTATTCCTAAGCTTTCTTCCGCTGAGCACAGATCGTTGTGCGACCACAACAGTCCGAGATAGCGGTTTTAAAATCAACATTCCCAGCAGGGAAGAATGGGAGAGCACGGATCGGAGTCCCGCCACTCATGGCGGCACTTCCATTTATACTGATGGCTCGAAGCTAGACGGCAGAGTTGGAGGAGGGGTTTATTCAAAGGATCTGAACCTTGAGCTCTCCTTCAGACTACCTGATCACTGCAGTGTCTTCCAGGCTGAAGTTTCAGCAATCATGGACGCCGCGGCTCGGATAGGCCAACACACTATCGGCGACAGCCAGGCGGCCATCAAATCCCTTGGCTCTTATTCGTTCAACTCTGAACTGACGCTCAGCTGTCGTCGATCTCTACAAGAGATGGCCCAACAGAATCGCGTGAACCTCACATGGGTCCCGGGGCATAGGGACATTGAGGGAAATTGAAGAGAAGACGAACTTGCGAGGCAGGGCACGACCAAGCAGGTTCTTCGGGATAAAGAGCGCTTAGGTATGCCGTTTGCCACATGCAAGCTTACGCTGAAGGAGTACACACTCCGCCAAGCCAACGAAAGATGGCTGCAATCTTCAGGATGCCGGATATCCAAAGAAACCTGGCCGAAATGGGATCATAAAAGATCAAGACAAATTTATGCCCTACGGAGAAGAGAAATCTCCATATTAATAGGCGTATTAACTGGGCACTGCCTCATTGGTAGGCACGCAGAAAGACTAGGTGTGGCCTATCGACGATGCTGTAAGAGTTGTAAGGATGATGAGGAGGAGGAAACGGTGGAGCACCTCATCTGCAACTGCCCGGCTTTAAGTGGCGCGAGAATTCGCTTTTTGGGAGTTTCCTTCCTGGTTAGCCTACGCCAGTCATCTAAATGGTTCGAGGAGGAGTAACGGTGTCGGTATAGGAACGTCAGTCCCGGGATTCCGTTAATACCGGGATTTTCCATATGGCAGGGTCCCGCAACTGACTTTCCTAGTGTTGGTGGTATCACAACGGGCCTTTTAATACTGGCCTAGGTGTGCCTCTGCGGCATCCACTTGAACCTAACCTAACCTAGCCCCATATTACACTTCGCTTCCTCATTTGAAAGAAATCATTTCACATTTCGCCAGTTTAATTTATAAAAAACATAATTTAAGCAATTGTAAACTTTTTTGTAAAATAACCGCGAAAATAGATCAGCTGTTATACGAGTATATGACAACGAAGTGAGTTGCCGCTTCTTTAAAAAAACTTAACTAGGTAGTTTTTACTTGAAAGCTGCTGCAAAAAATTTAAGTAGTTCAATTCAAACGAACTAGCGAACTAGAAAGTTCGTTGGAAGAATGCTGGCTCTAAAAATAACATCAACAACTTCTCATCACATACACAGCTAGTTTTCTAAGAAAAGATGACTATCGACAAGCTGTCTGCCGCTAATAAAAGTGGGTCTTGAGCAATATTGTTACCCTTCCACTGAACAACTCCTTAGCTTTTAACTTTCCACTTGACACCTGCGGAGCACTTCTATTCAACTGTAGTGAAACGATCACAGTAAGACGCTTCACTCTTTGATACAATAATTATTTTTTTTTTATAATAAAAAAAAGAGTACGCAGGCCATATACCCATTGTAACCTAAATGTAGTCGATGTGGCCAGTGAATGGATTTGTTCGCTCCACTTTCACTCTATTAAATATGAAAGGCAGCTAAGATAGTGCATTTTTATGATGTATGTGGGTGCTAGGGATGATAGTATTGGAAGATATGTACGTGATCCCGAAGCTGGTTATAGTACCTAAAGGCAACCTACTAAACCAAAGTAATTTGATATTTCTGCCTATATAAATTCCAGGAAAACTTCCGTAAAAGGGTCCAAAAAGGTCACAAAAGCCGTTTAAATTGAGAAAAGAAAGACTACATATCCGTCATGATGACTTTATAAAGTCTTACTCTGCCCAGTTCATAATAGGTCATCTATGTAGGCTAACCGAACCGAAAGAAACAGATGTTTCATGGATGTTTTGGAAGAAATAATAACCCCCGCTTTGCCCACCTAATCCCGATAAATGAAAAATATACGGTCTCTCATCCCTCACAAACATTTAGTTGACATAAACCAAATCAAGTAGCATCTTAAGCGAGCAAGCATCCAACACCAAGTATACGTTTCTTTGGCTGTGTGCGCGTATGGAAAATATGAAAAGCGTCCGATAAATACGATTAAGCGTGTGCTGTTCACACTTCAACCAATCAACAACCCCCTTCCCACTGTCAGTTTCCGTTAAGGAAGTAGGAAAAGTCGTATCTACAAATTGGTTTTTCAAAACACCCAACACAATGCAAACAGGACAAGACAAGTCAAGGTAAATAGGGGTTTTGCGACAAACTGCAGACAAACATGCCTACAAACGGTAACTAGGAATGAGCTGAGTTGAGTGTAGAACGCACTTATGACAGAACAAATCATAACTGTTAGTTGGTAGATGAATTAAGGGCATGCGAGACGTGCGCTCCTGTTTGGGCGCAGTCTACCAAAATGTACCAAAATGCAATTTTGTGTCCATTTTTTTATATTTTGAATAGAAATTCAATTTATTTTCAACAATGCTCTGATTTTGTTGTACTCCAACTATGTAACCTTTTCTTAATGGGATTTTGTGCAGTTTATCAAATTATTGAATATTTTCGTTGGACGTTGACGATTAGTGTTAATGACAGATATTTTGGGAGAGTTGAATAGAGATTGTAATGTCGTGAACTTTGATTTTTCGTCTTATTAAGTAGTTTTATTAAATTTTATTTCAATTTTAGTATAAATCTCATTATTTGAGCAAAATTTACTCACGACACTGACTCCAAGAGTGTGTTTGGCAACTCTTCTAGGAGTAAAGTGCGTGACTATCAATAAATTGCAATGACAAAAGCTTAAGTTGGTTGGCCTCGTTTATAAAAAGTACGTTTTATAAGCTGATATGGTATTAAATTTTAAGAGGTTCTCAAAGTGAGACAACACAATTACTATGATGTACATTGTACACTAGGGTGGAACGACACAAAAAGTTTTTCCAGTCCAATTATAATTCGAGCAGCAGAGCTAAACCGCAATGGTACAATCTTTTACAAGAGCGTAAATTGCTGGCGTATGGCTTTAACAACCGCGCCGTAAGCGCTGCCTTCTCTGAACTGGATAAGGAAGCGAAGAAAGTGGGTCTTGCTGTCAACGAGGACAAGAAGAATCTGATGTCATCAAAGAAAGAATCGGCGCACCTTTGCCTTGGCAGCCATGTTACTGTTGATAGTTACACATTTGAAAATGTGAGGGACTTCGTCAATTTGGGAACCAGTATCAACACCGAAAATAATATCAGTCTAGAAATCCAGCGAATCCAGAATCACTCTTGCCAACAAGTGCTACTGAGTAGGAAATTGAGAAGTAAAGTCCTCTCTCCAAGAACAAAGATCACGCTCTATAAGTCTCTCATCATGCCATTTCATATCTCATGTCAAGAGAAGATGAGATGGCCTTTGAAGTATTTGAGAGAAAAGTTCTCCGGAAGATTTATAGTCCTTCCCGTAATGTCAAAGGCGAGTATCGAAGGAAATTTAACGATGAGCTTTACGAGCTCTACGCATATCTGACCATAGTCCAGCGAATTAAAGCCCAAAGACTCCGCTGGCTGGGCCATGTTATGCGAATGGACAAAGAAGCTCCAGCACAGAAAGTTTTCCTATCGTCCCCTGAATTCGGCAGCAGAGGAAAGGGGAGGCCTCGGCTGAGATGGAAACAACAGGTGGAGGATGACTTGAACTCACTTGGGGTTTCCAATTGGCGTCAGTTATCGCTAAAAAGGAATGACTGGCGTGCTTAGCAGTGAACTTTTTCGTATGCAAGAGAATGAATTTTTAGGTAGGACAACAGTTTTGTCTAGTTATTTATAAATATTAATCGGCGTAACTTTAAAACCTCGACCCATCCTAATACACATTATGGCCAATCATATGTTAGGTTCCCTTACCTATTAATCGGTGCCTTGTACGTGCCAAATACACGAAAGATAAAATTACACATTGTAATGTATTTCCTAACAATTAAGCCTCAACTTTGACTTTTCATCAGAAGGGTTTCATGTGGCGTGTGATATGCCTAATGAGAATCCAGTGTCACACGTTTTTAAAAGGAACATTTGCTTCAGAATAGACTAAAAATGTCAGGTTACGACTGAACTTCATAGTGCACTAGTGTTGCAGTCCCTACAAGACACTACTGATAAATGCTTAAATTTTTTCATATTGCCTGCTTAAATCTGATGACCACTTCATTTTTAGGTTAGATTTTGGCTTTTTTAGCAGTATTTCAGTTTTCCAGGATTTCTACTTCTCAAAGAGAACATGGACGGCTAATCCAAAAGCTCTCTGAAAACTCTTCCTAACCTCAATATTTTTTTTAATATCATAAACTTTCCATCGTTACAGGACTCATCGTGAATGGATTCATTAATGTTGTCATCACGACAATCGAGCGACGTTTTGGACTGCGCTCACGCCAAACGGGCCTCGTGGCAAGCGGGTACGATATCGCCTCCTTCGTATGCCTAGTGCCCGTAACATATTTTGGCGGACGTGTTGGGGCATCTAAGCCCAAGATCGTAGCCTGGGGTGTTATACTAATGGGTATTGGCTCATTGACATTTTCAATGCCATATTTTTTGGTTAGTAGCTATCGAGCAACGATGGGCGAGAGTAATGTTTGTCACGCCAGCTATGGGAATAACACAGCGTATGAGGTGAGGTGATTCAGAAGACAAGGTTTGCATAGTTTCTAATAACCTTTAGAATTCTATAGTCTTGCAGCTCCTCCAGCTCAGCAGGCTCTGACGTCATCGATTCGTTTGCTGATAAAGAGAATCTTTCATGGACAGTTTGGTTGTTCTTTTTGGCACAACTGCTTCATGGTGCTGGCGCCTCACCCCTCTTCACACTTGGTGTCACATACATCGATGAGAATGTCTCAAAGAAGATGTCCTCGGTGTATTTGGGTAAGTAAATAGATATAAGTCTCTTGTTGTTGTGGCTATTTGTCGCAAAATTGCATTTGATTATTGACAGTGCATCGAACCAAAAGCGAGCAAGCTTCGAAAAATATTTAATAAAAAACAGTAAAACTTTATACACAAAGTCGAGCCAGCGGTTGAGATGTGGTCGCCAACCCCAGCACAAATGCTCCTCACACAATTATTGGCCCAAAGCAATTGGCTGAGACAACAAACAGTCGATACACTCAGTCGACATTCAGTAAATAATATGCTGATAAATAGGCAGACAGACACTGAATTTAGTTCTCCGATGGGGGGTGGAGTATGTGGGTAGTCGCATCGCATCAGATAGACAATCAATTCAAAAATAGTTGTTATTTGTTTGCATTCGCACAAATTTGTTACGTTATTGGCCCGCCAAAAGATAAAACTACAAAGGACTTTTCTTGTGCTGTTTACAAATTTTGGTGACAAACAATTCAATCCTGATTTCGTTTGATGGTGTTTTCCTTGTCTATGGGTTGCTTGGGAGCGCATACAATACGCGCGTGCTGCCACTTTCTTGTACAAAATAGACACACAGGCACGAACATATGTGTAAAGATTCATATTGTGGCAATTTCCATAGCTTCACTGTGACCCACTTTAAGTGGTGGAACGCACTTCCTAACTTTCGATATAACGCATACATCGATATGTGTGTGGGGATGACAGCGCAGTTGAGGGTGGATGGATAGGATTTTCTTACAATAGCGTTTTCAATGCCCATATAAACTTCCCGGGTAGAAAATAATATAGGAAAACCATAAGCAACTCCGCCTAGGGGCTGCCATCCCATCATGTGACATAAAATTCTCACTGGTACTTGAGTGCGTGTACAGGCTAAATAATTTAACATTACGCAACAAGGCAAAGACCATAGGCCCAGAACCTTACCTAGCCATCGGTCCACATACCATAAAAGAAAGGCTCAGGAAAAAAGAGATGGACACTGGCGCCTGACCACCGGGCTGCGTCAAGCGAAGTCAACGATGGGTGGCTATAACTCCAAGCGATTCGAACATGTGGTCGGTCTGTTCAAGAACAACCGTAGGATTAAAACAAATTTTTTGTTTGCGATCGCCTTCAAAATATCTTTAATCCTAGGGGTGGACTGGAAAAACTTCTTTGTCGATCCACCCTAATATACACCAACTAAGGCCGACCTTGATTCTGGATTTCCTGAAGGCCATGGGCTTAGAAGCTGTGCAATGAGAATAAGAGGGCACAACAAATATTAAAGGTCGCAGTGTTTTTCACCTCAATTTACTATTATTATTATTATTAAGGGCTGCGTATGTTTACCTGTCAGCCACATGCTTTTTAGTGAAAATGCAGCCCCGTCGTAACTTTATGACATTTTCTACCCGGGTTGCTTTATATCTATCCCTATCCCCATTTCTATGCCTATCCCTATCCCTATACTTATCCCTATCCCTATCACTATCTTTTTTCATATCCCAATCCCTGCCCCTTTCCCTGTCGCCATTGCTATTCCTGCTACGCCCCCTTTTCCTTTTCCCCTCATTTTTCTCTGAGGTATTCGAGATTCATCTTGTTTATGTCCTCACCAATTTTCAATATTTTACCATAAATACTTACAGGAATATGCTGTGCTATGCGGCGCCACGTCCCATTTTCCTTTCCCCGTCTTTCCTGAGATGTTATACATAGATCAATTTCCGATTAACTCTACCAATTTTCAATATTCTACCATAAATACTCCCCGAGATATCCCTTCAAACATTCTCGGAGTGCTCATAACTGAGGAGTCCGATATGAGTCCTAAATATGTAAAAAATATGAGCATCAGAAATATGATCATATATGAGCCTTTTATGACTTCGTTATGATGAAATTTATGAGTTGTGTACCGAAAGTGCTTATTGAACAAAGCAGCTTTGAAACAAATGTTCACCCATTAAACATTTTCGGAGCAGACATAAGTTAGGAGTCCGATATGAGTCCTAAATATATGAAAAATATGAGCCTCAGAAATATGATCATGTGAGACTCTTTTATGACTCCGATGTGATGAAAATTATGAGCCGAATGTCGAGAGTGTGTAAATAACAAAGCAACCTCGGAACACAATTTCATAATTTTTCTTAGATTTTTTTTTTTTTTTCATTTTCAATCAAAAAGTTTTCTAGTTTTTTGAAATTCAACGGGATTTCCTTGCGTGTCGGTTCAACAGCATCAAACCGTGAGTAATATTGCGACCGCTTTGATAAAAAAGTGACCACGAATAGTGACGGGCAAGAAATAAGCTGGATTGGTGGCACGCAAGATTTTGTTACCAGTTTTATCAGCATTGAAACCCTTCAACACCATGAGAACCCCTGAGCCAGACCTTTTTTAGTTGACCACACCGTATAAAAAGGAACGGGCAAACAAAATAGCAAAATGCTTTTTAAATATATCTTTGCTTCCCATGTAAAATTTCTGGGCACCAGTTTGAAGCCCTTCTGTTCGAAGAGGTCGATTAAAAGCATCGAAGAGTTAACCACGATGAAAGTTACCTAACTATTTTCTGCTATTGCATGCCTTCATTATCGTGTTGGCATTTATTCTATATTTAAAATGTACCTTTGTATGTTTAGATAATAAAGTAATTCCAAGGAATTTGTTCCTAATATTTTTTGCCTTTATTGTGTGTCCAACCCCTCAAATAGGTGTCATGTGAAAGTCTACATTTTTCAATATATGTACATATGTATGTAAATATGAGGATAATCCAAATCCAAAGCCTCCTATATTCGTCTTTTCGGAGTCCAAAAAGTATCAGATAGGGGCCCTAATGTGAGCAATTTGTGAGTCCAAAAGGTGTCTTATGTGACTCTTATTTGGACTCATTTATGACTCTTATTTGGGCTCATTTGATCTATGAAAAAATGCTCATATCGGACGACCATCGCAAGAAGGGAAATACCCTCATTTCGGATTCATAAATGAGCTCATAAAGAGCGTGAGCGCTCCCGTTTATGACTCCTTTCGGACTCTTTTATGACTCCCATTGTTTGCTGGGCACATTTTGTTTGTGAAAATTTTTGTATTTCAAACAAAAATTCAATCATCTATTATATTAATAGGCTAACAAATTTTACATATAAACCATTGCCAAGCTTAAACCCATACTAAATATGCATAAATATTTATGAAATGCATATTTATTTGTTGGCATACCTCTAAGACAGTGCACAATTATCTAATATATAACCAATACTGCTTCATTTATCTGTAATAAGCGAATGAAAATTTTTCATGCAACTTAAATTGGTTATCTGACAATCAATTTGTAAATAAAGCGATAGCCCAGTGGGAAGCGTTAGTGGGTAGTGGTCGAGCGGTTGATGGTTCGAGTACAGTTAGTTACACAGCTATAGGCCAACATTTTTTTTCTTTTTTGTCATTGAAAATTGTTTATATTTTTTATATATTTTTATATTTCTAATCTTGACTTTTTAATATTTTTATAAACAATATTTTTATGTTTGTGATCTCTATTTTCGAGAAGAAAAAAATTTGGTGCGAATATTTTTAGTTTACGGAAAGCCATGTGAAATAATAATTTTATATCATAAATATACATACATACCACCCATTATAGAAATGCTATAACCGCTTATACAATTTCTTTTTGTTTTTTTTTTTTTGGTAATTATTTCAAAAAATTACCATTAATATAAGTCTGACTGCTCAAATTTTTGAAGATGAAAGCTGCAATTTGCGAATTTTTTTTTCAAATTCTATCGATTGAGATAGAGTTGCTGACAAATTCCTTATTTAAAGTATAAAAATCGACAAAATATTTTATGGATACTACATTATTTTGAACTAAACCAAGTGATAATTTTACTGAAGACAACAAATAATTTCTTTTCAAATGTATATATGTATTAACTTTTAAAAGGGCAGATTTGCAACCCGAGCCCCAAACAAGTCTAGACCAAATTGAATAGAATTTTTTTAAAAATCAATATACATTTTTTTTTCTTTAAATCAAAAGAAAAATCCATATAAAGTGTCTTTTAAATATTGCTAAGTTATGGTTAAAGAAAAAAGCTAGAAAACCCTCACACTTTTTTTGACCTAACCCGAATTTGTAATTTACCCCCACTAAAAAGTTTTAAAACCACGCCATGTATAATACATTTTTTTTAAATACAACCCATACTTCTCTATTTTCGTTCTCTCGCTCATTAATACTC
Organism: Campiglossa producta; assembly: GCA_964058755.1. Classification (NCBI taxonomy): domain Eukaryota; kingdom Metazoa; phylum Arthropoda; class Insecta; order Diptera; family Tephritidae; genus Campiglossa; species Campiglossa producta. The sequence continues at coordinate 104,285,620 of CAXKVI010000003.1, forward strand.
TTTAATATTACACGAACTCATATTTCCAAATTTCCACCCCTTCAAAATAAACGTCAAACCAATTTCATACTCATATCTATTTATATACACATATACATATATGCGTAAACACTCCAATTCTCTCGCTCATTGAGTTCAAACAGTAGATTCGGCGTTGAACTCATATGTATATTGAAATGTTACACTCCAAATAGATGGCGTCGGCGCGAATAGCCAATTTGTTTCCGCATGAGAGTTGCCCCAATATGTGTTGTTATGTACCAAAGTATTAAAAAAAAGTGACAATTTGTTTTTCTCATATCTCGCACGCTTTATTATAAACGAAAATAGTTTAAAAATAAAATTTTTACGAAAGAAGCAATCAATGTTTTAACTTTCTGTATTGAAATTCATCAAGAAAAAAAAAAAAAAGAATGAGATTGAAATAGATACACCCATTGCCGTCAATTCTATATAAGGGGTCGTGCATATATGACGTCACGCGATTTTTGGTAGTTTTTGACCCCCCCTCCCCCCATGTCACACCCAGTCACAAACTCCAGACCCCCCCTCCCCCTCGAATGTCACATCACACCCTTAATAAATATAAATTCAATATTTATTTGACATAAAATCTGATACATATTTAGAATGTTTATATTAATTATTAAATAATATTTGCCAATCGAAAGAATGAAAACGTGCCAAATTTGAAAACGTTCATGGACGTTGCACGCCAGAAAACATGCAAAAAATAACGTGACATCACGTAAGTGCTACTCCCCCCCTCCCCCCATGTCACAATTCGTCACAAATCGCAGACCCCCTCTCCCCCTCAAAGAGCGTGACGTCATATATGCACGACCCCTAATATGAAAATTTGCTTTTTTAAAAAAATAAAAATCAAACATCTTTTTCGTAGAATTCTATAATAAAAATGAGATAACTATCGTCGCCTTATATTCCAAAGTTTAAATAAACAAATGAAAAACTAAAAATGTTATATTGTTGTGCCATAAAATCATGAAAAAATTAAATTTTCAATTACATATACTTATAATAAAATGTAATTTAACTATACAATTTTTTGGGAAAACGTTATCAAAATTATATTTATCCATAAAGCTCTAATATGTATGTATATATGTATATCTAAATAGAGATTCAAAAGCCCAATAAAGCTTCACTTAATTGTAGAATTCCATATTAAAAAAATTTATTCAAGGAATTGATTATGGACAAGACACCAAGGGCATGAGAAGTTGCAGGCTGAATTGGATATCTTGAAACCGCTAGAACTGCTCGGAAAAATTCCGATGTAATAGATTTGTTTAAAATGAAATTCTACAAAGTTTTATGTTCTCATAACACCATTATTAAAATGTGAAATAGGGCAACCATGGTCAAACTTTTAATTTGAAAAAAATATGTCGCAATCAAAGTTGGCTTGCGTACCACCAAACAAAAAAAATGTTTCAAAAAAATATAAAATAATAATTCAATATGGCTACTGTTGTTGGAGTACCACGCTTATTTTGAGAAATTTGTATATGTGTGTAAAATACCAGCAATGGAAATATTTTGATTCTCTCGCTCTTTGAGAGTTAGAGTAATAGCGTCAAACTCATATTTCGAAGTTGGCTGAACTTCAAAGGAAACCACTCTTTATCTTCATTCTCTCCCTCATTAAACACGTCCTATTATGAGAGAGAAATTATTTTCATTCCCTCGCTCATTGAGTACTTTGGTCCATTATCTATTATATTAATAGGCTAACAAATTTTACATATAAACCATTGCCAAGCTTAAACCCATACTAAATATGCATAAATATTTATGAAATGCATATTTATTTGTTGGCATACCTCTAAGGCAGTGCACAATTATCTAATATATAACCAATACTGCTTCATTTATCTGTAATAAGCGAATGAAAATTTTTCATGCAACTTAAATTGGTTATCTGACAATCAATTTGTAAATAAAGCGATAGCCCAGTGGGAAGCGTTAGTGGGTAGTGGTCGAGCGGTTGATGGTTCGAGTACAGTTAGTTACACAGCTATAGGCCAACATTTTTTTTCTTTTTTGTCATTGAAAATTGTTTATATTTTTTATATATTTTTATATTTCTAATCTTGACTTTTTAATATTTTTATAAACAATATTTTTATGTTTGTGATCTCTATTTTCGAGAAGAAAAAAATTTGGTGCGAATATTTTTAGTTTACGGAAAGCCATGTGAAATAATAATTTTATATCATAAATATACATACATACCACCCATTATAGAAATGCTATAACCGCTTATACAATTTCTTTTTGTTTTTTTTTTTTTGGTAATTATTTCAAAAAATTACCATTAATATAAGTCTGACTGCTCAAATTTTTGAAGATGAAAGCTGCAATTTGCGAATTTTTTTTTCAAATTCTATCGATTGAGATAGAGTTGCTGACAAATTCCTTATTTAAAGTATAAAAATCGACAAAATATTTTATGGATACTACATTATTTTGAACTAAACCAAGTGATAATTTTACTGAAGACAACAAATAATTTCTTTTCAAATGTATATATGTATTAACTTTTAAAAGGGCAGATTTGCAACCCGAGCCCCAAACAAGTCTAGACCAAATTGAATAGAATTTTTTTAAAAATCAATATACATTTTTTTTTCTTTAAATCAAAAGAAAAATCCATATAAAGTGTCTTTTAAATATTGCTAAGTTATGGTTAAAGAAAAAAGCTAGAAAACCCTCACACTTTTTTTGACCTAACCCGAATTTGTAATTTACCCCCACTAAAAAGTTTTAAAACCACGCCATGTATAATACATTTTTTTTAAATACAACCCATACTTCTCTATTTTCGTTCTCTCGCTCATTAATACTCTTTAATATTACACGAACTCATATTTCCAAATTTCCACCCCTTCAAAATAAACGTCAAACCAATTTCATACTCATATCTATTTATATACACATATACATATATGCGTAAACACTCCAATTCTCTCGCTCATTGAGTTCAAACAGTAGATTCGGCGTTGAACTCATATGTATATTGAAATGTTACACTCCAAATAGATGGCGTCGGCGCGAATAGCCAATTTGTTTCCGCATGAGAGTTGCCCCAATATGTGTTGTTATGTACCAAAGTATTAAAAAAAAGTGACAATTTGTTTTTCTCATATCTCGCACGCTTTATTATAAACGAAAATAGTTTAAAAATAAAATTTTTACGAAAGAAGCAATCAATGTTTTAACTTTCTGTATTGAAATTCATCAAGAAAAAAAAAAAAAAGAATGAGATTGAAATAGATACACCCATTGCCGTCAATTCTATATAAGGGGTCGTGCATATATGACGTCACGCGATTTTTGGTAGTTTTTGACCCCCCCTCCCCCCATGTCACACCCAGTCACAAACTCCAGACCCCCCCTCCCCCTCGAATGTCACATCACACCCTTAATAAATATAAATTCAATATTTATTTGACATAAAATCTGATACATATTTAGAATGTTTATATTAATTATTAAATAATATTTGCCAATCGAAAGAATGAAAACGTGCCAAATTTGAAAACGTTCATGGACGTTGCACGCCAGAAAACATGCAAAAAATAACGTGACATCACGTAAGTGCTACTCCCCCCCTCCCCCCATGTCACAATTCGTCACAAATCGCAGACCCCCTCTCCCCCTCAAAGAGCGTGACGTCATATATGCACGACCCCTAATATGAAAATTTGCTTTTTTAAAAAAATAAAAATCAAACATCTTTTTCGTAGAATTCTATAATAAAAATGAGATAACTATCGTCGCCTTATATTCCAAAGTTTAAATAAACAAATGAAAAACTAAAAATGTTATATTGTTGTGCCATAAAATCATGAAAAAATTAAATTTTCAATTACATATACTTATAATAAAATGTAATTTAACTATACAATTTTTTGGGAAAACGTTATCAAAATTATATTTATCCATAAAGCTCTAATATGTATGTATATATGTATATCTAAATAGAGATTCAAAAGCCCAATAAAGCTTCACTTAATTGTAGAATTCCATATTAAAAAAATTTATTCAAGGAATTGATTATGGACAAGACACCAAGGGCATGAGAAGTTGCAGGCTGAATTGGATATCTTGAAACCGCTAGAACTGCTCGGAAAAATTCCGATGTAATAGATTTGTTTAAAATGAAATTCTACAAAGTTTTATGTTCTCATAACACCATTATTAAAATGTGAAATAGGGCAACCATGGTCAAACTTTTAATTTGAAAAAAATATGTCGCAATCAAAGTTGGCTTGCGTACCACCAAACAAAAAAAATGTTTCAAAAAAATATAAAATAATAATTCAATATGGCTACTGTTGTTGGAGTACCACGCTTATTTTGAGAAATTTGTATATGTGTGTAAAATACCAGCAATGGAAATATTTTGATTCTCTCGCTCTTTGAGAGTTAGAGTAATAGCGTCAAACTCATATTTCGAAGTTGGCTGAACTTCAAAGGAAACCACTCTTTATCTTCATTCTCTCCCTCATTAAACACGTCCTATTATGAGAGAGAAATTATTTTCATTCCCTCGCTCATTGAGTACTTTGGTCCATTATCTATTATATTAATAGGCTAACAAATTTTACATATAAACCATTGCCAAGCTTAAACCCATACTAAATATGCATAAATATTTATGAAATGCATATTTATTTGTTGCCATACCTCTAAGGCAGTGCACAATTATCTAATATATAACCAATACTGCTTCATTTATCTGTAATAAGCGAATGAAAATTTTTCATGCAACTTAAATTGGTTATCTGACAATCAATTTGTAAATAAAGCGATAGCCCAGTGGGAAGCGTTAGTGGGTAGTGGTCGAGCGGTTGATGGTTCGAGTACAGTTAGTTACACAGCTATAGGCCAAAATTTTTTTTTCTTTTTTGTCATTGAAAATTGTTTATATTTTTTATATATTTTTATATTTCTAATCTTGACTTTTTAATATTTTTATAAACAATATTTTTATGTTTGTGATCTCTATTTTCGAGAAGAAAAAAATTTGGTGCGAATATTTTTAGTTTACGGAAAGCCATGTGAAATAATAATTTTATATCATAAATATACATACATACCACCCATTATATTTGGTGCGAATATTTTTAGTTTACGGAAAGCCATGTGAAATAATAATTTTATATCATAAATATACATACATACCACCCATTATAGAAATGCTATAACCGCTTATACAATTTCTTTTTGTTTTTTTTTTTTTTTGGTAATTATTTCAAAAAATTACCATTAATATAAGTCTGACTGCTCAAATTTTTGAAGATGAAAGCTGCAATTTGCGAATTTTTTTTCAAATTCTATCGATTGAGATAGAGTTGCTGACAAATTCCTTATTTAAAGTATAAAAATCGACAAAATATTTTATGGATACTACGTTATTTTGAACTAAACCAAGTGATAATTTTACTGAAGACAACAAATAATTTCTTTTCAAATGTATATATGTATTAACTTTTAAAAGGGCAGATTTGCAACCCGAGCCCCAAACAAGTCTAGACCAAATTGAATAGAATTTTTTTAAAAATCAATATACATTTTTTTTTCTTTAAATCAAAAGAAAAATCCATATAAAGTGTCTTTTAAATATTGCTAAGTTATGGTTAAAGAAAAAAGCTAGAAAACCCTCACACTTTTTTTGACCTAACCAGAATTTGTAATTTACCCCCACTAAAAAGTTTTAAAACCACGCCATGTATAATACATTTTTTTTAAATACAACCCATACTTCTCTATTTTCGTTCTCTCGCTCATTAATACTCTTTAATATTACACGAACTCATATTTCCAAATTTCCACCCCTTCAAAATAAACGTCAAGCCAATTTCATACTCATATCTATTTATATACACATATATATATATGCGTAACCACTCCAATTCTCTCGCTCATTGAGTTCAAACAGTAGATTCGGCGTTGAACTCATATGTATATTGAAATGTTACACTCCAAATAGATGGCGTCGGCGCGAATAGCCAATTTGTTTCCGCATGAGAGTTGCCCAATATGTGTTGTTATGTACCAAAGGATTACAAAAAAGTGACAATTTGTTTTTCTCATATCTCGCACGCTTTATTATAAACGAAAATAGTTTAAAAATAAAATTTTTAGGAAAGAAGCAATCAATGTTTTAACTTTCTGTATTGAAATTCATCAAGAAAAAAAAAAAAAAAGAATGAGATTGAAATAGATACACCCATTGCCGTCAATTCTATATAATATGAAAATTTGCTTTTTTAAAAAAATAAAAATCAAACATCTTTTTCGTAGAATTCTATAATAAAAATGAGATAACTATCGTCGCCTTATATTCCAAAGTTTAAATAAACAAATGAAAAACTAAAAATGTTATATTGTTGTGCCATAAAATCATGAAAATTTAAATTTTCAATTACATATACTTATAATAAAATGTAATTTAACTATACAATTTTTTGGGAAAACGTTATCAAAATTATATTTATCCATAAAGCTCTAATATGTATGTATATATGTATATCTAAATAGAGATTCAAAAGCCCAATAAAGCTTCACTTAATTGTAGAATTCCATATTAAAAAAATTTATTCAAGGAATTGATTATGGACAAGACACCAAGGGCATGAGAAGTTGCAGGCTGAATTGGATATCTTGAAACCGCTAGAACTGCTCGGAAAAATTCCGATGTAATAGATTTGTTTAAAATGAAATTCTACAAAGTTTTATGTTCTCATAACACCATTATTAAAATGTGAAATAGGGCAACCATGGTCAAACTTTTAATTTGAAAAAAATATGTCGCAATCAAAGTTGGCTTGCGTACCACCAAACAAAAAAAATGTTTCAAAAAAATATAAAATAATAATTCAATATGGCTACTGTTGTTGGAGTACCACGCTTATTTTGAGAAATTTGTATATGTGTGTAAAATACCAGCAATGGAAATATTTTGATTCTCTCGCTCTTTGAGAGTTAGAGTAATAGCGTCAAACTCATATTTCGAAGTTGGCTGAACTTCAAAGGAAACCACTCTTTATCTCATTCTCTCCCTCATTAAACACGTCCTATTATGAGAGAGAAATTATTTTCATTCTCTCACTCATTGAAAAATTAGAATCGATTTACTTTGTTGTTGGTATATTGTTAAGTTTCGAAATTCTGTCAACACTCAATGTGGACTTTCTAACATTTCAAAACAACTCAACTATGTTGGGGAAAAAGAAAGTTTTAAGTGGTGTGGGTGTAACTGCAATAGAGTCAAACAACTTGAAAAAACAGGTGAGTTTGAAATCGGGGCATCATCGACATCATTTGCAGAGCGTATCTCTTAAGAATTGCGTCGTCACGGAGAAGTCAAGGTAAGTAAAGTCACTAAATTTAATTTTATATATTATTTTATTTTGGATAGTAACTATTTTCTTTTTCATTTATAGATAACCAGCTACAAAGGAAAATCCAAATCAGCTAAGCAAGGAAGAAGGAAGGAAGGGGTAAGTGTAAAAAACATTATTTTATTCTTTTCAATTTTTTTATATTTCTATTTTATTGGTTTAATTGGTTTTCATTTTAATTTTATTTTATTTTTTTCAATTGTTCCTTTTAAATTTTAGTTAATTTCGATAAAGTTTTTTCATATATTTTGTTTCATATCATTTAAATTTCATTTTATAAATTTTAGGTTTTATTTTATTTTATTTTTTTCAATTGTTCCTTTTAAATTTTAGTTAATTACGATAAAGTTTTTTCATATATTTTGTTTCATATCATTTAAATTTCATTTTATAAATTTTAGGTTTTATTTTATTTTTTTCAATTGTTCCTTTTAAATTTTAGTTAATTTCGATAAAGTTTTTTCATATATTGTTTTGTTTCGTATCATTTAAATTTCATTTTATAAATTTTAGGTTTTATTTTATTTTATTTTTTTCAAATGTTCCTTTTAAATTTTAGTTAATTACGATAAAGTTTTTTCATATATTTTGTTTCATATCATTTAAATTTCATTTTATAAATTTTAGGTTTTATTTTATTTTATTTTTTTCAATTGTTCCTTTTAAATTTTAGTTAATTTCGATAAAGTTTTTTCATATATTGTTTTGTTTCGTATCATTTAAATTTCATTTTATAAATTTTAGGTTTTATTTTATTTTATTTTTTTCAATTGTTCCTTTTAAATTTTAGTTAATTTCGATAAAGTTTTTTCATATATTTTGTTTCATATCATTTAAATTTCATTTTATAAATTTTAGGTTTTATTTTATTTTATTTTTTTCAATTGTTCCTTTTAAATTTTAGTTAATTTCGATAAAGTTTTTTCATATATTTTGTTTCATATCATTTAAATTTCATTTTATAAATTTTAGGTTTTATTTTATTTTATTTTTTTCAAATGTTCCTTTTAAATTTTAGTTAATTTCGATAAAGTTTTTTCATATATTTTGTTTCATATCATTTAAATTTCATTTTATAAATTTTAGGTTTTATTTTATTTTATTTTTTTCAAATGTTCCTTTTAAATTTTAGTTAATTTCGATAAAGTTTTTTCATATATTTTGTTTCATATCATTTAAATTTCATTTTATAAATTTTAGGTTTTATTTTATTTTATTTTTTTCAAATGTTCCTTTTAAATTTTAGTTAATTTCGATAAAGTTTTTTCATATATTTTGTTTCATATCATTTAAATTTCATTTTATAAATTTTAGGTTTTATTTTATTTTATTTTTTTCAATTGTTCCTTTTAAATTTTAGTTAATTTCGATAAAGTTTTTTCATATATTTTGTTTCATATCATTTAAATATCATTTTATAAATTTTAGGTTTTATTTTATTTTATTTTTTTCAAATGTTCCTTTTAAATTTTAGTTAATTTCGATAAAGTTTTTTCATATATTTTGTTTCATATCATTTAAATTTCATTTTATAAATTTTAGGTTTTATTTTATTTTATTTTTTTCAATTGTTCCTTTTAAATTTTAGTTAATTTCGATAAAGTTTTTTCATATATTTTGTTTCATATCATTTAAATTTCATTTTATAAATTTTAGGTTTTATTTTATTTTATTTTTTTCAAATGTTCCTTTTAAATTTTAGTTAATTTCGATAAAGTTTTTTCATATATTTTGTTTCATATCATTTAAATTTCATTTTATAAATTTTAGGTTTTATTTTATTTTATTTTTTTCAATTGTTCCTTTTAAATTTTAGTTAATTTCGATAAAGTTTTTTCATATATTTTGTTTCATATCATTTAAATTTCATTTTATAAATTTTAGGTTTTATTTTATTTTATTTTTTTTTCAATTGTCCCTTTTAAATTTTAGTTAATTACGATAAAGTTTTTTCATATATTTTGTTTCATATCATTTAAATTTCATTTTATAAATTTTAGGTTTTATTTTATTTTATTTTTTTCAATTGTTCCTTTTAAATTTTAGTTAATTTCGATAAAGTTTTTTCATATATTTTGTTTCATATCATTTAAATTTCATTTTATAAATTTTAGGTTTTATTTTATTTTATTTTTTTCAAATGTTCCTTTTAAATTTTAGTTAATTTCGATAAAGTTTTTTCATATATTTTGTTTCATATCATTTAAATTTCATTTTATAAATTTTAGGTTTTATTTTATTTTATTTTTTTTTCAATTGTCCCTTTTAAATTTTAGTTAATTACGATAAAGTTTTTTCATATATTTTGTTTCATATCATTTAAATTTCATTTTATAAATTTTAGGTTTTATTTTATTTTATTTTTTTTTCAATGGTCCCTTTTAAATTTTAGTTAATTACGATAAAGTTTTTTCATATATTTTGTTTCATATCATTTAAATTTCATTTTATAAATTTTAGGTTTTATTTTATTTTATTTTTTTCAATTGTTCCTTTTAAATTTTAGTTAATTTCGATAAAGTTTTTTCATATATTTTGTTTCATATCATTTAAATTTCATTTTATAAATTTTAGGTTTTATTTTATTTTATTTTTTTCAATTGTTCCTTTTAAATTTTAGTTAATTTCGATAAAGTTTTTTCATATATTTTGTTTCATATCATTTAAATTTCATTTTATAAATTTTAGGTTTTATTTTATTTTATTTTTTTTTCAATTGTCCCTTTTAAATTTTAGTTAATTACGATAAAGTTTTTTCATATATTTTGTTTCATATCATTTAAATTTCATTTTATAAATTTTAGGTTTTATTTTATTTTATTTTTTTCAATTGTTCCTTTTAAATTTTAGTTAATTTCGATAAAGTTTTTTCATATATTTTGTTTCATATCATTTAAATTTCATTTTATAAATTTTAGGTTTTATTTTATTTTATTTTTTTCAAATGTTCCTTTTAAATTTTAGTTAATTTCGATAAAGTTTTTTCATATATTTTGTTTCATATCATTTAAATTTCATTTTATAAATTTTAGGTTTTATTTTATTTTATTTTTTTTTCAATTGTCCCTTTTAAATTTTAGTTAATTACGATAAAGTTTTTTCATATATTTTGTTTCATATCATTTAAATTTCATTTTATAAATTTTAGGTTTTATTTTATTTTATTTTTTTCAATTGTTCCTTTTAAATTTTAGTTAATTTCGATAAAGTTTTTTCATATATTTTGTTTCATATCATTTAAATTTCATTTTATAAATTTTAGGTTTTATTTTATTTTATTTTTTTCAAATGTTCCTTTTAAATTTTAGTTAATTTCGATAAAGTTTTTTCATATATTTTGTTTCATATCATTTAAATTTCATTTTATAAATTTTAGGTTTTATTTTATTTTATTTTTTTTTCAATGGTCCCTTTTAAATTTTAGTTAATTACGATAAAGTTTTTTCATATATTTTGTTTCATATCATTTAAATTTCATTTTATAAATTTTAGGTTTTATTTTATTTTATTTTTTTCAATTGTTCCTTTTAAATTTTAGTTAATTTCGATAAAGTTTTTTCATATATTTTGTTTCATATCATTTAAATTTCATTTTATAAATTTTAGGTTTTATTTTATTTTATTTTTTTTTCAATTGTCCCTTTTAAATTTTAGTTAATTACGATAAAGTTTTTTCATATATTTTGTTTCATATCATTTAAATTTCATTTTATAAATTTTAGGATTTATTTTATTTTATTTTTTTCAATTGTTCCTTTTAAATTTTAGTTAATTTCGATAAAGTTTTTTCATATATTGTTTTGTTTCATTTCATTTAAATTTCATTTTATAAATTTTAGGTTTTATTTTATTTTATTTTTTTCAAATGTTCCTTTTAAATTTTAGTTAATTTCGATAAAGTTTTTTCATATATTTTGTTTCATATCATTTAAATTTCATTTTATAAATTTTAGGTTTTATTTTATTTTATTTTTTTCAATTGTTCCTTTTAAATTTTAGTTAATTTCGATAAAGTTTTTTCATATATTGTTTTGTTTCGTATCATTTAAATTTCATTTTATAAATTTTAGGTTTTATTTTATTTTATTTTTTTCAATTGTTCCTTTTAAATTTTAGTTAATTTCGATAAAGTTTTTTCATATATTTTGTTTCATATCATTTAAATTTCATTTTATAAATTTTAGGTTTTATTTTATTTTATTTTTTTCAATTGTTCCTTTTAAATTTTAGTTAATTTCGATAAAGTTTTTTCATATATTGTTTTGTTTCGTATCATTTAAATTTCATTTTATAAATTTTAGGTTTTATTTTATTTTATTTTTTTCAAATGTTCCTTTTAAATTTTAGTTAATTACGATAAAGTTTTTTCATATATTTTGTTTCATATCATTTAAATTTCATTTTATAAATTTTAGGTTTTATTTTATTTTATTTTTTTCAATTGTTCCTTTTAAATTTTAGTTAATTTCGATAAAGTTTTTTCATATATTGTTTTGTTTCGTATCATTTAAATTTCATTTTATAAATTTTAGGTTTTATTTTATTTTATTTTTTTCAATTGTTCCTTTTAAATTTTAGTTAATTTCGATAAAGTTTTTTCATATATTGTTTTGTTTCATTTCATTTAAATTTCATTTTATAAATTTTAGGTTTTATTTTATTTTATTTTTTTCAAATGTTCCTTTTAAATTTTAGTTAATTACGATAAAGTTTTTTCATATATTGTTTTGTTTCATATCATTTAAATTTCATTTTATAAATTTTAGGTTTTATTTTATTTTATTTTTTTCAAATGTTCCTTTTAAATTTTAGTTAATTACGATAAAGTTTTTTCATATATTGTTTTGTTTCATATCATTTAAATTTCATTTTATAAATTTTAGGTTTTATTTTATTTTATTTTTTTTTCAATTGTCCCTTTTAAATTTTAGTTAATTACGATAAAGTTTTTTCATATATTTTGTTTCATATCATTTAAATTTCATTTTATAAATTTTAGGATTTATTTTATTTTATTTTTTTCAATTGTTCCTTTTAAATTTTAGTTAATTTCGATAAAGTTTTTTCATATATTTTGTTTCATATCATTTAAATTTCATTTTATAAATTTTAGGTTTTATTTTATTTTATTTTTTTTTCAATTGTCCCTTTTAAATTTTAGTTAATTACGATAAAGTTTTTTCATATATTTTGTTTCATATCATTTAAATTTCATTTTATAAATTTTAGGTTTTATTTTATTTTATTTTTTTCAATTGTTCCTTTTAAATTTTAGTTAATTTCGATAAAGTTTTTTCATATATTGTTTTGTTTCATATCATTTAAATTTCATTTTATAAATTTTAGGTTTTATTTTATTTTATTTTTTTTATTTTTTTTTCAATTGTCCCTTTTAAATTTTAGTTAATTACGATAAAGTTTTTTCATATATTGTTTTGTTTCATATCATTTAAATTTCATTTTATAAATTTTAGGTTTTATTTTATTTTATTTTTTTTTCAATTGTCCCTTTTAAATTTTAGTTAATTACGATAAAGTTTTTTCATATATTGTTTTGTTTCATATCATTTAAATTTCATTTTATAAATTTTAGGTTTTATTTTATTTTATTTTTTTTTCAATTGTCCCTTTTAAATTTTAGTTAATTACGATAAAGTTTTTTCATATATTTTGTTTCATATCATTTAAATTTCATTTTATAAATTTTAGGATTTATTTTATTTTATTTTTTTCAATTGTTCCTTTTAAATTTTAGTTAATTTCGATAAAGTTTTTTCATATATTGTTTTGTTTCATTTCATTTAAATTTCATTTTATAAATTTTAGGTTTTATTTTATTTTATTTTTTTCAAATGTTCCTTTTAAATTTTAGTTAATTACGATAAAGTTTTTTCATATATTTTGTTTCATATCATTTAAATTTCATTTTATAAATTTTAGGATTTATTTTATTTTATTTTTTTCAATTGTTCCTTTTAAATTTTAGTTAATTTCGATAAAGTTTTTTCATATATTTTGTTTCATATCATTTAAATTTCATTTTATAAATTTTAGGTTTTATTTTATTTTATTTTTTTCAAATGTTCCTTTTAAATTTTAGTTAATTACGATAAAGTTTTTTCATATATTGTTTTGTTTCATATCATTTAAATTTCATTTTATAAATTTTAGGTTTTATTTTATTTTATTTTTTTCAAATGTTCCTTTTAAATTTTAGTTAATTACGATAAAGTTTTTTCATATATTGTTTTGTTTCATATCATTTAAATTTCATTTTATAAATTTTAGGTTTTATTTTATTTTATTTTTTTTTCAATTGTCCCTTTTAAATTTTAGTTAATTACGATAAAGTTTTTTCATATATTTTGTTTCATATCATTTAAATTTCATTTTATAAATTTTAGGATTTATTTTATTTTATTTTTTTCAATTGTTCCTTTTAAATTTTAGTTAATTTCGATAAAGTTTTTTCATATATTTTGTTTCATATCATTTAAATTTCATTTTATAAATTTTAGGTTTTATTTTATTTTATTTTTTTTTCAATTGTCCCTTTTAAATTTTAGTTAATTACGATAAAGTTTTTTCATATATTTTGTTTCATATCATTTAAATTTCATTTTATAAATTTTAGGTTTTATTTTATTTTATTTTTTTCAAATGTTCCTTTTAAATTTTAGTTAATTACGATAAAGTTTTTTCATATATTTTGTTTCATATCATTTAAATTTCATTTTATAAATTTTAGGTTTTATTTTATTTTATTTTTTTCAATTGTTCCTTTTAAATTTTAGTTAATTTCGATAAAGTTTTTTCATATATTTTGTTTCATATCATTTAAATTTCATTTTATAAATTTTAGGTTTTATTTTATTTTATTTTTTTCAATTGTTCCTTTTAAATTTTAGTTAATTTCGATAAAGTTTTTTCATATATTTTGTTTCATATCATTTAAATTTCATTTTATAAATTTTAGGTTTTATTTTATTTTATTTTTTTCAATTGTTCCTTTTAAATTTTAGTTAATTACGTTAAAGTTGTTTTTATACATTTTTTTTAATTTCATTTCATTTATAAATTTCTCATTTTATTTCATTTTTATTTAATTGTTTGTTTCAAATTTTAATTAATTACGTTTAAGTTTATTATATATTTTTTTTATTTCATTTCATTTCATGAATGTTGGATTTCATTTAATTTTTATTTAATTGCTTTTTTTCAAAGTATTATTTTTTGCTTCTTTTATATTTTGTATTTTACTAACCTTTACTTTATTTATTATTTTTTTCGTTTTATATTTGATTGCTTTAAAAATTTATTTTGATTTTTTGTTTAATTTAATTATTATATATTTAATTGCTTGCATTACAATTACATTATTTTATAATTTTTGACAATATTTATTTTACTTTTGTTATTTTCTTTTCATTTATATTAAATTTACTATATTTTTGGTTTTTCATATTTTATCTTTTTACTTATGTTGTTATATACATATTTCTATGTTCGTATAATGTATTGTAGCAAGATAAGATTAAAATATGGATAGTGCGCTTTATTCTAAAAAATTTATTCATACTTTTTTTAGTTTCAATTCATTTAAATCTCTTTTTAATTTTTTAATTTCATTTACTTTTTTATTAATCTTTTATTCGTTTTTTCTTAATTGTTTGACTACAATGTTTAATTAATTACGTTAAAGTTTTACCCCCTTATTCATAAAAAATAAAAAGGTTTATTAAGCTCTTATTATTCAAAATTTGTATGAAAAGTTCATTTTAAAGAGCTTTATAAAGCAATTTTATTTTTTATGAATATGGGGGTTACTTTATAAATTTTGTTTGTAATCTTCTATCAACTTATTATATTTATTTTTACCTATTAATTATTTTTTTTTATGGCGAACAGATACAACAAAAAAACCCTGTAAAACAATAAAAAAACACCATTTATCAAATCAGCTAAACAAGGCAGAATATAAAGGGGTAAGTCAAAAACATTTAAATTTCCTAATTTGTTAAATTAAATTTTTGTTTTCACGTTTCATTAAATTTTATTGTAATTTGTTTTGTTTTATTTTTTTGTTTAATTAACTCTATCTAATTTCATTCTATCATATCGCACCCTAAATCAAAAAACGTCCCAACTCAAAATTTTTTAACTCCACTTTCTTGGCATAGATCGCCTAATAAAAATAAAAAATACAGCCAGTACATACAATTTTTTCTCTTTGATTATTATCGTTACTCTTTAAAGATTAGAGTTTTCAAAAATCAAATTACTTTTGTACGATCCAGAAGCGTTTAACTAAAACTTACTCTGATTTTGAGTTGTGACTCTTTTTGATTTAGTGTGCGATATATATTTCATTTATTTATTTTTTTATATTTTGCTTTATTTCATTGTATTCCATTATTTTTACTTTGATTTCACTCAATTTCTTTTTTAAAAAAAGTTTTTAGTTTTCTTAATTTTATTTTATTTTATGTTTTGTAACTCATTTACTTTTATTAAAATATATTTTTTTTTAGTTGGGCTTAATTTTATTTTCATTTTATTTCATTTAAATTTCATTTTATAAATTTTGTATAAGTTAAAGTTTTTTTACATATTTTTTAGTTTTATTTCATTTTAATTTCATTTTAAAAATTTTGAATTTCATTTTAAAAATTTTGAGTTTCATTTCATTTTTGAAAATAATTACGTTAAAGTTTTTTTCATATATTTTTTTGCTTCATTTCATTTAAATTTTGTTTTATAAACTTTTTATTTCATTCTATTTTTATTCAAGTGTTTCCTTTAAATTTTATTTAATTACGTTAAAGTTGTTTTTATACATTTTTTTTATTTTCATTTCATTTATAAATTTCGGATTTCATTTCATTTTTACTTAATTGTTTCTTTAAAATTTTAATTAATTATATGTTTAAGTTTCATATATTTTAATTTCATAATTATTTCATTTTAGAAATTTTCGATTGCATTTCATTTTTAATTAATTATTTTTTTGCTTCATTTTATTTAAATTTCATTTTTATTTAATTGTTTTTTTTTTTTTTCAAATTTATATTTGGTCATTTCATTTAAAATTCACTAAACAAAATTTTAATTTTCTTGGTTTCAAGTTTTAATTAATTACGTTATTTTTTTAACACATTTTTTTATTTCATTCCATTTCAATTTTATTTCATGAATTTTGGATTTTATTTCATTTAGTTAGTTGTTTGTTTAAAATTTTGTTTAATTACGTTAAAGTTTTACTTTATAATTTTTTTAAATCTCATTGACTGATTTCATTTAAAATTTATATTAAAAATTTTATATTTCATTTCATTTTTATTTAATTGTGTGTTTTAAATTGTAATTAATTGCGTTTAAGTTTTAGTTTATAATTTTTTCAAATTTCTTTTAATTTTATATTTAGTTCATTTCATTTAAATTTTATTTTATGAAAAAATGAAGTTTAGTACCAAAAG
Organism: Campiglossa producta; assembly: GCA_964058755.1. Taxonomy (NCBI): domain Eukaryota; kingdom Metazoa; phylum Arthropoda; class Insecta; order Diptera; family Tephritidae; genus Campiglossa; species Campiglossa producta. The sequence continues at coordinate 104,302,529 of CAXKVI010000003.1, forward strand.
GCCGTACAACAATTCCATTGTTGTAAACAAATATGTGTTTATAATTTTTTTTTTTAATTCATTTCATTTTATATTTAACTAATTTAACTAAATTACTTTAAACGTAGGTCTCATATCGTCGCTCGCATGCCAGAGGCATGAATGTGCCAATTTTCCAAATTTGAGTTAATACGTTCACGTGATTAACCTCCCGTTTCTTTACGATTCACGAAAATCCTGGGTTTCCAAAGTACAAGGAGCCCTCGGAAATTTGCAATGACATTTCCTTGAATGTGTAGTGCAATCTCTCAAAATTGTGCCAGAAAAACGAATGTGCTACACATTCATGTTTTTGGCGCAACAAAAATGTCTAAAAATTTAATTGCCAATTTTCTTTTTAATATAAATTTTGCCAGAAGCATGAATGTTATTTCCTCAACAAGAGATGCCACGGCGTATACGTAACAATTTTGATTCACATTCGAGTATATGGCACAAAGAAAACTTACAAAAAATTTAGAAAGCCTATTTTTAGACTTTTTTATTGCGCCAAAAATACGAAAAGCGCAAAGAAATATTTTAAAAATTTAGTTTTGAAATTTTTAAAAGATGAATGTGCATTATCTCGACGAAGGAATATCAAAGTAAAATCTATATCAGGGGAAAGAGTACAACGCGAATATAACTTGCAAAAATATATTTATGTCAAAAACAAAATTTTCAAATTTTGTGAGAGCAATAAACTTTCATATACGATTTCCCAAAATTTTATTTTTGGCACATTCATGCTTCTGGGACGCGAGCGACGATATATTTGACGACTGAACAAACAAAAGGTCATATTTCCACTTTCAAAATTTTCCAGAAAAAAAAATAAAGTGTGGCGGTGCATACCCAGGGGAAGTTTACTTCTTTAATGTAGCATTCGCCGTCTGTCACGATCCCCGTTGTTATCTTTCGGCATATCGGTCCCTAAACGTAACCAACACAATTATGAAAATTCATTTGTTTGCAGATATCGGTAATTCTATTTCTCACAAAATATCACAACCGTAGTAAATTCCATTACAAAGGCAAATCAAATGCAATTATGATGTTAGTGAAGTTTCGCATTAAATAATTAAAAAAGGGGGAATTCGTCGTTGTCCGGGTGGATCTGTATTTTATGGTGGTACTAATTTCTATTGAAACAATTTTTCCACTTTTGCCAACCTTATTCTCGGGTCAAATTCCTCTTCATCAACCTCTTTTTCTCGGCTTTCTTTCCTATGTCATATTCATTTCTGTCACATATGTTTGGGTTAAGCCCCTATCTCTGTTGGCAATTCCAGTCGAGTTTTTCCGAAATACTTCCTTCCTTCCATGTCCTTAACCTCAGTACTTCATCTGCTCCTACTTTGATACCCACCCTCATTCTTAAAAATAGAGACAAAAATATAACATTAGTTCAGATGAACTCTCTATAACATTCCCTACGTCACTTTCAGTAATTTCAGCCAAAGAATTTCCAATGTGCAGACACAACTTTTCTAGAGTTTTATTTCAGTATAGAAAAGTGAATGGATGAATAGATGTAAAAAATTTAATTCTCAAATGTTTTGCTACGCCACTGTACAATTGATTTTTGATTTAGCTGAAATTGAAAAAAAAGTGAACCAAAATTTTGGAGAGGCACAATTGGTTATTTTTTTTTGACAAACTAACTGAATTTTCTTCATATAAATCTATTTATAAAAAAAAAAAAAATTCGTAGGTACCTCACTTAAAATGACTATATCTTTTTTGTTTATTGGGCGATTTTGATAAAACAAAGTTAAGGGCTCCTCCTAAGCTTCAAGCTGTCCTCTAGAAAAATTCTCATTAAAATCCGTTTCTTAGTTTCCGAGAAACTTACGTTCAAACGGACTAACAGACAGACAATAATTCTAAAAATGGTTGAGATGGACTCTATAGAGGTGCATGTTTTATTAAAAGGGGCATGCCCCTACATTTTTTCTTTTGAATTCTCAAATATGCATTAAAATAAGATATCGTCCAAAAAGTAGGAAGAACACGCGTTTTAACCTCGGTATGCATCATGCGAAAGCGAAGACTCGATATTTTATTTCTATTAAGAGATGTTTCAACTTAAAAATATGTTCTTCATCGATGATGAAAATGGTTATTTTTGTAAACCCTATAATTCTCTAGCTAGAGCCAAATTTACTCCATTCATGATATCAAAACCCAATAGTGGTTTAAGTATAGATATCTTCTTCGATAGAGCTAAATTTTTGTGGAAAGCTTAGGTTCACCCCCAGAAAGAAAAGGAAAGGAACTTCGTGACAAACAAACGGTAAAAGAAAATTTTTCGATACATATAACCGTTTTCGAGAAAAATCCGGAAAAGTCTAAATATACGTGGCATTATACATACGTGGCGCGATATCTCAGAACTGGTGACTCCTAGAGAAAAACTGTTCGGACCAATTTTGTAGAGAATTTTCAGGTCTACAACTTTATCTCAGGGAAAAATGCTGAAACTCAACATATCATCTTATTTTAATGCATATTTGAGAATTAAAAAAAAAAAAAATGTAGGGACTTGCCCCTTTTAATAAAACATGCACCTTTTAATAAAACATGCTTAAAACCCACCGTGACATATAACGTTATTATGAGGAAACTATTGCTGGTCCCCAATTTTTTTTTTTTTTTTTTTTTTCAGATATAAAAATATAATTGAATACCACATAATTTAATGTTATTTAACTTTTTTTCAGAAGTTAGTTATATAATAATTTGTTTATAATAATTAATGTTATTTAACAAAAACAAATTTATTTGTGTATAAAAAAAATTCAAAATTAGAGTGCCTTTTTTTCTAAATGTCAAAAAAAAGTTATTAAAATCGTTTCAGTAGTTCCTAAGAAAAAAATTGTTGACGGATTAGATGCGACAAAATTCAATTGGTTATACAAATGTAACGGTAAAAAATTTCGAGAAAAAAATTAACAGTATTTCCTACCCTTTTTAAGGCTTTAATTTTTTTGGTTATTCGAACACTTGGTAAATACGATGCTCACTTGAGATGGCCTTACCCTCCTGTAAAACGCTGTCGCTTCGCAACAACAACATTCATATGGTTGTTGTTTTCCAATTTCGTTGCAGTTTTTCTCAAATGCATGCCGCTATAGAAGTAAACTTCAAAATTTTAACAGAGTTAAATAGCCACAATCAAAAGTTTTTAAGTTGCGTTTTTAAAATAAAACAGCTACCGCCTTTCTGTTTGTTCAGTCCTCATTTGTACATTTGTATTTTTGGATATTTGTATATCCGGTACTATCTCGGAAACCGCTTGACCGATTTGGATGAAATTTGATATAGAGACACTATGGTTGATTCTAAGATTATCCACTTGGATTTTGCCACTTGCGGCGATTTACAGTGTTGCCACCTGCCTTAATTGTTAATTGTCTTGAGCAAGATATGCCAATTTGGTATTTCTGGCGACATATCAACTAAAATATTTTCAAGTAGGGTTGCCGCCGAGGGTTGCAATTTTACCTCATTATATTTGCATATTTGGGATCATTTAGGGGTAATTTGAGGGTCATTTTGGGGTAATTTTTGGATCATTTTGGAGCACTTGATCGATTTAGATGAAATTTGGCATAGAGATAGTATGCCTAAGCCCAAGACTTTTCACTTAGGTGTTGCCACTTAGGGTCGTTTACAGGGTTGCCACCTATCTCATTTCTTTTTTAAATTGAGCAAGGTGTCCCAATATGGGTATCAAATGAAAGGTACTTTCAGCCGCATACCACCTAGGGTTGCCACCTAACTGCATTTTATTTATTTCTTCCTGCATATTATAACCGATTTGGATGAAAGTTTGTATGCGTATGGTATCCTTCAATTTAAGATTTTATACTTGGGTTTTCGACTTGCTGTGGTTTATAAAGTTCCCATCACTTAATATTTATTCGGAAATCTATTTTGAAAAGTATATGTTGGTAAGTAACTATTGAAAAAATGTTGGTAAATAAGACAATTGGGCACAATCGAAAACACCGAGCAAGCTTAGTCACTCCGGTACTTTTACTAATAATACTAAGTAAAATATTTTCATGTGGGGTTGCCACCTTACCGCAGTATATTTGTATATTTTTATATCCGGTACTATCTTGAGAACCGCTCGACCGATTGCGATGAAATGTTACATAAAGACAGCATGCTTGATTCTGAAACTTACACATGGGTGTTGCCGCTTGCGGCGGTTTACTGGGTTGCCACCTATCTCAGTTTTTTTTTTTTTAAATATTGAGCAAGATATATTGAATGAGTAAACATGTGTATCCGCAATAAGTTTCCTTCGTAGCAAACGTGAAAATAACTCTGCTTATTCATTATTTCTATATTTGTAAAGTCTTGAAAATGATCCCATTATGACCCCAAAATGATTCCAACTGACCCCAATAAGATCCATTTTCTTTCTTTCTACTCTCCTTTCCTTCCCTTTTCTACTTTTTTTATCCTTTCTTTTCCATTCCTTTCCTTTTCCTCATTTCTATTTCCTTTGCTTCCCTTTTCTTTTCTCTCCTTTCCATTCCTGTCCTTTCCTTCCCTTCCCTTTCATATCCTTTCCTTACATTTCCTTTCCCTTCTTTTCCACCACTTAACTTTCATCTGCTCTCCCTCCCTTTCATTTATTTTCCTTTTTTTTCCTGTCTTTTCATAGCCTTTCCCTTCCTTGCCTTTCCTTGCTTCTCACTTAATTTCCTTTCCTTTTCTTGACTTCCCTTTCCTTTCCTTTAACAAAAAGAACATCCATAATCACGAGTTTTGTGTCTCATGCATGCAAGATATAAAAATAAAAACAAAACAGGTCGCCTACCTTAAATCATGTCTGAAGTCTGGTTTTCATTAGTTCAAATTTTGACAAATTCTATCGACTTTATCGAAATAAGAAGTGAAATCTCGATAAAGTCGATGAAATTTGACACCATTTGACCTAATGAAAACCAGCCTTGAGCGATCACTTGCATTTTTGTTGTTGCGCGTTTGGTTGTGCATTTAGTATTTAAACCCGATTAACAACGCGCCAGTGTGTGAATACAGACACATAAACCTAACCCCTACACCCCACCCCCCACCTATTACATGTTACGCGTAACTTTGGGCGGTTTACAGGGGTCTCACCTTATTTTTTTTAAATATTGAACCAGATAGGTCAATATGGGTATCAATGAAAGGTATTTTAGTCGGCTTACCAACTAAATATCTCTAAATAGGATTAATAACTAATTGCATCTTTTTATTATACGCGAATATTATTTATGTCCTGGTTTATTGATAGTTCATTTATCTTGATTTACTTTTAGTCGTATCAAATGCCGCGACTTACGGGAAGAGGAGATAGGGTTAGAGACAGGGAGAGACGTCATAATGTTCTTAGCACATCTATTGAATTAGTTGACAGTTTCAAGGGTGCTTTAAACGATGTACCCTCTGATTTTCTTAGCTCAGATTGTGGTCCTATGGATTTACGTTGTGTGCATTGTAATGCTATGCATTTCAATAGTGAGATTACTGCCAGAAGCAGAAATTCCTTTTCGATGTGTTGCCAAAAAGGAAAAGTTACTTTGCAACCATTAACACAAAATCCGTTTTTCAATGACCTGTATGAAGGTTTACGCTCCAACAACCCGTCTTTAAAACGAAAATCTAACAATTATTTTGAAAATATACGAAGTTTCAATTCATCTTTTGCGATGGTTAGTTCTGAAGCGAATATTGTAGAGAATACGCGAGGTGCCTATCACTTCAAAATTCACAATATCTTCTATCATAGAGCTGGCCCTTTGACGCATGGGCAAAATAGTCGAAATAATCCCTGCTATGCTCAGTTATATTTCTATGATGTCGATACTGCAAATTCTTTTAGATCGAGAGAACCATCAAACGTATCATGCGATAGAGGCTTAATAGAAGAAATTTCTTCCGAATTAAATCGGGTTAATCCTTTTGTACGGTCTTTTGTTTCTATGAAAGATCATTGTAGTAGACCGGAAAATATATGCAAAGAAATGTGTTTGCTCATTACTGTAAACCAAGATATGGGGAATACGGCTATGGGTAGATTCAATGACGCCCTTGCAACTGATGTTGCCGTTATATTCAGTACGGTAGATGGCGAGCCTCCATTCGACAGAAGAATGGTATCGTTTTACAAATGCAATGGTACGCTGAAGAACATTTCCGTTTTAGATTCATCTTTGGACCCATTGGCATATCCACTACTGTTTCCCAATGGGGACACTGGATGGCATACAGAAATAATGCATAGTATACAAAGAACGTCTACTTCAAATCGTCCCAGAAATAAAACTACCATGCTTGAATTCGCATCATATCGACTTGCAATCAGAGACGAATTCAGCCTTTTACACCATTCTAAAAAGCTTTATCTACAGTGGATTGTAGATATGTATGTTCGTATTGAGGGCACCCGGCTTCACTTTATAAGAACAAATCAAAATAGCCTAAGGTGCGATATTTTATACAACATAACTGATTATTTGAATACTAATCCGAATGGTAATGGTTATGAAAATATTGGGAGACGAGTCATTTTACCATCGTCATTTACTGGTTCGCCCAGAAACATGTACCAAAATTATTTGGACGCTATGACTATCGTTCGTCACTTTGGCAAACCTTCGTTGTTTATTACAATGACATGTAATCCCAATTGGCCAGAAATTACTAGAAATATAGATTTCAATGAAGCGCCAAATTATAGACCTGAAATTATCGTGCGAGTGTTTCAGGCAAAACTAAAGGAGTTAATAAGCACAATATGTACAAAGAAAATTTTTGGTACTGTTGCTGCTCACATTTACACGATAGAATTTCAAAAAAGAGGTTTGCCTCATGCACATATTTTGATAACACTACATGAAAGGGATAAACTTGATGGTGTTAACGATATTGACAAAGCCGTGTGTGCTGAAATTCCTGACATTGAAACCATGCCGAAATTGCATGAATACGTTTCGAAACATATGATGCATGGGCCATGTGGTGCTTTGAATACTAATGCGGTATGCATGAGGAATGGCGAATGCTCCAAAAATTTTCCAAAAAATTTTTGTGAGTCCACACGCGAAGAAGTAAATGGATTTCCATTGTATAGAAGACGAGATAATGGTGTCAATGTAGATGTTCGTGGTGCATCTCTTGATAACCGTTATGTTGTTCCATACAATCCGTATTTGCTTGCCAAATTTAACTGTCATATAAATGTGGAGGTATGCTCTACAGTAAAAAGTGTAAAATACATTTACAAATATGTATACAAAGGATATGACAGCGCCACCGTGAGATTAGCCCCTGAAGAAATCGATACCGCGGAAGGGAGAAATTGTGACGAAATTCAAAACTTTTTGGATGGGCGTTACGTAGGCTCAACTGAAGGAGCTTGGCGTATTTTTCAATTCCCCATGCACTCTCAGTCCCATTCTGTAAATCGACTTGACATCCATCTACCTCAAAGGCAAAATGTTGTATTTAGAGATGGTCAGGCACAGCAAGCAGTTCAAAATTTGAGAAAAACCAAACTGTTAGCATTTTTTCAGTTGAATATTGATGATCCAACGGCACACTCATATAAATACACTGAAATTCCGTCTCATTATATATGGGATGATAGCGGAAAGAAGTGGAAAAAAAGACAGCGAGGCGGTGATAAAATTATTAATCGCATGTATGTAGTGTCGCCGAAGGATAGTGAACTCTTCCATTTACGTTTGCTTCTTTTACATGTGACTGGACCAAAATCGTTTATGGACGTTCGAACATATAATGGGGTTCAATATAATACATTTTTGGAAGCATGTCATGCTCGGGGAATCGCCTCAAATGATAACGAATGGCGAGAGTGCTTAGAAGAAGCGCGACAATTTCATTCGCCTAAACAAATGCGTCACTTATTTGCTGTTATATGTGCACTGAATACTCCAGCAAATGCTTTGGCGTTGTGGAATGAGTTTAAACATGCACTCTCTGAAGATTTCTTGAGAGAAAGCGATGAATCATATTCATTCAATCGTGCACTTTTAGAAATCGAAGATGTTCTACTTACTCATAATACAACATGTCAAAGCCTTGGATTACCCACTCCTACAATAATCCCAAGTGTGACAAGTATAAATATTCCACAACCGGAAAATGAGCAAATTTTATTTGAAGACTATTACTCAAGAGCGAACAACGAGCAGCGTAAAATAATAGATAGCGTCATCCAGGAAATCCAGTTTCATAATACTGGGTCCAATGTCTTCTGTGTTACTGCTCACGCAGGTTGCGGTAAAACTTTTATGCAAACTGCTTTGATTCACAGGTTGAATTCTCTAAATCTTCCATGCATTGCTACTGCCTTTAGTGGCATTGCATCAACTCTTTTGATTGGTGGAAGAACAGTGCATAATGTCTTCAAGTTACCCATTCCTGTTGTCGAAAATTCAGTCCCGAATATCACCCCAAACAGTTCTCAAGGTAGATATATTAATTCAGCTGCGCTGATAATAATTGATGAAATTTCCATGTGCCCACTTTTAATTTTGAAAGCTATAGATAGATTACTACGGGATTTGACTACCGATGAAAATAATAAACTCAAACTGTTTGCAGGGAAAACAATTCTCCTCTGTGGGGATTTTAGGCAAATTTTGCCCGTTGTTCCTCATGGATCACGTGCAGTTTTGGTTGAAAACTGTATTGTCAGTTGGAATGAATTCCCTTCATTTCATCATGAAACATTAAACCAAAACATGAGAGCACTACCGCACGAAGTCCAGTTTATAGAATTTTTAAAGCGAATTGGAAATGGTCAAGAAATGTTATATCCACAGTTTGGAGATAACATTATTCAAATACCACAGCAATTATTGGGAAATGAAAATAACTTAATTGCTGACATATTTGGAAATATTAATGAAAATTTGCTGTCAGATGAGGTTGTGAACTCTGTCATTTTAGCAGCAACAAATGAAGATTGTACCGTGGTTAATAGTGACATTTTAAATCGCATATCAGGCTCATTTAAAACATATAACAGTTTTGATAGTTTAATTTGCGACGACGATAGAGAGGTAAACAACTATCCGACCGAGTTTCTTAACAGCCTTAATATGAGTGGATTGCCACCGCATAAACTTTCACTCAAGCTCAATTGCGTAGTGTTGCTTATTCGAAATCTGAATACAAAAGAAGCTTTAGTAAACGGTACTAGGATGAGGGTTAAGGGCCTTCACAATAATGCCATCGATTGTGAGGTTTTAACCGGATATTCCAAAGGTAAACGAATTCTTATTCCTCGCATCAAACTAACATACTCTGGAACTATACTGCCGTTTAATTTACAACGGACCCAGTTCCCAATAATACCATCGTTTGCAATGACCATAAACAAGT